>CM051239.1:380971703-381517148 GCA_027917425.1 Gastrophryne carolinensis
GACTCCTGTCCTCCCCCGGTTTCAGCGCTGTTGGCTCTGACACTGAGACACACTTTTCCCTTGTACTCTCTTTGTGTCCTCTTCTGCTGGTATCAGGGGGGGATCTTGAGAGTGTCCCGCGACAATGTCAGTTTAGCTTGGGGCTAGGGGTGAATGTGCTGATACTGGAGGGCTTCTGAGCCAAGAACCTCGAAAGATCATGCCCGTGGGCCTGCAGGTAAGTGCCATTCATTTTTAGGCAGTCTAAATTGAAAGCTGAACAAACCCCACCAGTGGCCGGCCTGGAATCTTAAAGATGGTCACTGGGCTTTCTTGTTTACAATGGGGAGCGTGCCACTGCATTTCCTGCATCCCTGCCGTTGTGTATGCACCCCCGTCCTAGCTATTCAGACGGGAGTGCCCGCACACACTCCCCATTGATTTGAATTAGAGCTGTCTGGCGATTGACGTTGTCCATTCCATACACAACTTGAAGGGCTCGCTCTTTGTGACAGACTCTCTGCCCTTTGACTTTACACAGGTTCATTACTTTCCTTTTCTTAAGCATGTTACAGACTGCCATTGTGTTGATTGATTACGTCACAGACAATGGCATTGTTCTGATTGATTGTGTTACAGACTGCCATTGTTCTGATTGATTGTGTTACAGACGTCTATTGTGTTGCTGATTGCATCACCGGCAGAGTTGAGGGATTGTGTGCCCTGCTCCCATTGGTCTGTGTATTTGTCATGCAGTCCTCCATCAGGTCCATGGGGGAGGTCCCCTTGCATGGAGGCTTGCATATAAGGCCCAGTGTGGCACTAATAAAGTTGAGTTCATCTTCACCCTCAATACTGAGTTCTGTCTCTTATTGGGGGAAACGCTATATTACAATTCACTAGCTCTTGTAAGGGCTGTTCCTGGTTCCTCACGGACGACTCTGGGATTCCTGCAGCACCTCTCACCATTGGGAAAAGGACGTCTCTGGCGGAGAAGCCCTCCGGCGATAAGGGTTATCGCTACACTCTTCTATTGCAATGAATATGCTCTAGTCACTGGAAGTGACATGCACGCCACGAGACTTGATTTGGGGAATGGACAGAAAAGCTGCTGGAGACAAAGATTGAGGTTTTTTTTTGTTGCTTGGACATACCCTTTTTAAAGGGACTGTATAATCAAAATAAATATACTCGCCTTTTCTTTTCGTCAGCTTGTTTCTTCCAGTCCCAGGCGGTCAGAAAAGTGCCTATTTCTGAGATTCTGGGAACGCTGGATCCGGGAAATGCGGCCCCGTCCCTCCAGGAAGCAGTGTGGGCTCCTGAGTTTGAGGCAGTGGCGGTGATGGCAGAATCAGGAGGCTGCAAACCCAGGACATTGTAAGACATTGTATGCGTCTCCTGACAGCAGGTAGCGCAGCTTAGACTGACCCAGACGGACCGGTAGGCTTTCTGGCCACAATGGTGGTAGGTATGGGTGGAGGTGACACTTCATTGGATGGGGTAAGTCATCAATCCCCCCCCCCCCACAGACTGTCTTTGGGGACCAGGGAAACAGATATTCATTGATTTTCCCTTTTTTCCTGTCCTTACAGGCTAAGGGATCCAAGTCCAGAGATTCCAAAAAGGATTCCAGAGAGACTAAAGGGTCCAGGGAGCCCAGAGAGCAAAAAGAGCCCAAGTAAACTAAGTCGGCCCAACCTAGATTATGTGTAAATTGTCAGGCCACTCTGCTGGAAGGTTTTTCCAAGCTTCTATGCAAGACTTGCTTGGAGGAGGTGGCCGGGGCAACTTTCCATGCATGATGAAAAGTTTATTTGAAACTTTATTTGACTCCAGAATGGCTGATGCATTCGATTTTTATAAAAAATGACAGGTGCTAGCTCGGAGGACAGAACTTCCTCCCAGCCAGAACACCAGTCATACCTTACACCTGACCTTAGTGACTAGGAGACACAATAAATTAAAACAAAGTATTAGTTGCTTCAATAAATGTTGGGGGGTGCAAATAGTTACCCATTCAGACTGCACATTTTATATACAATAAGCAATGCACGCCACACAAAGTAAATTTGGTTGCAAAAGGAGAAGTGTATTGACTTATACAGAATATACACTGTGACTGATTACATAGTAACCATTATTCTGAATATTGTATTCACATATTATCCAATTCATAGGTACCAAATATGTTAAGGAGTCCACCATACATCAGTAAATTGACCTCAAGGAAATTCTAATATAAGCAGCTTATTTCTGTGGAGGACAAGTACAGATTTCTGTCCAAGCTGGGGCTCATTACAAAAGCACATACAATCAAACATAGAATACAGGCACCACCTTGTGGCAAAAATTGGGCATGGCAGTGTACATGCAAGTATATCAGGGAAGATATGGACCCAGTGATAGTGGCGACGAATCTATAAACTTCTGAATCAGAAGGTTGTAATATTCAACAAAGTTATTTGGGTCCTATTACCCCTGCTGCCTTTATAGTAGCCTGCCATAAAACATCAGGTTTTAATCTGGTATATATGCAAATAGCAGACACATTTGATAGATAAAGAAGACAAAATGGTATACAAAACATAAATACAGCTCAAGGCTTAGTTTTTCCGGTCTGTAGCAAGTGGGTGATTGCTCAAGGTGGTGAAACGCCTTCCTCAGCAGGGCGATATCGTGCATGGCTCAGGTGCCATTTTTAAATGCCTCTGTCCCCCCTGGCCGGACAGTCAGAGACACGCAGGGCACATCCAGATGGATGCAGGCTGCTGCGTCACTTCTGCATGTCGCCGACATGTGGTGCCTCAAACAACTTTATTGCAAGGTGCTATGTGTATAAATGAACAATAGTATAGAGGTGCGATGGGGGATCTTCTTGTAGGTGATTCAGCTTGTCATTTGACACACAGAATTAATTCTTCTATTAGTACACAGTAATTTCTGAGACAAGGGGACAGCCAGGGGAGACTGTCTTCTGATGAGGAAGAGGAGGTATGTGCCTCTTCAGACGATTCATCAGGCACAGGGAGAGGAACAGAGGTATCTGCCTCCAGGCCTCCTCCCCACTCTAGTAGGTTACATTTTTCCCTTGAGGATACACCTGACCCGATTAGGGGCATTTTATCCTCCCGTAAGACTGAATAAGAAGATAAGCCCCTCTCTATTCAGGGTTCCCTCTACCAGGCTTTGTTGGAAAGAAGGGATCCCTGATTTCCAATCCACCCCTTTGAGTAGTGGGAGATGGAGGTGGATGTGTCCTAAGGTGGATGTTCCTTTGGCTCAGGGATCTTGGAAATCGGATCTCTCCTTCGAGGACATGGTTGCCTTAGAGATCCTCTACATATATTCTGCTCAACGGGCATGGGATACTGATTTCTTTCTGTTTTGACCCTTGCTTGCTACTGATTGCGTGAGTAGAGTTCTGCTCTTTATTTCCAAGGAAGTGAACTTTATTTCCGATGCTGCTTCAGAGGCAATTAGGGCCATTTGAGGGTAAGCTTTTGTTCGCGTCACTCGGGAAAATTCTAACCTGTTCTTCTGAGGGGAGTGGAGGGGGGGAGGGAGAGGAGGAGAAGTTTCTGGCTAAGAGAAAATACCCTCCACCACCTCATTTGGAATCCAAGAAACCTAGAATTCCTCAACGGGATTTCCAAAGCTCAGATTCCTAGAAGTCTTGGCCTACCCAGAGGCTGGAGGCCAAGGGAGGTTTGTTGTTAAGCAGCAGTCTTGATGGAGGACGAGTAGGGGTTAGAGTTTTTCTTCCGACAGAAGACCTCTCAGAACCCCTTCATTATTCAGACAGTTTAGGGCGGACTCCATCTAGAATTCGTCTCAAGGCCACAGGATCATTTTGTAGTAACCCATGGTTCCAGAAATTCTGTGAAAGCACAGGCCATGCCTTTAGTGATTACACAACTAAAGGAAATGGTAATCATAGAGGAGGTTCCGTGGCATAGATGTGTTTTCTGCTTGCCGTTACCTCAGCACGCAGGGTTAGAGACTTACGGGCCTTTTCCATTTGAGAGCCCTAGATAGGGCCATTCTCAGGCCTGCTTCACTTTACCTACACAAGATCGCCTCTACCTTCTCCAGGTCACAATAAATACTTCTCCCATCCTTTTGAGGCAACCAAGAGGATGTGGAGGAAAACACACAGATGTCAAAAGATCCCATATTTTGTACTTAGAACGTACACATACCTGGAGGAAGACGGACCGTTTGTCTGTCTCCTTTAGTGGCAAGAATAGAGGCTTAGTCGCCTCCAAAGCTTCAGTAGCCTGGGGGATTAGGCAGGACATCTCCTTATCTTACACATGTATGGACACTCCAGCTCCTTATATTAGAGCACACTCAACTAAGGCAGTATCCATCTCCTGGGAAGAGAGATCCGGGGCTTCCTTAGAGAAAATCTGTAAGGCAGCCGCTTGGTCTACCCCCTTATACCTTTCTTAGGCATTGTCCGCTTTCTTTTGTCTGACTCTCAACAATCTTTTGGTAGTAGTTCTTCATTCCGTGTCCCGCCCTTAATTCATAGTTACTTGTTTATCCTCTCAGGTGGTTGTCTTGAAGGACGAAGGGAGAAAATCCCTGTTAGTCTTACTGGTAACGGTATTTCTACGAGTCCTTCAGGACGACTCTCACTTCCCTCCCTCTATGGTCCTTCGGTTTCACTTGTTTATATACTGAGGACTGTGAGGAAGGGGTAGGGCTTTTAAACTTGCCTCAGTTTGGGTTTCCTCTCCAGGGGGAGGAGCCTTCTCTCTCAGTTGACCGTCCTGAACGACTTGTAGAAATACTGTTACCGGTAAGACTAGCAGGGATTTATTCAACTTCCAGTCGAAACTTGGGGCAGCCAGTCAAGGGTGAATCTGGCTGTCTCAGTGTATTTCACCTGGATTTTTTTTTTTTTTTTACAGTAAACAAAACCATGTTGTCTAGACTTATCCCAGTGTTGGGGTATTGGAAGGTGGCCCAGCAAACAACAATCAAAGCGAAACAAAACCCAGGATTTTTACTATACCGGGTTTTGTTCCATGCCCCCGGGGCATCCTGAATTGGGATGCCCTGCTGTGTGAACCCCCCCCCCCAGAACGCTTATACAAACTACTCCTTCCCCAGTCCTACATCGCATGTGGGGGCTCTCATCCAATCAGATCCATTTGCCGTGCCTATGTAATTCTCTGCAAACGGCTCTGTTTACATGCAGGGCTTCTGCGCGATCAGAGCGACAATGGGCAGCCACCATTGTTTACATCAGCAAGGGAGCCAGTAAGGAGATGAGTGTTGCGGCACCCTGGGGGGTTTCACACAGTAGGGCATCCCTAGCCAGAGAGCCTGAAGGTTTGTTTTTTTTTCGCTTTAAAGGATGGCTCTGTTGAAGGGAATTCGGATACTGGCAAAATAGTTGATTTAATGGCTGCCTGAGCAGGCAGCTCATACTACAAGGAGCTCCTTCTTGTTTTTTTTTCTCTCACCCTCCTCTTTCCATTTCTTCCACTAAAATCCTTTATTTCTTAACGTTTTCCTCTCTGCCCTTAACAACTTTTGTTATAGCTCTGACAACTCCAAATTGCGATGGCGCAGGTTGATTTCCAAAAAACCAATATATGTATTTGGTGAATGATTCTGCTAGTCTTTTTCTTTAGTGGGTGCGACATGTTGCCCTACCCAGTACATACAGAGCCAAGATTTTCAGAATTTGAATAATGCATTGATGCTGCAGGGGAGAAACCTGGCCAGTATAGCAGGACCTCTTCGCAGCCAGTAACTAGACATTTAAGAAGTTCAGCAATAGAAGTCCTCATAAGTTTTTGAACTTGGGGCCACTTGAAATGAAAAACAAAGTAAGTGTGCGTGCCAAGTGTGGCTAGCAGGCCAGCGTGAGAATTCTCTCTCTAGATTATGGATAGCTGGTGTGTGTGAAAGATTTCAGAGATTTGAGAGTAGCATGTTTATCCTTCCCAAACATACAGACTAATTCTGTGTTTTTCTTTTTGCAGGAAAAGGGATTATGAAGGATTTCTGTGTACTCTGCTGTTGCCTCCAGAATCCCAGCGATCTGTTTTTGCGCTGCGGGCCTTTAATGTAGAGCTGTCCCAGGCAGGTATTCCATATTCTCAGGGCAGGCTTTACACAGATGCTGTAAATGTTTAAAGGGTTACTAAAGCAAAAATTAAAAAAAAACAGGCACTCGCTTCTACTTTGATAACACGGGGTCGGTGAGTTCTGATACCCTGCTTTGGGAGGCCCATAAGGCCGTAATCCGGGGTCATTTTATTCAGGAATCAGCCCGGCGTAAGGCCCTTTACAAAAAGCAGTTAGATACATTATTTGATGCATACCACTTGGCCTCTTCTGACTATAAAACCCACCCTACTAGGCACAATAGGATTGCTCTCAATCGGGCCGGGGATCGGCTTAATATGTGCCTTTCCGGGGAAGCTGAACGCCAAATAAACAGATCTAGGTTTAAGTGGTATCGTCTCAGTAATAAGCCTAATACACCTCTGGCCAGAAGGCTCAAGGGAGTCACGCAGAGGATTAAACCTTTGCGCATCAAGACCCTTGACGGTCCGCTTTCCAGTAATCCAGCGAGGGTGGTGGAGACGTTCAGTAAGCATCTTGAGGATCTTTATAAACCTAACACTGCACTTGATGAGCGCCTGGCTGAAAAATTGTTAGGTCGAATACAACTACCTCCCCTGCCTGAAGAGGTTAGGGAATCACTGGAGAGACCGGTTCAGCTCTCTGAGGTCCAGGTGGCTATTAACTCCCTAAAGATAGGGAAACAACCGGGCCCAGATGGTTTCACCGCCCTCTACTATAAAAAATTTTCCCAAATACTTGCCCCACGTCTGGTCGGTATGTTCAACTCCCTTAGGAGCGGCGACTTGTGGAGTACAGACGCGCTTACTGCTGCGGTATGTATGATACCTAAACCTGACGCTGATTCCACTCTCTGGTCCAGTCATAGACCTATTTCTCTCATAAACATTGATGTTAAGCTCCTGGCTAAGGTCCTGGCGACTAGACTTAATAAATGTATAGGGTCTCTAATCTCTAAAGAGCAGGCAGGCTTCATTCCCCAGCGACAAGTGGGGGATAATATTCGTAAAGTTATCAACCTGATCCATCATGCCAGGAAGGAGGGACGTCACACCATGCTATTAACATTAGATATACGTAAAGCATTCGATACCGTAGCATGGGACTACCTCCAGTTTATTTTGAGGAAGTGGGGTGTGGGTCCCTCCTTCATTGCATGGATTGCCTCATTATACTCCAACCCGGGAGCATTTATCAGATATTCAGGTTATTCCTCTAACCGGTTCTCCTTAGGCAGAGGCACTAGACAGGGATGCCCCCTATCCCCTCTATTGTTTGCACTCGCCATTGAGCCTCTCTCCAAGCTAATCCAGGCTAATGTCAACATTAAGGGAATCACGATAGGAGCATATGACCACAAGATATCTCTATTTGCGGACAATATCCTTATGCTAGTCGCGGACCCTATCACATCCCTCCCGAACCTCCTCCATACCCTAGAGGACTTCTCTAAAATCTCTGGCCTGCAAATCAATCCGTCAAAGTCTCAAGCGCTCAATATTTCTCTCCCTGAGATTACTTTGACTGCGCTCAAATCTTCTTTTGGCTTCTCCTGGCAAAAGCACCACATTAAATATCTGGGCGTACGATTAACAGCAAACTATGATTCTCTTTACGCCGCTAACTATCCTGCTCTGGCTAAGGACCTACGTACTCTAATATCTACCTGGACTAGATTACACCTGTCATGGCTGGGTAGGATAGCGGCGACAAAAATGACTTGGCTGCCAAAATTGCTTTTCTTATTCAGGGTACTTCCAATCCCAATCCCGGCTTCCTTTATCAAAGGCCTCCAAGCGTCCTTAAACTCATTTATATGGGGGAAACAGAGACCTCGGGTCAATCGGGGGACCTTATACAGAACTAAGCAGCAGGGTGGCCTTGGGGTCCCTAACATAGCACATTACTACTCCGCCTGTCAGATAGCCCAAATGTCGGCCTTCCATGCTGGTAATGAAAGACCATTATGGGTTGATATTGAGCAGACTAGCTGTTCTCCAATGGAGATTGGGAATCTGTTATGGTTGCCCCCGCGGATTTATAAAGATATCGACAACCCGGTCCTGAACCACTCCCTCAGGATATGGAAATCTAACAGACTGAAAGGAAACTTCTTCTCTCCCCAAACCCCCTTGCTCTCTATATTTGGTAACCCCGAATTCCCCCCAGCCTTTCGGGAGCCTTCGGCTTTTACCTGGTGGAGGGCACATAAATTAACAAAGTTCAAAGATTTTCTAACTTATAGGGGTATGATAACCTTCTCAGAACTTCAATCACATAGGGACATACCGAGCAAAGAATATCTCCGTTTTCTACAAATTACACACTATATAGGTACTAGATCGGGGTTGCGTATACTATCTAGACCTTCTTCCCCCTTTGAATTTATCTGTGAGAAACAGCCCCTAGGTAAAGGGACGGTCTCCACGCTGTACAAGCTGATGGGTGAAGCAAAGGGGCAATCCCCTCCGTCCTACACCACTAGATGGGCGAGCGACCTTGGTGTGGATCTCTCGGAAGAGGATTGGAAAACTGTATGGAGGAACTCATTTACTAAATTTCTGCACACAGGTGCCCAGGAGGTCAACACCAAGGTTTTGCTTCGCTGGTATTTGGTTCCAGAAAGAATTCACAGATTCTGCCCTTCGTACCCCCCAGAATGCTTTAGAAATTGTGGTATGCAAGGAACCTACCTCCATATTTGGTGGGAGTGTAGGCTAGTTAACCAGTTCTGGACCAAGGTTTTTTATCTTATATTTAAGGCAACAGGTCTGCGCCTGACCCCCTCACCTCAATTAGCCCTTCTTAATCTCAGACCCCCCGAATGTCCCAAACCACATTTTGAGCTCGTAAGACATATTTTAACAGCCGCTAAAATGATTATTGCTCAATCATGGAAGAGTGGGTCCATTCCTAGCGGACGTCTCATATCCCGCATAAATGAGGTGATGCTCTTTGAAAAGATGGCTGCTTCAATGCAAGGCGATCTCACTCCCTTCCTAGCTGTTTGGGGAGGTTGGATTACTCATTTTCAGCATAAAGACTTTGGCTCCCAACTGTTTATATCTTAGTTACAAGTCACAACCCTTTTGGATTGCTTATAGTATGGGCACTCACCCCTTCCCTCTCCTCCTCCTCTTCTCTTTTTCTCTATATTCTCTCCTATTCCCCCCCTTTTTTTGCCTCGCTTTGAATCTCTTAGTAGCTGTTGATTATTAATAGTATAGAATGTTTTCTATAAGAACCTTTCTGCGCTTTGTTTTGTATGAGTATGCTGTTAATAGGACATTACTCTACCTGTTCCTTAAAATCTCTTGTAATATGCTTGTAGATGTAACGTTTGCATATCCTTAATAAAAAAATTGTGGAAAAAAAAAAAAAAACAGGCACTCGCCTTGAGTCCCACACAGCTCACCTGGGTGGGTCCGATGCTCTGAAACCTCCTGATTTCAGAGAATGGCGCTCCCAGTGCCTTGTGCACCAACCCTCATTAGCTAAAGCGGACCTTCAGCATCATTTAATAAAAAGCCCAAACCCTTAAAAAACTATTCCCCAGCATCTAAAATTAATATTTTTACTCATTTACTTTTTATTCTTTCCCTCACTGGGCTGCAACTCTGTTCAGCACTGTAGGATACGGGCGCCGCCATCTTGGCTCAGTAGTATCACCTACTGAGGAGAGAAGAGGGGTCAAAAGTGCAGGGGAGCGGGGATATAACTGTGCTTTGCACTGACAGAGCAGAGCTGGGGTCAGGAAAAGGTCAGCAATCCCAGAATGCAGAGCAAAGACACTTCCTGTTTGTAGGCAGCCTGCACTTCCATGGGTTGCCATCTTGGACGTTTAAAGTTTCAGAAAATGCACTAGGTGCAGGTAGGATGATTTTTAATGTGGGCAATCTGTATGTACAGCATGGGGGAAACATATAAGATAGGCCCTTATTTGAAGGTGAAGGTCCGCTTTAAACAGCACCATCCATTCATTGCAATTAAGGGGACGGTGCACGTAATCCGGTGAAAGCTGCAACTAAACAGCGAGCGCTGCTCGTTGGTATTTGAGTTGGAGAGCAGGGAGCGCCCCTCCACCGCTTCCCCCAGTCGCTAGTCTCGGAAACCGGGAGGTTTGCATGCAGCGGACAGAGCTACAGCTGCTGCGAAGGAGCGAAGGTGAGTGGCTGTTTTGTTTTCTTCAGTTTTTCGTTTTTTTCTTTAGGTGTAAAGGGCATCTCCAGGCTCTCTACACCTTTATGACCAATATAGTCATAATCGAAGGTTTTGGTTATTGCCCATGGGGCAACCCGTTGTGGGGTTTCCTGCTGTTTGAAACCCACCAGGTCGCCCCACAAAAACTCGCCTTTCCCTGGTGCTACAGCGCATGCGCTGCCTCTCGTCCAATTAGCTTGCTTGACTGCGCTGATGTCAAATCTTTTAAGACTCGGCTCCAGCTGAGTGCAGCTGTTTCTGTTTTTTTTTAAAGGTGTAAAAGGCATCTCCAGGACCTCTACGCTTTTAATGTGGACCATTATAATCCTAATCCCAGGTTTAATCCCAGGTTTTGGGAGAAGGTGCAATCACTGGGTAACCTGAGGGGTTTTACACAGCGGGGCATCCTGGATGCTTTGGGGGAGGGGGGGGTAAGCCTGCCTTGGAGTCTCAAACTCCAGAGTGGGATTTGGTCCACTTAAACTTAAACGTTTGATTTTGAATAGCAGAGGTCTGCTTTAAAGTGGACCAACACCCAGGAGTGATCGGCCCGGGAATCTATAAGATTCCCGGGCCGATCACCTCCCTCACCGCGGGGCATCCGAGATCGGGATGTCCCGCGGGGTGAAACCCCCCCCCAAAAGCCCCAAAAAACCTTACCTTATCGGCGACGGATCAGCCGCCGCCGCCTCCCGCGCGCCCCTCTAGCAGTGCCGTTTGTGAATGGCCGGCGCGGGCGCGTGCCCTGTAAGAGGCACGCGCAGGAGGCGGCGGCTTGTCCGTCGCTTGTCCGTTGCCGAAAAGATACGTTTTTTTGGGGCTTTTGAGGGGGTTTCACACAGCGGGGCATCCTGATCTCGGATGCCCCGCTGAAGTGGACCAACACCCAGGATAGTGAAAATCCTGGGTGTTGGTCCACTTTAATTATCGAACAAAAACATGCAAAAACAAAATTATCTAACAAAAATCTGTGACTATCGTGTATGTGTGTGTAGTTTGTGTGTATGAAAAAAAAAATATATATATACATATTGTTTTTATCTTGCAGGTAAAGGATTCTGTGTCACAGAAGAACTTGGGTCTGATGCGGATGCAGTTCTGGAGAGAATCTCTGGAGGAAATATACCAGGAGGACCCTCCTCATCACCCTGTGGCACTGGAACTAGCTAAGGTTTGTCATCGGAATCCTTTTTCATTTTGATATATATCAGTGTGTATGTATATACTGTGTGTGTATATAATATATATTACACACACACACACACACACACACACACACACACACACACACACACACACACACACACAGAGATAGGTTTCTTCTTAGGCCCAAACTCTGCTTTCCCTGGGCATTTATTGCGAATGTTCCAGGAGGTACAGCATATTCTGCTACAGTTTCTAGCCTCTATAATAGCCTCTGGGCCACTGATTGCTCCTCTATAAACAGCCAGAGTAGTATGGAACAGCTGCTCAGGGGAAATGAGAGTATGGTTATTTTTTTTCATTTTTTTGCACAGACAGACCCTTTTCAACCTATTTATGGCATAGATTTAACATTCTAAAGGAAATGTATTTCCAATAAGATTTTTATAAATTTTAAGTATTTCCATGCTCCTTTGTTTTTCTTTTGCCCAGGCGGTGCAGAAACACAAACTGACAAAGCGATGGCTGACCAGAATTCTCAATGACCGTGTGAGTTGCCAGATATACATTTCTTCATGGTTTCTATACACTGATCTTGTCCAATTTAGTGAACAGCATTTGTGACATAAGTAGCAATACATGAGACATAACTGTTTGTAAATGCTTTGCACGCTAGTTTGTGTGTGCTTTTACATGTTATTTGATTTTCCCAGTTATGGAGCAAAACAATAACCCACTGTTCATAGTATTGTGTTTGAGAAGCAAAGATTGCCAAGACCAAAGACACACATGCCTGTAATGGGGGAGGCCGCTTGCTGCCTTTAATGTTGTGATTGGGGGAATTCTGCATACTTCCTGTATTGAGAGATGCTGCACACTGCCTGTATTGTGGTGATTGGGGAGGGGGGATTCTGAACCCTGCCTGTAATGGGGGATATTCTGCACCCTGCCTGTAATGGGGGATATTCTGCACCCTGCCTGTAATGGGGGATATTCTGCACCCTGCCTGTAATGGGGGATATTCTGCACCCTGCCTGTAATGGGGGATATTCTGCACCCTGCCTGTAATGGGGGATATTCTGCACCCTGCCTGTAATGGGGGATATTCTGCACCCTGCCTGTAATGGGGGATATTCTGCACCCTGCCTGTAATGGGGGATATTCTGCACCCTGCCTGTAATGGGGGATATTCTGCACCCTGCCTGTAATGGGGGATATTCTGCACCCTGCCTGTAATGGGGGATATTTTGCACCCTGCCTGTAATGGGGGATATTTTGCACCCTGCCTGTAATGGGGGATATTTTGCACCCTGCCTGTAATGGGGGATATTCTGCACCCTGTCTGTAATGTGGTGATTGGGGATATTCTACACCCTGCCTGTAATGGGGGATATTCTGCACCCTGCCTGTAATGGGGGATATTCTGCACCCTGCCTGTAATGGGGGATATTTTGCACCCTGCCTGTAATGGGGGATATTCTGCACCCTGCCTGTAATGGGGGATATTTTGCACCCTGCCTGTAATGGGGGATATTTTGCACCCTGCCTGTAATGGGGGATATTCTACACCCTGCCTGTAATGGGGTACACCTGAGTTCTTAGCACATCATTTGGTTCAGAATATTTTTCTTCATTTTTTCCTCCTCTAAACCTTGGCTGTATCTTATGGTCAAATATAGAAATACAGTAAATACGGTCTGACAAATATACAATAAATATGCTAAATAGCAAGATGAGTGGTTAGCTATGCACCCAAGTTTCTATCCTATTTTTCCCTTTAAATAGGAGGGGGAAAAAGAATCGGGCTTAAGAGGTTTTAAACATATCATTCTGCTCAATTCCAATGGCCTGCGCCGAGAGACGGTCTGTGCTGGAATAACCACGTGTTGCTATTGCAATTCTTTTGATGTGTGCAGATGCTTTTACCCATCATGCAAAGTTTTGGGTAGGTCTTTAGATTAGTTAATGCTGTTGTCCCCACAGGCCAGTCTAGAATGGAGCAGATCACTCCTGTAACAGTGGAATGGAACGCTTAAAAACCTGTAACCCCTGAATTTTATTTCTACCAAGAGAAGAAACCAAAAGCTCTGTGGGATTTGTTTCAGTTGAGAAGACCCCTCCTATGAACTCGCATGTTAATGTCAATTTTAAATATGACCTGATTTAGCAATAGTGGCCCTGGGTCAGTTTGGGGCTCAGCGAGGGTGCTCTGGCAGGCCAGTGCGACAATGGATGAAATGAAGACACCACTGACTACATTGATCCCAACTAACGCTAACCAGGGCTCCCATGCAGAGCGCCTGTTTGTGGAAAGGGGCCCAACCACCCCCTGTAAGCAGGTCAAAGCCTCAATTTGACCCATGTACAGCTGAAACTGATAAGGGTATTGGCATGTTGTATTAGATGTGTTGGTTCTTTCTGTGTACAGATGCATGAACACACATTCACATCTGCATGTGTATATGCTTCTTGTATATGCTAAGCTACTTTATGTTTATTAAAGTGGGCCAACACCCAGGATTTTGACTATCCTGGGTTTTGGTCCACTTCAGCGGGGCACCCCGATCGGTGTGAAACCCCCCAGAAACCCCGAAAAACTCACCTCTCCTCGCTCCCACGTGACCGCCGCTGCCAATCCCCGCCGACGGACAAGAGAGCGCGCCCGCGCGTCACTCTTACAGGGCGCGCACCCGCGCCGGCCATTCACAAACGGCCAGTGCAGGTGCGCGTCCTGCTAGATGGACGCGCGGGAGGCGGCGGCGGGTGCCGCTGGATAAGGTAGGGATTTAGGGGTTTCTGGGAGGTTTCACACAGCGGGGCACCCCTGATCGGGGTGCCCCGCAGTCAGGGGACTGATCGGTCCGGGAATCTTATAGATTCCCGGGCCGATCATGGGAGGATGTTGGTCCACTTTAAACCGGACCTTCACCATGATTTATTGAAAAGCCTAAACCCTTATAAAATGATTCCCCAGCATCTAAAATTAATATATTTTACGTTTTTAGTCGCTTATTATTCTTTCCCCCACTGGGCTGCAACTCTGTTCAGGACTTTAGGATACGGGCGCCGCCATCTTGACTCAGAAGCATCACACTTACTGAGGAGAGGAGAGCTGGATAAAGTACAGGGGGATAGGTTATAGCTGTGCTTTGCTCAGACAGAGCAGAGCTGGGGTCAGGAAAAGGACAGCAATCCCAAAATGCAGAGCAGCACAGTTAGAAGGCACTTCCTGTTTGCAGGCTGCCTGATGTCCCATGAGCCGCCATCTTGGATGTTTAAAGGCTCATAACATGCAGTAGATGCAGGTAGGATGATTTTTAATGTGAGTAATCTGTATGTACAGGGTGTGGGAAACATAAGATATGCTCTTATTCAGGGTGAAGGTCCATTTTAAGTGCTCTGGGGATGTCGTGTAGTAAACTCTGGAAAAATATATGAATGGAGCAGTGCTGCCACCTAGTGTTTTTTTTTTTTAGAAGGATGCAGACACCTCGAAAAAACGTGCAATGCCCGGATTGAGGGTTTCTGCTGATGCCGTGGCAGGCTATCAATAGGTTAGGTATTTTTATAGTAGCTTTCCACACATCCAAAAATCAGTCGATGAAATCCAATGTCATATTCACAAGTTATTGTTTCAACGATGGTGGCGGTCTTTTTAACAAAAATACATTACTGATAATGTAACAATAGGTCTAGACTGCTTGTAGGTCTGCTTTAAAAAGGTAGCAATATGTGGAGGTTCCATATTCTCACGTTTACCTCATCTTCTAAGACTGGGCTGTGGAGTAAGTTAAAGCCCAACTTTGACTCTATTTTATCAGGCTCTGACTCCTCCATATATGGCCAGTAATTAGTAATAACAAATGTAAAATAATTAGAATACACAGAGCAAGTGATTAGTTAACAAAAAATACAATTATTATAAATTGGCCCAAATCAGCCATAAAAAAATCTGATGTCAAAGTCCTTTAATTATATACATGAGTTTAAAGAGGACCAACACCCAGGGGTGATCGGCCCGGAAATCTATAAGATTCCCGGGCCGATCACCTCCCACCCCGCGGGACATCCGAGATCGGGATGTCCCGCGGGGTGAAACCCCCCAGAAACCCCAAAAAGACCTTACCTGATCCGCCGCCGCTTCCGCCGCTGCCACCTCCCGCGCGCCCCTCCAGACGTGCCCGCGCCGGCCCTCTGTGAATGGCCGGCGGGGGCGCGCGCGCGCCGAGAGTGACGCGCGGGAGGCGGCGGCGGCGGCGGAAGCGGCTTGGACGTTCCTGATCCCCGCCTGGACGTTGGCGGGGATTGGCTGCGGCGCTCACGTGGGAGCGTTGAGAGGTGAGTTTTTTGGGGTTTCTGGGGGGTTTCACACAGCGGGGCACCCCCGATCGGGGTGCCCCGCCGAAGTGGACCAAAACCCAGGATAGTCAAAATCCTGGGTGTTGGTCCACTTTAATGAAGTCCCAGAAATTGACTCGTGGTGTTAAATTTTCAAACTGCAATTTATGCCAGATATCCCAAATCTCATGCAGCAGGTATTCAATAGTGCTCAAACACATAGGTATCGGGGGGCGTGGCTGGCCGATGGCGGAATAGGCAGCAAATAGTTGGAGCTCTGCACAGGGACATCCCGGACAGCATTTTGAGGCACGCAGCGATCCCCATCCCTAGATGCCCAGGCGCAGGAAGCCCTCGGGCACAGCCAGGAGACAGCAGCTGGCCTCCATCGCTCGTTTTTTTGGAGCGGCGGGCTGGGAGGAAGAAGAAGGAGGTGCCAGCAAGATGGCGGCAACTCGCCGGAGGACCGCGCACGTGGCACTGGAGGGGGCTGGGGCCGAACCGAGGTCTCCTACCTTGAAGCGGGCGGACGCCAGGGAACCCTTACAGGAGCCTCGAGGAGCGTCTGCCTCTACCTGCACGCAGGGCAGACTGCGGGAGGTGAAGGAGGCGGCGCCCGCGGGGAACGCTGAAGAGGTGCCGACACTGAAGGTGAGGGAGGTGGCGGGGCCTCTCCTGCCCGTGAGGAGGGGGGGGGGGAGTGCTCTCTGATCGCGGCATTAGCTGAGGTAGTTCGCTCCAACGTTTCGGACGTGCTGCGGGAGCTTCCTTCCCGATCAGTGTGTGCACTGTGCTGTTCTCGTCCTACACTTCCCAAAACTAGGAGCCCCTGCTTGGGTTTTGCGCCATTTTTTGCTGGCGCTACCCTAGACAGGGAAACAAGGGTACTCGTGGTTCTTGTGCACCGCGAGGCCCCTCGCAATAGAGTTTGTTGCGGTCGCACCTAACCCCGGTGCCCCGCTACCCTGATTAACCCCTTCCCATATCACAACCTCCCTATATATTTCTTCCCCCTACCCAACCCTACTTCTTGCTGGTGCGTTGCCCCTGACCACCTAGCCCTAACCGCACCACTCTTTTACTTTTCTTCCTTTTCCTTTCCTTTTCTTCCTTTCTGCTGACCCTCCCTCTCTAACCCTTCCTAGGGCCTTGCCTTTTCCCTCCCGCCGCCTGGTCGTCCGCTTTCACCTCCCGCCCCCTGCCGGGCCGTGCATCGGGCGTCTTTGGTTGCTGTTTTACCCCGCACTTGTCCCTGGTCCGGCGCCTCTTGCTTGGGATGGCTAAGCTGACAGTCTGCTCTCTGAACATTAAAGGATTCAACGTCCCTGAAAAGCGCTCCAAGGTCCTTTTATCTAAGAGCCGCGAAGCCAGAGACAACACCAATAAACTCTTGGACCTCATCGCCCATGTTCACTATCCCAGATAGGCTTGGGCCCTATTATCATCTCCAAGATCCAAGTTTGAGCGGTTCGGCCAGTTGTCCAACTTCCGCATTAATTACGCAAAGTCGGAAGCGTTGAACCTTACTCTGCCGCACCCCCTGGTGGATAGGCTCCCAAACAGCTTCCCCTTTAAGTGGCAACCCACCGCCATAAAATATCTTGGTGCTTTCATCCTGTCCGATTTGGACAACCTTTATGAGCTAAACTTCAAGGCACTAAAGGCTAAGGTTCACTTAGACCTTACAAAATATGATAGAGGTCGATATTCGTGGTTTGGCAGGATCAACATTCTGAAAATGGATATACTCCCCCGGTTTTTGTATCTCTTTCAGACAATACCGATCATGCTTCCCAGACATTTTTTCAAATTAATACAGGCGGAATTCCTAAAGTTCATTTGGGGCTCGCGGAAGCCGCGCATCAGATTTAATATATTGGCCAGACCAAAGAGCGCAGGCGGAACCGGGGCCCCGGACCTAAGGCTTTATCATGCTGTGGCTGTCATTACAAGGATGGCGGACTGGACGTACAGGAGAGAGGACAAGCTCTGGGTCCAGCTGGAGAGGGATATTTTGGGGTTTAACCCGTGCTCCCTCCCGTGGGTTTCCACCACCGGGGATGCCGGCAGAAAGGGGTTCCCTTACCTGACCCAGCATTTTCTTTCCAGCTGGGATAGATTGCAACGGCAGGGGGCGTTGGTAACTAGGCCTGGACCTCTCACTCCACTGTTTAACAACCCGGAGTTCGCACCGGGACAGAACACCTCCCGATTTCTGATCTGGAGAGAGACGGACGATACTAGGCTACGTGACATTTTGTCAGGAGGGAGGTTGCCCTCCCTAGCAGAAATAAGGGCACAGAATGGAGGTAGCCATCTGTCCTGGTTACATCATTGGCAGCTCGAGGCGTTCCTTGCCTCGGGAGGGCGCATCAGCAGGGCATCTCTACCCCTGACACCCCTGGAGGAGTGCCTTACACAGTCGCAGCCACTGGAACACGTGATTCATGTCCAAGTGGGAGAGGGACCTGGGGATGCCGATCACGGGGGAAGAAGCTCAGAAGATATTTACGTTGATGCATAAGCTTGCGGGGGCCAGTTCAGCACAGGAAAAAAATTACAAAGTACTCACAAGATGGTACAGGTGCCCAATGGACATTGCTTTGTATTCGTCGGGGGGATCAGACGCATGTTGGAGATGCGGGGCACCCCGAGGAGGGATCTTGCACATTTGGTGGGATTGCCCCCCGATCAAGAGGCTCTGGGATACGGTTCTCAAGATCCATACGGAGGTGGAGGGATCTGTGGTGCACTGCTCTCCCTGATTCCTGGCTCCATTGCCAAGGCTAAGAAGGGAGTTCTTAAGTACTTCCTGACGGCTGTAAGATCAATTATCCCCAGACATTGGAAGTCCCCTCTCCCGCCAAGTTTAGCGAAATGGTTCGCTGAAATGGACCACATCTTGAGGATGGAAGAGTTGGTGACGGACGATGGAGAGGGAACTCATTTCATCCAGGACAACCTGGATGAATTGGATCAGATTCAGAGAGTCGGACGAAGCGAAGATTTTCATGGCGATTGATGTGGGCCAAAGTTGATATGCCTTGCAGAGGGGATTGGGGCAATCTGTCGGTATGAGGTCCCTCTCACAGCACTACTCCCACCTACCCCGTTCGTCCCGCCCCTCCCTTCCATTATCTTCCCCACCCTCTTCCTTCTTCCCTCCTTCCTTCCTTCCCTCTCTTTCTTTTCTTTCTCCTTTTCCCCTCTTGTCTTGCCTTCTCTCCGGTTTCCCTCATTAACCCCTTATTTGCATGATGGGTTGCTTCCCCTCCCCCTGTCTCGTCTCATTCCGCCTCCCCAGGTCTTTCTCCGATCGGTACATGTGCTCCGCGGTGGATTCGCAGAGCCTCCCCCCACGTGTCCAATAGGACGTAGGGTACATCTTTTGAGGGTGACACTTGCCTCACTACAAATGTTGACTGATTAACTCAGTAATTCTGACTCTCACCATCGGAGGTACGAGATGTAAGCACAATGTACGTCAGTTTATAAAATGTGTTATAGGGGTGGCGCGTCGGGGAGGGGGCGGGGGATTTGATTATGCCCCAGCTGCGTCTGGAGGCGGGGGTGGTGAGGGAGCCCGGATTGATTCTATGTCTGTATTGCTTATTCTTCTGTACATGTATTGTTTCTTGTCTTTATATTTGAAAATCTTAATAAAAAGAGATTAAACTAAACACATAGGTATCATCCACCGGGTGTCCACCACCTATTTTTGGTACCCTTACCAGGTGGCGTATATTGGTGAATAGAGCTCCGTAGCTCTATTCAATTCAAATCTGATCCTCTTGTTGTTTAGGATGAATACCCATAGATTTTGGGCTTGAAGGTAGCTCAATGTGGGTTTTTGCATGAAATAAATCAATGAAGGAAATATATAGCGTAATATCGCTTTTAATAATAAAAACCTCTAAAAGGTTAAAAATGTGCACTCACATTTAAGTCTTGATAAAGCTGCGTTACGCAGTGAAACGCGTTGACGGCGACTAGGCGGACCCCTGCACTAATACAACAAAGGAATCTTGCAATTTTTGAAAGCGAACTCCCTCTCCCCCTCGTGGACACCAGCGGTCGAGGTGAACCGAAAGCCCCCCAGGTCGTTGAAACCAACTCGCCTCTCCCCGGTCCTATGGTGCATGCACAGCCGCTTGTCCAATCAGCGTGCTCGGAGCCGCTGCCGTCACTTCGCCTAAGGTGAGTGGCTACGAGCTTGCTGGTGGCCGCATGCCCCGCTACCCTCTAACAGGGAGCATGCCTGCGCCAGCCATTCATAGATGCTTGACGTGTGCACGCGCCCTGCTAGAGGGATAGTGGCTCGCACATTCGCTGTTGGACCAGGAAAGAAGGTAAATGTATGGGGCGACCTGGGGGTTTCACACAGCGGGGCATCCCGATTTTGGATGCCCCGGGGGGAGGGAATACTTTGGCCCGGGAATCTTATAGATCCTCTGCCTTCTGCACCTGGCTTCTGCTGACCACCAGCTGCCTGTCAGTGATCAGCACGGGACAGTGGTGTTATCTTTAATAAATTATACTTTCCATGAGACCTCTATACCAGTTCACAAGGCTTGAGCGGCTGGCAAGTCGCCAGCCAGAGAGTGACTTGCTATTAACACTTCAGCCCCATTACCTGCCTCTCCAAACGCCGGGGCGGAGGAAGAGTGTCCTGCTAGGGCTTTGTGGGCTTATAGCCTCAGGGCCGGGGGCCACCAAGGCTCGCCTCTGCTCCCTGGTCTACAAGCCCACTTAGCTGGTACCCAGGCTGGTTTTACTGGGAAGGGGGGGGATCCATGCCATTTTTATTCTTTAATTTGTAATGGTTGAAATTTCATTTTCTTTAAAGCCCTTCTCAGTGCAAACACTAACTCCCCCCCCCCCCCTTATCCCACTTGGGAACAGTAAATAATGAGCCATTTCAAAGCACCTGAAAATCTCTGATGGTATGTATTCTATGTGGAACTGATTTCTTTGCTTCAAATTCTGAGAGGCCTTGGCTGAGCTGGAAAGGGCATGCCATTGGGAAGCCATGAGCATGCTCTTCTGTGGTCAGAGACACCTGCAGTACCACTGTGTCTTGCTGTGCTCACTTAAACTGAGAGCACCAGGGGATGAGGTGACTGTAGGGCACTTTTTGGCGTGGGCCTGGATTAATACAATTGAAAAAAGGGCACTTTGGAGCCCTGTTTCTACCTTGCGTTGCAAGAAATGGAGGAGAGGTACATGGGACAGGCATCAGGTGAGCTGCTTGCTGGCTAATTATTAGAGTTTAGAGTCCCTTTAATTAATGAAATGGCCAAAACATTAACCAAAACAATTTTTTTTCTGTTTGTCAACCCCCTGGTCTGTAGTTAAAGCTGACCTTCACTCTGAATAAGAGTCTATCTTATATGTTTCCCACACCCTGTACATACAGATTGCTCACATTAAAAATCATCCTACCTGCATCTACTGCATGTTATGAGCCTTTAAACATCCAAGATGGCGGCTCACGGAACATCAGGCAGCCTGCAAACAGGAAGTGCCTTCTGACTGTGTCGCTTTGCATTCTGGGATTGCTTACCTTTTCCTGACCCCAGCTCTGATCTGTCTGAGCAAATCACAGTTATTACCCGCCCCCTGTACTTCATCCCACTCTCCTCTCCTCAGTATGTGTGATGCTTCTGAGGCAAGATGGCCGCGCCCGTATCCTAAAAGCCGTGAACAGAGTGTCATCCCAGTGGGGGAAAGAATAATAAGTAAATGACTAAAAACTTAAAATATATTAATTTTAGATGCTGGGGAATCATTTTATAAGGGTTTGGGCTTTTCAATAAATCATGGTGAAGGTCCGGTTTAAGTAGCTGCAGTACAGATTGCTAATCTCTTGGTGGTGCTGTTGCTTCTCTGTAAAAGCCTGGCTCTTGGTGAGGAGGTGTAAAAGAATTTAATCATGTTTCATATAGGAAGTAAGAAGCATCTGTTTGAAACTGTTTACAACAGTCTAAATGTGTCCTGTTCAATACCTGCACCTAGGTTAAAGTGGACCAAAACCCACGCCGATCGGCCCAGAAATCTGTAAGAATCCCAGGCCGATCGATTTCTGGAATGGGGATGCCCCGATTGGGGTGCCCCGTGGGAGAGGACCCAAAACCCAGGTAGTCAAAATCCTGGGTTTTGGTCCACTTTAAATGCTTCTCTGCTTTGTCATCTGAGGGACTATGAGGGCGCATTGTGACAAATAGTTTTCTGTTTTATTTCCATTTTTCCTGGTAGATTATAGATCTGACTCCATGTATTACTGTGCGCCTGAGCACCTGGTCCATTGTAGTCACAGCCAGACATTCTCAAGTGAGATATATGGAGCCCAGCAGAAGGGGAACCTGGGGTTTGCTGCCATTTTATTATATCTACACACTACACAATTTGCAGACAGGGACAGCCTTTGGGGTGGGCGAGGTGTGCCATAGCACAGAGCACCATGGTTGGGGGGGGGTGGGAGGTGGGGGGCTCAATGCCGAAACCCACCTGCCAGCTTTATCGCCCCCCTTCTGCTCATTTTACTGCTTTGCCAATCGCTTGTTCATGTAATTCACAGGTTCTTTTGGGGGGTGTCAATTGGAGATGCTGGGGTGCCTAGTTGGTTGGGTCAGAAGCAAGGGGTGTCATGATCACTGTTCTTTTATACTTTAGGGCTGGCAAATAGAGATTTTAGTCCATTTTAAATCTGCCTGGCAGGCAAAAAATGTCTGCTGGTCCACTCGGCCCAAGCATCATGGCTGATAGTGAAGGAACTCCACCATTTCCGCAATGCCTCCCTACCATCTGCCAGTTCACCACCCCGCATAAGAGGTCACATGGGGCAGTGAACTGGCAGCCAATAGCTAGGGAGAACTTCTGCGAGTGGGTACTTCTGCTTGGCATCAGGCTTGGTGCTATGCGCAGGGGGCTTCCACAGTGGATGTCGGCAACAAGGTTGTGCAGTAGGCTGGTAGTGAAGAAGTGCAGAAATGTATTGGTGGGGGGTGGGCACCATCCTGTAATCCTGCAAAAGGCACCTTCCATCCTAAGGCCAGCCCTGTATACAGATCACCATTTTTCAGTTTTAATAACCTAAATATTACAAATTCTAAGCCTGCCCCACTGCATCCAAACCTGTCAACAAATTGGCTGGCTTTAAAGGGGGCCAAAACCCATTAAGCCTGACCCTAAATTCACAAATTTAGGGGTATGTATATTTGGGATGTCCCACAGTGTGACACTCCCCCCACTGGTCTGCGTGTATTCAAAATGAAAGCTCTATGGGGGGACACAGTCACTCCATGCTGCTAGTAGCCTTTCTCTAGTGCACTTTGCATGTCCCACAGAATTGGGTAAATGTCTGCCGACAGGGGGAGCCATGCGTATACAGGAAAACCCTGGGAGGTTTCACACATGCACATCAAGGGAGGCTACAGGGTTTAGGTCCTTTTTAAAGTAAATATCTGTTTAAAATATAAGTGGACAAAATTAGAGCCAGAAAATGGGAGCATTTCCTAATGCAGCACTGCTAGCTCTACTTCTGGGTCCCGTGATCATTTCCAATCCGTAGTAAGGCCCATCTGACTACGGAGCCAGGCCAAACCAATTTTTGACCCAGTGATCACCCCTCCAGAAAGAGAACCGAAAGAGCTGTTTTTTTTGTTTTATTTGTCCAACTGTCATTTTGAAAGCTATTCTTAAACCGGACCTTCAGCGTGATTTAATGAAAAGCCCAAACTCTTAAACGGTTCCCCAGCATCTAAAATTAATATAATTTACGTTTTTAGTCACTAACTTATTATTCTTTCCCCCACTGGGCTGCAACTCTGTTCAGAAATTTAGGATACGGGCGCCGCCATCTTGACTCAGAAGCATCACACTTACTGAGGAGAGGAGAGTGGGATAAGGTACAGGGGGGCGGGTTATAGCTGTGCTTTGCTCAGACAGAGCAAAGCTGGGGTCAGGTAAAGGTCAGCAGTCCCAGAATGCAGAGCAGCACAGTCAAGAGGCACTTCCTGTTTGCAGGCTGCCTGATAAGATGGCGGCTTCCATAAACCGCCATCTTGGATGTTTAAAGGCTCATAACATGCAGTAGATGCAGGTAGGATGATTTTTAATGTGAGCAATCTGTATGTACAGGGTGTGGGAAACATATAAGATAGACTCTTATTCAGAATGAAGGTCCGCTTTAACAGAACCTGGGTGCTGTATTCAGTGGAAAATGGAATAGGTTAAGAATTTAGTTTATATTCTAAGTATGTCACACACCCCACTTCAATCATTAATTATTACACTTGGGTAACTCCACCAGCAGGTGGCGACGTGCAGAGAAGTCATGAAAAACAAGCCCCTCCTGGTCTATACATTCCTGGCACCTCTCACTCATTCCCCAGTGTTTCTTCTCTGCAAGATGGCGACAAGACAGAAGAAAGAAGTCTCCTGCTTGCAGGTAGCCGGGGTAACACCCCGCCCCCCCTTTCTGGTCTATTTCTGCCCAGTCCTTTTTTGTTTGCCTAATAGATAACAATAGAAGCCTCCCAGCTTAGGCTGCTGGCTGGGTAATGGTAGATGGCACCTAATGGTGCCTAGGAGATTAGCTCCTCCGCTAGACCCCACATGTGGGGCAATGCGGTTATCCGGCCTGGTGATCCGGATTTGGGATGCCCCGTCCCGCTGTCACCTTATTGGTGCTGTCCCTGTCCCCCGCTTGGTCCCTTTCTCCCTGCGCTAGAAAGAGGGGGGGGGGGGGGGCGCTATGTGATTACTAGTACTTGCTGAGTGTGATTGCTGTGTGTTTGTGCTTGATTGTATTTTTATTTTACTGACATGAGGTGGATTTTGGAGAGCCTCCCCACCTCAGGCGGTGGGCAGTTGTATGGTGCCTCCTGACTGTACTACTATTTCGTGCCTGGGTAGGTTCTGCCTTGATGGGGGGCGGGGTTTGGGCGGCGCGTTTTGTCACTTTTCCGCCCGCTCCCGTTTTGCACAGGTTTTTGGTAGGTGCGGAGGTGAGGCTGGGCGCCATGTGTGTGCGGTGCCCGCTGCCTCCACTTGTGTGGTGTTATGCGGCTGTCTGGCGGGGCCGCATCTCGTGCGGCCCGCGCTGCACTGTGTCCGGGAAGGGGGGCGGGGCCGGAGCGCTTCGCGCGCTTGAGACGGCCCGCCCTTCTTCTTCTTCTCTTCCTCGTTCATTCTCCCCCCCCCCCCCATCTTGACGCAATCGCATACTGCGATGGGAGTACGCTGCCTTCTGCCGCCGTGGTGAGTTTATTCTTGTTGTGGGGCACATGTACGCTGTTGATGTAGCGCTTTTGGAAGTATTCCCTCAATGAATTGGTAGCCGGCTGCACGGTCCAGCGGTTAGAGCATACGCTTATGGAGTTTGTTCCCCGACGGTGCCCGTTCGAATCCCACTCTGTCCTTATGTTTTAATATGTTTTTAAGCATTTAGTTGCCCGTTAGTTTTTGTTGTGCATAATTTGCATTTTTTATTCCTGTGCTGCTGCATGTTTGATTGTCTATGGGCCATGGAGTGAATGTCTTCTTTTACATTGCAGATCCTGGGTTCCCATACTGAAGGGGTCTCCCGGTTTTTAGATGCTTGGCTAGTTGGGGTACTGTCCCTTTATAATTACAAATCCCCCCACACGGGACATTTAAAAGGGGCATCCCGGGTCGCTTATGGCATAAATCCCTGGGTAATTGCGAATACCATAATTTCACCATTATGGAGGCTTCTAGTATAAGGAAACGGCCCTTGGGGCAATTCAGGCTATTTGGGGGTTGTGGGGCTCCTCTCCCAGGGGATGCTGTCATAATATGCATTCCATGTGTACGGTGGAATATTAAGCGCCAGTCCGGTACTTCGGCTTCTGGCTCCTCGCCGCCCGTGTTATCACCTACCCCTCCCCGCCTGTTCCGGACCCCATGTGACGTGGTCATGGGTGGGGATTCGCATTCCGAGGTGTGCGCCGGGTTGGCCAGCCTTGAGATAAAGTTTTCCGCGGTGGTTGCTCAGAGGGCCCCGGCTAAGCGGAAACACTTTCCCCCGCTCCGCAGGGTCACGATGTTGATGTGTTTGAGTCCTTGGACTGGGCCGATTGCCCCCCGGCTGAGGAGGGGGAGCTCTTTGAGGATTCGGATGAGCCTGATGTCCAGCAATTGCCCGGCGCTGCGGGTGACCAGGTTGCTGGGGTGGCCTTCGACACCCCTTCAATATTGGCTCAATTGTTGAGTCGGTTCCTACGCCTAAGGGTGAGTTAATTGACGTGGACTAGCCACGCTTGGAATTCCCAGTCCACGAATTTTTGAGGATGTCATACTTAAGGAATGGGTGCAGCTTACCCGTTTTGCTGATGTTACGCCTAGTTGGGATAAAGAGTATCCTTTCCCGGCGGATTTGGTTAAGCGATGGTCTTCTTCCCTGTGGTCGATGCTCCTGACTGTACTGCTATTTAGGATGGTGAGGATCGCCGGAGTGACCAGCTGGCTAGCCACGCCT
Source organism: Gastrophryne carolinensis (assembly GCA_027917425.1). Taxonomy (NCBI): domain Eukaryota; kingdom Metazoa; phylum Chordata; class Amphibia; order Anura; family Microhylidae; genus Gastrophryne; species Gastrophryne carolinensis. The sequence continues at coordinate 380,997,970 of CM051239.1, forward strand.
TTGTCGGTTTTGGTTCGGTTTTGTGGCTGGTTTTTGTGCTTCGGCACTTTTGATGTTGGCTGCAAGGTCCTTTATCAGGGACTTGCCGTCGGGCCTTGATCCTGTTTGTGAAGAGTTTGAGGCTCTCAAGCGTTGTGAATCGTTTGTTCTTGCCGCTCAGGTTGATGCCACGGTGATGTGTAGTAGGACCGCGGCCTTGTTGGATGGCTATCCGGCGGTTGGTGTGGCTGCGGCAATGGACTGCTGATTTTGATTCAGAAAAAAGAAAAAAAAAAAAAAGACCATCATGACTCTTCCCTTTTTAGGGTTTGTGACTGTTTGGTGAGAAATTGGATTCTGTTGCCAGGGGAGGTAAGTTGCCTCAGAGCAAGTGACTATGCCGTTCCTTTCGGGGGGGGGGGGGGGCGGCTTCTTTTAATCTCTCCTTTCGGGGAGCCAGAGCTGGCAGGGGCGCGGTCTTTCCCTGTTTTTCGGGGTGCCGGGTTGGAACCAGGGTAGAGGCCGTCCCGGTCACTCCTGGGGCTCCAAGCCAACACCCGCTGCCAGGCACGCTCAGCAATGAGGGGGCGCCCTCATCCATGCGGGTGGGGGGACGGTTGCGACACCTCTCCCAGGTAAGGGACCAGGCGGTCTCGGTTAGATGGATTCGGGAGGTGGTGTCGTCCGGTTACAAGCTGGAGTTCGAGTCCCGACCTCCTCCAAGGTTTTTCAGGTTTCATGTGCCCACGGATCCTTTGGCCGCGCAGGGGCTCCTGGCGGCGGTAAGAAATCTTCTGGACATGGCAGTCATCTGCCCGGTTCTGTCCTCGGTTGTGGGCCTCGGGTATTATTCGAATCTCTTTACAGTGCCTAAGAATGATGGATCAGTGCGTCCTATCCTGGATCTGAAGTTCCTCAACAGGTTTATACGTTCTTGGAAATTTCGCAGGGGAACTCTGCGCTCTGCCTTCACTTCTTTTCGGCAGGGGGACTTCATGACGTCCGTGGACATCAAGGCTGCCTGCCTTCATGTTCCTATCTTTCCGGCTCATCGGGCCTTATCTCGGCTCCAAAGGTGTTCACCAAGGTGCTGGCCGTAGTGATGGCCCTTCTCAGGGCTCAGGGGATTCGCATCGTGCCTTATCTGGATGACCTTCTCATCATGGCTCCTTTCTTCGGTCAATCGGAGACGGACACCAGGTCGGTTGTGTCCTCTCTGGAGAGTGACGGCTAGGTGATCGACTATCCCAAGTCCTCCCTCGCTCCGGCCAGGGTGGTGTCCTTCCTGGGGATGTCCTTGGTTTTTTGTCAACACAAAGTGTTTCTGTCTCAGCCCACGGTTCTCTCGATTCAGGAATTGGCGCAGTTTCTTATATCCAATCCTTGCCTGTCCGTCCGGTTGAGGATGAGACTGGTGGGGTTGATGGTAGCCTCCTTCGAGGCGGTGCCCTTTGCTCATTTTCGCACAAGGACGCTTCAGCTTCATCTTTTGGCGTCTTGGGACCGGCGACCGCGGTCGTTGGATCGGTCCTTCCGGATGTCCCCTCGGGTTCGGCAGTCTCTTCTGTGGTGGATGGTCTCGGACAATCTTCTGAAGGGTAGGTCATTTCTGACCCCGCTTTGGGAAACTGTCACCACGGACGCCAGTTTGTCAGGATGGGGAGTTTTCTGGAAGGATCTTCGGTTCCGGGGGCGGTGGGGCCCTCAGGAAGCCCACTTGCCCATCATTGTTCTGGAGTTGAGAGCCATCAGGTTGGTTCTGTCTCACTTGACGCAGCATTTACAGGACCTGCCGGTTCAGGTTCGGTCGGACAATCGGACGGCGGTTGCTTACATCTATCACCAAGGAGGGACTCGCAGTCTGGGTGCTCACAGAGAGGTGTTTCTGATTCTAGTTTGGGCAGAGACTCATGTCCCTTGCATCTCGGCAGTGTACATTCCAGGAGTGGAAAACACGGAGGCGGACTTTCTGAGCCGGTGTTCGTCTCGCCGGGGGGAATGGTCTCTCCATCCCCGGGAGTTTCGGTCGCTTTGTCTCCGGTGGGGGACGCCGGAGGTGGATCTGTTTGCCTCTCGTCACAATCACAAGCTTCCGACATTCGTGTCGCTGTCTCAGGATTCTCTGGCTCTGGCGGCGGATGCCATGTCCCTGAGCTGGAGGGACCTGGGGTTTTTTTATCTGTTTCCTCCGATTCCCATGCTAGGCAGGGTGCTGCGAAAGTTGGTTCTGGAAGGAGTTCCGCCATTCTCGTGGCCCCAAGGTGGCCAAGGCGGGTGCGTTTTGCAGACATCGTTCGTCTGGTGGTGGATCAGTTCGATCTGCCTCTTCGGCCGGATCTTCTCACTCAGGGCCAACTGTGTTACCCCAGTTTACCAACGCTGGCTTTGACGGCTTGGCTGCTGAGACCTCCATCTTAAAGGAGGAGGGTCTTTCCGATTCGGTCATTCGGACTCTTATTAGTGCCGGGAAGAGATCCTCTTCTTCCATCTATTATAGGTCTTGGAGATCTTATATTGATTGGTGTGAGGCTAGGTCTTTACCTTGCCGGGTCTTTTCTGTTTCTAGGATTTTGGAATTTCTTCAATCAGGGCTGGACTCTGGTCTTCAGCTGAGTACTTTGAAGGGGCAGGTCTCTGCCTTGTCTATCTTTTTTTCAGGAGGTCTTTTGCAAGTCATCCTTTGGTCAAGACTTTTTTCCAGGGGGTTTCGCATCTGCGGCCTCCTAGGAAGCCGTTGCTCCCTGTTTGGGATTTGAATTTGGTTCTCTCTGCTCTTTAGGCTCCTCCTTTTGAGCCTTTGCGGGATATTGCTCTGTCCACTCTGACTCAGAAGGTTGCCTTTCTGGTGGCCATCACTTCGGTTCGGCGTGGTTTTTCGTTTCAAGCCAGACTTTCTCCCTAAAGTCTCTGCTTTTCATCTGAATCAGGACATTGTTCTTCCCTCCTTGTGTCCTAGACCTGGGAATGACAAGGAGAGGGCGTTGCATTGTTTGGATGTGGTACGTTGTGTCAAGTACTATTTGTGTATTACGTCTTCGTTTCGTAAGACTGATGCCTTTTTCGTGGTGCCCTGTGGGGCTAGAAAAGGTTTTGGCTCCGGCTAAGTCTTCCGTTAGTAAATGGATTCGTCAGGCGATTGTTGGGGCCTACTCTGCCAAGGGGAAGGTTCCCCCTTTTCATGTTACTGCTCATTCTACTCGTGCGGTTGGAGCGTCCTGGGCTTTTCAGCACCAGGCTTCTGTTGAACAAGTTTGGAAGGCTGCTACTTGGTCTTCGGTTCACACTTTTTCCAAGTTTTATAAGGTTGATGTGCGGGCCTCAGCGGATGCTGTTTTTGGCCGCAAGGTTCTGCAGGCTGCAGTGGTTTGGGTCTTTGCATTATTGCCTGGTTGGATACCCGCCCTTTTCTGGACACTGCTGTTGGATGTCCCAAGTGTAATAATTAATGATTGAAGTGGGGTGTGTGACATACTTAGAATAATACCATTTTGTGAATACTCACCTGTAAAATGGGTATTATAAGTATGTCACACACCCCACTTCACCCGCCCTTTTGGTATCCCGGATTCTTTATAGGGTGAAGTTTTCGTTTACAGTTTGAGGGTTTTTTTCCTGGTACCTTGTCTTTACTGCTGTTTGAATACTGGGGAATGAGTGAGAGGTGCCAGGAATGTATAGACCAGGAGGGGCTTGTTTTTCATGACTTCTCTGCACGTCGCCACCTGCTGGTGGAGTTACCCAAGTGTAATAATTAATGATTGAAGTGGGGTGTGTGACATACTTATAATACCCATTTTACAGGTGAGTATTCACAAAATGGTATTTTTCTCATTTGGAGCGGGTGGGATTGGCACATAGAAATGAAATGCAGTCCAACCAAGTTTTGTTGCTATTCTAAAATGGTTAGTGAACTAGTGTTTTGCTACATGTTGAATAAAATATGGCTCCCTGTTTGAAAAAAAAAGCGTTTTGCTTACTAATATAAAAGGTACTGGCCTGATTTTACACAAGTTTCTTTTTACCAGTATGACTGTTAACTTTAAAAAGCAGCTATAAATGGAATAACATGGAACAGCATTCAGAATGTAATGAAAAGACTGTACACTCTAACCACAAATCTTGTATCTTTTGCTCCCTTCTAAGCTGAGTGTACAGGAAAGTAATATTTGTGTTCATACTTTTGAAAGCAGCGGGTGCAGAATTTGTCCTAACTCTTTTAAAATGGGCCAAAACCTATGGAGATGGAGAATGATATTCTCCCCCCGGGGCTTCCAGAATCGTAATGCCCCGCTGTGTGAAACCCCCCAGGTCGCCCATAAACTCACCTTCTTTCCCGGTCCAACAGCACATGCGCAAGCAGCGTCCGCATCTCCGCTATCCCACTAGCAGGGCACGTGCCTGCGCCAGCTTTTTCTGAATTGGCGCGGCACGATCCCTGTTAGAGGGTAGCGGGGATGCGGCCGTAAGCGCACTAGTATCAGCTTGTGTTATAGGTCTGGAACAGGTGAGTTTGTTGGAGCTACCTAGGGGGTTTCACACATGGGGACACGGACCAAAACCGATAATAGTCAAAATCCTGGGTTTTGGTCCACTTTAACTGCCCACCAAGCCTCCAGTGTGTTCTGAGTTGGGATGCCCCACTGTGTGAAACCTCCGGATATACTTGCCTCTCCCACAGCACGTGCAAGGACTCTCTTCCTATTGGCACTTTTTGCCATGCATGTTGATGCACAGCATAGAACACTGTGCACAGTGCCTGGCATAGGGAGCGGCCGTCATCTCTGTTTCCTTCTGGTGGATAATCTCTCCTGTCGGAGCACGAATCACACAAGGGAAACCTGAGATGTGGATTGCCTAGTCTGGATTACAGACTAGGTGAGCATGCCAGAGATTCCAGGGGTTTTCACACATGGAGGCATCCTAAAACAAACTTTCTTAAGGTTCATAATTTAAACATTTTCCTGTTATTCTAAAGTATTACTATAAGACTATTAAAAAGTTGGATGCTGTGTTGTGTCGGCTGCTGTGCAAATAGTTTCCATTCTAGGAAAGCACCTCTTTTCCTTTTTTCTTTTACTATATTAAAGAGTAAAATGGAGAGAGAGGGCAAGAGAGTGACAATGGATACAAGTAAAAAAAAAAATCAGTAGCTTACCTTTCATAGAGTGGCTGCAGTGCTGTCCTTCTCCCCTGTCTGCCTCCCTAGTGAGGAAAATCATTCTGGTTTCCATCCCCACCCCGCCAGTGTGGTCCACCAATCAACCTTCCGGATTAAAAACGGAAATGCCCCACCCAGACATCCTGAGTGGCTGCCTCTGTCAGCAGCTATGAAACCCCGCCCTCCTCCCTTCTCTGTGTGCTTACATCATTGTTGTTGCCACACCCACTGTGTCGCCTCATTTTTTTCTGCATCTCTAGTGCTCGAATTTTTTTTTTTTAAACGGTTCGAAGTTTGAGGCAGAGCAACGTGTAGCCCAAGACAATGAATGGGGCTACAATCCAGATTGCCTTTAGTATAACTTTTTAAGTAATGAGAGCTCAAGTCTGATAAATAAGGTGAAAAAGCACCAATGAATGGGGGAGGGGGGTCTGACCTCATGGTCTCCATTGCAGTCGCTACCCCTGCACCTTCTGTATTTACATTCCCGGGATCTGCCTTGTGGCTTCATTGCAGTTGGAAGTTTTTCACGCTCTCTTCTCTGTTGAACTTCAGTCCCAGTAAGTTATATTTGTGGATTTGATGACGTACTGGTTTTATTAGAAAGAGGATCACATGGTCTGCCTGTCACTGTCTGGAAGCTTTAGGCTGCTGGATATAGATTAATCACAGCACAGATGTCGGCAGTAGCATGGCAAATCTGGGGATTAATAGTCACTGCTCTGCCTTTATGTTAGTTTTTCTCTGCGTTTTATTGTTGCTTAATCGTTGTTCACCCTGAATCTCTATTGTCCCCGGCATCCATTATGGATTTGCTTGTGTCTAGAGGCAGCATTCCAAATTTAAGGGAACCTCCACCTAATGTTTCTAAAGTTAAAAAAAAAAAAAGACTAGTGAGAACTTGATTTGGGGGGTATCTGTGTATCTCTGTTTTCTGTCTAGACAGGGACTTTAGTGATCCGATTTGGGAAGCCCCATAACGAAAATATTTACAAAAAGCCTGAAATTTGGCTATGTGGGACAAATAGACACTAGACAGTCCACGGAGATAAAATGGTAATTGTCTACCCTGACCCATAAGTAGCAGAAATAGGTATACAACATACCTATTGAGCATACAACACGACTGATCTACAAATTAGTTCAGCTGTCCTGTAGTTTGTGAGGATTTTCTCTGAAAACATGTTTTTCACATTTTTTGTTAGCCTGTTAGTTTCGTACACAGTTATTCTGGAAACAGCTTTTCACATGGGACATCACAAGGAAGCCATCAGAGCTTTGGTAAATGTCCATTTCCAACAAGTTCTGGAAATGTTTTGCTGATGGTTGCTTGGCCATAGCCACTAGCAATGAAAAGTTTTCAAAGTGGACCAAAACCTAGGCCCAACGTGGAATCTTTACGGTTCCAGGGCCACTTGATTCCCTCCCACCAGGGCATCCAGATTTGGGATGAACCCACTGTATGACCCCCCCCCCCCTCCAGGTCCCCAAGGAAACTCACCTTCTCCCCTGATCCAATGGCGCATGTGCAAGCAGTAGCCGCTCCCTGCTATACTTTTAGTACAACAGGTGAGGGTTGAAGCTGGAAGTGCAGGGCCCAATTTGGAGATCAGAGTTACCAGGCTCTTAGAAGAGTGATAGATCATGAAGTAGCAGCCAGTAATTGGTCAAAAAAGTGTAAAGGTCTGCCTCCATAATCCTGTGAATGCTTCATATTATAAAGATCATCTATAAGACCACCTTCCTCAGAGGAAGTGCATGTGCCAGCTCCTAATAATGCGTTCAGGTGGATCAGATCACACCCCTTCACCATGTTTACTATAGTGATCAGAAGAGCAATGATATATATATCTTTCTAGTACTTACAGTTATGTATTTATTTTTTTTCTTCTGCTAGGAAAAGAATCTAGATGACAGAGCATATCGAAACCTCAAAGAACTAGAAATCTATGCTGAAAACACCCAGAGTTCTCTGCTGTACCTGACCTTGGAAACGCTTGGTATGTTTTTACAATTTATTCTGTGTGAACCCAAAACTCTGTATATTCTTGCATTAACTGGGTAGTGTTTTGAATCTGTATCTCGTGTATATTGTTGTGTTGCATAGTGCTAGCATCGATTATGGCTCTGCCCATGGTAAAGGGTAATACATATAACACATAGAAAATGCAAAATATCAGAATCGCCGAATGTACATTGGTATTAATGCAAAATGCAGATGTAAAGGGTTTAAAATGCATGTGTGATTGTATATAGACTATGTTTATAGTACACCTGCCAAAAAGACTGTTCCTCTTCTGTGTCTGGGGTGTAATAATTAAACAGTAGGATGCTGCGACCAGTATTTAGTTGCCGTGCCATGAATCGCATGATGCTTGACAGGGTCACGCATGGGTGTGTCAGAGGGGGCACCACTGTGAGCAAGTTGGGGGTCAGCTGGCAAGGTATTTTCTTAGTGACCACATATTAGGGCTATTGAAAGGGACCAAAACCTTTTTTATAGTCCTTGAATTCATGTAATGATCGGAACTCACCTGCTCATTTGCAACCTGGTAGTGTCTGGCTACATGACATACATTGCCTTGTGCTGATGAAGGGCAGCACCCCAAAACACGTCTCCAATATGTACTCTTAAATGAGGGGTGTTTTGTCTTTTCCAAGTGGAAGTCTATCCTCTGCTTAATGGCTGTTGAGGGTTAAAAACAATTAATGAAAACGCCTTACCCAGTATTCAGCACAGTTCCCGGGAGTGGAATCACCTGCTCTGTGTATGTGCACGTCTATTAACTTGAATAGGGGGGGAATAGTTCACAGAGCAGGGAAAGAAGCTCTGGATTCCGGGATAAAGTATGTTTTTTTTTAATTAATTTTTTTGTAGGCCACAGCATCAGGAGATTTGGGGGGGGAGGTCCGTATCACATGCCCACTAGTGGAATGGATGGCTGTAATTCTTATTGGCTATACCCAAGCATTGTACCTCCAGCAGTCTCTGGGAGCTTGGGTAATAGCCCAAGAGACGTAGAGAGATGATTTGTGTGGTTCGGCCTACTGCAAAGCATCATGGGTGAATCCATTTTTTTTTTTTTGTCTGAAAGCACTGTGTAAATACTTTTGTATACTTCTGTTTTAGGAAAGCCCTCTTGGCCTGGTACCCTTAAATAGGGCCTTTTCTCAACTCTTCCATTCTGGGGCACCACTATTAGCAACGCGTGGGTTTTTCTCAGCCGTAGGAGGGGACTGCAAGATAAAGATAGAAAAAAAAAAAACTAGCTCCTCCTGGCCTATATAGGGCAGGCTGTGGCAGGATAGCCTCAGTTATTTTCTTGCAGTCACAAGGGGAGTGTCATGATGTCTGGATTTTTTTGTTTTTAGTACAGTGCTGACTGAAAGCGAGGGGTTAGACTCTGTCTGTCTCCCAGCTCCTCACCAGCTGCAGTGTTCCTAGGGACCCCTGATAGATGCCTGAAGTCGGTTCCTAAGCTGATGGCATGAGATCATGCAGAGTGGAGCTGCCTCCCTGTTCTTGGGCTCAGGATCAGATCAGTGCTGCTTCTGCCCGTGGTTTTCTCTGGTCAGGTAGAGCTTCCTTTCAGAATCTGACATTTTTTTAATGTTGCAGGGCAGTGGTCCGGAAGCTGCTGCATTCTTGGCTGATGGGTTGTTCTCCGCTGCAGGGAGGTTGCTTTACCGGTAGTGCAGGCCGGTCTGACCAGTAGTCGACAGGCAGGAGGGTGTGGGGACTAGCGATTCAGCTGTATTGTTTAGCAGTTAGAGCAGCCATTTTACCATGTCGGAGGCATCAGTTTTTTGTATTTTAATGGAGAGTGGTGCTGTGTGTCCCATGTGCCAAGAACTTCTTACATCGGACAAGGACCCCTGTGGGTGCACTACTGTCCTGCGCCGCCTTAAGCAACTGGCAGGTTCTGCACCTTTGCTGGATCAGAGCAGGATACCCCCATGGGGGGGGGGGGGGGCCCGCCAGGTCCATTTTTGTCCCAGGGTCCGCCCATGGATGGGGTTTTCCCTTCAGACGTGGCTGACAGGGCGACTCAGTTGGAGAGCATGGTCAGTGGCCTTCGGCAGCAAGGCATCCCCAGTCTGTCTTGGTCCGGCCAGGCGGGAAGGCTTCAGCCAAGCATAGGCATATTCAGACCGAGTCCTCAGATTCTATCTCCTACGTCGAGGATCTATTTAGGGGTTTAGGATCTGAGGGGGAGGTGTCGCCCAGCAGTGGAGAGGAACCGGAGGCCGTGCACCGGGGAACCCTCCGGATCACCTGACAGACCAGATTGAGGAGTTTGAGGCAATATTGGAAGTTCTGCACCTCTCCACTCCTTGGTCGAGGAGGCAGAAGAAGGGTGAACCCTACAAGCGTCACATAGTCAGGCAGGTTTTTCCCAGGCTTGCCCATTTTGACAGGCTGGTGGCCTTAAGAGACCAACGGATAAGAATCGGTTGAATCGGCAGACATGCGTTCTCTATGGTTGGGTTTGCCATGCACCATGTCCATGGTGGCTACTGCTGGCAAGGTCTGGATGAAGCAGTAGAAGAGGCGTTTGCGACATGGAGGTTCTCTGCACTTTGTGTGAACTCCTTTGCTATGGTGGTCTTCAGATACATCGTGCCGGCTATGAATGACTTGGTGCGTCTGGTGGCTAGGGAGCTGGCCTTGCTGGTCACCACAATGCAAGGTCTGGCTGAAACGGTGGTCAGCCAACACTGCTTTTAAGAAGATGCTTACTGCCTTCCCCTTTTCAGGGGGGGGTCATCTTTTTGGTGATGACCTGGTCCAGGAGGCCATGGGTGGGAAGTCGAGTAGGCTTCCACAGAAACGGAAACTGAGCACCTTGTTTCTCAAGACGGCAAATTTTCGTCTCTTCCGGAAGTTCAGAGGTTCAACAGACTCCAGACACTGGAAGAATTTTATGGGTAAGTGAAAGCCATGGGGAAAACCTAGACCCCCGTGAGCCAGCCAGCCCAAGCCCCCAGCCAAGCCGTCTCGGGTTGATGGGGTGCTCTCACCCGATCGGGTGGGGGGGGTGGCTTCTGCACTACGCGCCGGTGTGGATACCCAAACATTCCACAATTAGGCAGGGCATGCTTCTGTCCTGACAACGCTCACATTAAGGGTGGCTTTGCTTGTGGCGATCCCCTCTATCTGGCGGGTTTTGGAGCTGGCAGCGCTTTCGATCAGATCACTCTTTTTGGTGCTGCATGAAGACAAAGCGGCATTTCATGTGAAGCAGGATTTTTTTGCCTGAGGTGGTCTCTCCCTTCCATCTTAATCAGGAGATGTTGCTACCCTCCTTGTGCCCACACCCCACCTGCCATAAGGAGCGGCTCCTGCATTCCCTCAATGTGGTCTGGGCATTAAAGTATTACTTGACCGGTACGCAAGAGACGGATGGTCTTGTTCCTGATCATAGAAGGACCAAGGAGGGGCCTGGCGGCTGCCAAGTCTATTCTTAGGTGGATCAGGCAGGCGGACATACAAGCTTATGCCTGCAAGGGGAAGGAGGCACCGCACCAGGGCGATTGCCGCGTCTTGGGCTTTCCAGCACCAGGCGTCGGCGGAACAGGTCTGCAAGGCTGCAATCTGGTCATCTCTCCACACCTTCACCAAGTGGTACAGACTTGATGTCGGGGCATCGGCCAATGCCACTCTGCACAGTGGTGAACCCCCTCTCCAGGGGTCTAAGCTTGAGGTGTCAGTGCCATTGTTCTTGGTTATGTTGACACAGTCGGTTGTTGGCTGTTCTTGCACGGTCCCACCCTTGTTGAGGGTACTGTTTTGGGACATCCCAAGCGTTGCTATTGGTGGTTCCCTTGAAATGGAAGAGATGAGAAAAGGGAAATTTGTGTACTCACCGTTAAATTTCCTTTCTCATCCTCTTCCATTCCGGGGCACCGCACCACACCCGCCCTATTGTTGTGTTCCAACTGCGTCAGTGGTGGGTGATGCCTTCTACATAGTTCTAGTGGTGGTGCACTATTTTTAGTTGCACGCATTAGGCTCTGGTTAGTGTGTCTCCCCTCCAGGGGCTGTGACTGAACTGCTTTTTAATTAACTGAGGATATCCTGCCACAGCCTGCTCCTATATAGGCCAGGAGGAGCTAGTTTTTTTTTTTCTATCTTGCAGTCCCCGCCTAAAGCTGAGATTAACCCACGCATTGCTAATTGTGGTGCCCTGGAATGGAAGAGGACGAGAAAGGAAGTGTAGCCACAACGCAGAGATGCAGCGAGGGCTCAGGTGAAGGTTAGGGGATCTGGGCATCTGGGAGGTTTCACACTGTGGGGCATCCTAATTCGGGAAGCCCCAAGGACAGGAACTCCAAAGTTCCTCTGCTGTGTCAATTCCCTGTGATCGCATTAAGTGCATTTTTCAGGCTTTGCACGGGTGCTCACGTCAACCAATTTGAATGGCTGGCAGGGTACGCACAGCCGGAGTAACCAAAGGGATGTTTGCCACTCTCAATTCATACGGCGTATTATATAGCTAATTAATATACATGGCAAATTGGAGGAAAGCTGCAAATGTACCATGGAATTACAGAAGAAATTAGCAGAACCTGCGGGAAGGGGGGTTTCACACAACTGAGCATCCCAAATTCAGATTCCCCAGCAGAAAAAACAAAACCCAAAATAGTTTTAAAAATCTTTTTTTTTTGTCCTTTTTTAAATGTACTCTGCTTAAAGCGAGTCAAAACTTACACGGCTGGGCCCTGAAATTAAAAAAAAAAAATTCTAGGCCTGAACACTAGCCTGCCGCTGGGGCATCCTACACCAAATGCCCCTCTGTGTGAAACCCTCTGGGGTGCCGTTAATCGGCAGGGTGAGGGGCCCCAGGGAAGAGCAGAGGTCCTAGAAATGGGTTTCCATCCACTTTAAATTGTATAACCCCTTAATTCTTGACTTTCTTCTGCTTTCAGTGGCTATAACATTACACCATCTTATTGCAGGTAGGCTGATGCAATTTGTCTTCTGCAGCGGCTGCCATAAGGAACAAAGGATAGAAAGATAGGGAGTAGCACAAAATAAATGAGTAAGATATTTATATAATGTGCTTCCTGATAACGCAGGAAGAAGCCTCAATGTTTCTGTGTGTGTGAAAAAATATTCATTACTATTTTCTTGTTTAATATTTGTGAAATTGACGTAAGCTTTGAAGATCTGAATTGGTTGGGATTCTTGAATGCCATGGGGAATATCTGTGAAGAATAGATTAGCAACAGCAGCACACCGCCTTAGCACTTCTCTCTACCAGAGAGAAAGGCAAGAAAATTCTTGTTTCTTAGGTGAGAGCAGGTTACGGGATCTCTGGCTGACATTAAAGCATTCAGAGGCTGCCTATATAGATAGCTTTTTAGGATACCACGGTTGTCTAGTGGCTTATGTCCACACTTTAAGGTGATATACAGACACAGCAGCAGCATCATTTTGATCGGTTATTGTCATTGGTTATGGGAATGGGGGTATCTGTCTCCAAAACTGTTTAACATTAGAAAAACTGCAGAAATCCAGAATTACTAGATTGTCCTTCTTTAACCCGCTATACGAAGTCTAACATGGGTCTCTCCACATGGTGGCTTGCGATTCTGTTCCGGTGCTCTCCAAGCCTCACCCCCATACAGCCAAACACTACAGCGTTGTGCTGATGTGAGCCACAACTGGAAGGTGCTTAACAGTGTACATTTTAAAGTGGACTATTCACCCCAGATGCTGTCTGACTAGGTGGCCCTGCAGCTTGCCGATTCGGTATGCCCCACTATGTGAGCCCCCCCCCCCCCCCCCCGCCAGATCGCCCACAAGAGCCTTTCCCTTGCTGTGATCACCGGCTAGCACCGCATCCCCGACACCGTTGCAGCTTTGCGCGCACTCCGCAGGGGAGGCTGGGGATGCATGTGCAGCTCCCTATGCCGACGCGCCATTCCAAACAGCAGCTTTATGCCGTGCATTAGTATGCACAGCATAAAGGGTGACTGGACATGCGCTTATGCATGCACTGAGGGAGTGGAGGAGAGACGGGTACAGTGGACAATCTGGGGGGTTTCAAACAGCAGGACATTTCGGAATGCCCCTAGGGCCTAAGACTAACCACCAGGATAGTCAAAGTCCTGGTGATTGGTCCACTTTTTAAACTAATCCTTGCACACTCCGCGGCTTTCTGAGTGCCTTGGATGGCATAAGGACGTAATGATGATTTGCATGGCCCCGTCTACTGCAAGCATTGATGGGTAAACCTATTAGTGTGTTGTGTTGGGCGCTGTGTAATTACTATGCAAGGGACCATTCACATTGGGGAGGCGTCCCTGTTCCGCTTGAAATGCTTCTATCGAACTTTCAGCCCCCACAATTACCCTAGATTTTTAATGTAGCACTTCCCACCCATGGCCTCCGCAAAGGCAGCAAAGAAGACGAATAGAACACTGCTGCTGGGTCTAGAAATATTGGTAGGCGTTGACTGTTAAGTATGCCAACGGCCTCTTATGATGTTGTCCAGGGCTTTGCTACAAAGGTTCCTTGCTTGTTCTTCCTTGATGATTTTCTGTAGTGTGGGTAAATCCTGTTGGCATGTTCTGGGTGAGAAGTCTCACTTATTAAATTTACTGTCTCCATTGCCTTTTAAGCTGGTATTTAGTGTAGATTGTTCTGGAATGTCATATTTTAGTGTCCTCTTCAGGAATTCAGTAAGGACACTGGGTAGGAAGAGAATGCAAAAAGTGCTTGTTAGTAAAGTGTTTCTTGGCCTGTTACTAATGTGTACTTAGCCCTGTCATGGCCATTATTTACAACCACCATATTGTACAATAATTCATGCCAGGTTTAATGGCTCTAAAGCCTCTGTTTGTTCTGTTCCGATGACCATGAAGTTATCTAAGCACTCCTAGGAAATCCACTTTTGAGTTATACATTATCGCCACAGATAATGGCTTCGTGTTCTTCTTCTCCCTCCTTTGTAGATGTTCGCGACGTTCACGCGGACCATGCTGCGAGTCACATCGGAAAAGCACAAGGCATCATTACGTGTCTGAGAGCTGTTCCCTTTCACAGCAGCCGGCGGCAGGTCTTCCTTCCTGTTGATATCTGCATTCTGGTGAGTGTGTACATCAATTTGATAAAAAGTTGGTTAATTTAGAGCAATTTACCTCCAAATGCCAGTAGAGAGGACCGTAAAAAAAAAACCCAATTCTCTATATTCTGTGGATTAGTTTGTTTGATTTCTTTTTTTTTTTGGATTGGGGGGGCAGACGTTACTTTAATGGAATAGATGTTTTCCTCACTCATTCTGGCCTTCTGCTAAAGTGGTTGTTATGGCAACATTGTTGGATTTCATTAAAATACGTAAAATGGTTACATTCTGTAACAATTTGCAGAGGGCTTTGAGATAAATGGTAAGTCACTTCATTATGCCAAGCTCTGTCATTTTGCATTCCCTGCTAGGAAGGGGAAAATAATTTGTTTGTTTTTTCTGCAGTCAATCTTAGGGCTAAATTTCTGCTATGCTAATCTTCAAGATTTTATGGCTCGGTTACAAAGTTGTAGGACACACAAGCTCACAGAACAGGATTCCCCTAGTTGCTAAGCCTGTTACAGGCCTGCTAAGTGGTGGCGAGGGTTACAACAGCACTACATTTCAATCTTTCTTTAAAAGTCAAGCCTCTGGATGCAAATCATAAAATCACCATAGACAACATTAAGAGTTGTAACAGCTGAGTCCTACAGAGTAACCTGGAAGCCAGGAGGGACCACTGCCGCTCCACCAATGAAATAGAATGCCATGGTAAAATCCAGCTACCACCAGGTCCCAATTAAAACACAACTGTATATAATGATTGGCCGAGAGCTAATTTGTACGAAGTTTATCTACTCTACTTTGTACTCTTACTTTGTACCACATTGATTATCTCAAGAAAAATTGTTTAAAAAAAAAAAAAACCTAATGCCATGCAGCTGCTTCCAAGGCCACCAAGATATTGACCTTCATTAAAAGAAGCATGGAATCACTAGCTAGGGATGTAATTTGCCTCTTTACATAGCACTAGTGCACCCTCACCTGGAATATGCTGTCCAGTTCTGGGCACCAGTTCATAGAAAGGACATCCTGACTTTAGGAAGGGTGCACCAAACTGATAAGGGGAATGAAGGATCTTCGTTATGAAGAAAGATAACAGGAATTAAATCAGTGACTGTATAGGGTCCCCACACACCCCAAGATTTGTTCCAAGACAGATGGTAAAGCAATAGGGCACTACCCTCTTACGATATAAAAATATATAATTTTATTGTATTTAAGACATGAAACATTTATACAATCAACATATTAAAAAACATATATGACATTTCCAAAGACAACACACTAGGGGGCGCCAGGGTATAAAGGTAAATATCAAAGTAGCAGCATTCCATCAATTATATCTACTAGGCTGGAAATATATATATTTAAGTGAACTATCTCTCAAATCAATTCAAAAATCATACATGTGAAGGTTACATATACATGTGCAAATAATTCCAACAATAATAAACAATAACAACACCAATGCCTGTGCAATGTAAACTGTGCATTAATATCTCAAACTCCAACTAAACCATATCTAAATAAAGGCCAGCCAGGATAGGTGAAAAAGTCATGGAACAATCATTACAATAGCATAGATATACCAGTTGGTATATCTATGCTATTGTAATGATTGTTCCATGACTTTTTCACCTATCCTGGCTGGCCTTTATTTAGATATGGTTTAGTTGGAGTTTGAGATATTAATGCACAGTTTACATTGCACAGGCATTGGTGTTGTTATTGTTTATTATTGTTGGAATTATTTGCACATGTATATGTAACCTTCACATGTATGATTTTTGAATTGATTTGAGAGATAGTTCACTTAAATATATATATTTCCAGCCTAGTAGATATAATTGATGGAATGCTGCTACTTTGATATTTACCTTTATACCCTGGCGCCCCCTAGTGTGTTGTCTTTGGAAATGTCATATATGTTTTTTAATATGTTGATTGTATAAATGTTTCATGTCTTAAATACAATAAAATTATATATTTTTATATCGTAAGAGGGTAGTGCCCTATTGCTTTACCATCTGTCTTGGAACAAATCTTGGGGTGTGTGGGGACCCTATACAGTCATTGTTTTTTTCCCGTTTGTGGGTAATTTTTTGTACCAAGTTTAGTGAGCACACTCCCATACTACTATTTATAAAGAGTACTGGTGCGATCCACCCTCCCCTTTCTGTTAAAGGAATTAAATCAGTTTAGTCTTAAGAGGAGACGTCTATAGTGGGACATGATTAACTTGTATAAATATATAAATGGCCAATACAAAATATGTGGGTAAAAACTATTTCAGGTAAAATCCTCTCTAAAGACAAGGAGGCATCTCCCTCCGTCTAGAAAAAAAAGATTCAATCTGCAAAGGCGACAGTCCTTTTTTACTATAAGAACTATAAATCTGTGGAATAGCTTCCCACAAAATCTTGTTACAGCATCAACCGCTGACAGCATTTAAGCAGAAAATAACATTAACCATTACCATCAGCTGTTATCAGTAAAAAATAAAAATAACTTTCCCTAGCCATACCCCCTAGTTGAACTTGGTCGATATGTTTTTAACTGTAATAATTATGTAACTATGTAATAACTTTTACTTATTAAAGAAGGGAGAATATGATTTAAATTAATATTTGCTGCACATTAATGTATATGAATGGATATTTCTATTAGAGATTAATATAAATATTGCAAATACTAATAATCATAGCCCAACGGTCATCAATCTGATTCAAACCAATGGTCGTTGAGGCTCTCCTCACGCATCCAGTGAAATGTCCTAAGAAGAAATATCTTAAATACTTTGCCCATACAATCTATGGTGTGAGCAATTATCCACCACACACAGTAAGATGTACAAATGGGTTTAATTCACCAGCACAGTAAATAACCTTCACTAACCTAATATGTTCCCAGAGTTTTCCCAGATCACCTTAAATGTTACAGGCAGTTATTACATGAATACATTAGTTATAAGTTAGTTACTATACAATAATGTTATAATGGAAAGATAGAGAGATGCTTTATGCTTCAGGTGGGGGCCCCGTCCATCGACTCAATAGCTCTGCAACCAACCTCCTAATCTACTAACACTATGGGGTGTGGGCAGCAATCCCAGCCTCCTAGGTGTGTCTGCATTGAACTGCCTACTACCCGCCTCTGAAATTAGATAAATATTCTATAAAGTATTCTATATTCTTTAAAGTAATATAACTACCACAATATGCATGTTATCATATTGGAACCAGGATTATCCGTCTCTGGCCAATACATATATGCCATGTTTGATATCAAATGAAAGGTCTTGTAATCCTGTATAAGACATATTTCAGGAGCTACACCACTTTTTATAAATATCATTCAATGCCCGTGCCGAATGTGAATGATCATCATCTAACCTAATTAGGAATTCAAGGATTCCTTTTCATGAGGAAATGAGCTGCAGCTCAGAGAAAACTCTGTTATAGAGGTACCGTATTTTTCGCCCCATAAGACGCACCTAGGATTTGGGGGAGAAAAATAAGAAAAATAAGAAAAAAAATATTTTAAACCAAAAACGCACCGTTACAGACAGTGTGGCATTCCCCTTTCCCAATGGCCGTGTGGGATTCCCCCATTCCATAGACAGTGTAGCATGCCCCCATCCCATTCCCCGTATACCCAGTGTGGCATTCCCCCCTCCCATTCCCTATATAGGCAGTGTACACCCCATTATCATAAGCAGTGTGGCATTCCCCCCTCCTATTCTCCATATAGGCAGTGTGCCCCCCCATTCCCATTGGCTGTGTGGCATTCCCCTCCCCCATTAGTATAGGCTGTGTGGCATCCCCCTCTCCCCCCATAGGCTGTGTGGCATCCCCTCTCCCCCCATTTGTATAGGCTGTGTGGCATCCCCCTCTCCCCCCATAGGCTGTGTGGCATCCCCCTCTCCCCCATTAGTATAGGCTGTGTGGCATCCCCCTCTCCCCCCATAGGCTGTGTGGCATCCCCCTCTCCCCTCCCCCATAGGTTGTGTGGCATCCCCCTCTCTCCCCATAGGCTGTGTGGCATCCCCCTCTCCTCCCATAGGCTGTGTGGCATCCCCCTCTCCCCCATTAGTATAGGCTGTGTGGCATCCCCTCTACCCCCATTTGTATAGGCTGCGTGGCATCCCCCTCTCCCCCATAGGCTATGTGGCATCCCCTCTCCCCATTGGTATAGGCTGTGTGGCATCCCCCTCTCCCCCCATAGGCTGTGTGGCATCCCCTCTCCCCCCATTAGTATAGGCTGTGTGGCATCCCCTCTCCCCCCATTAGTATAGGCTGTGTGGCATCCCCTCTCCCCCCATTAGTATAGGCTGTGTGGCATCCCCTCTCCCCCCATTAGTATAGGCTGTGTGGCATCCCCCTCTCCTCCCATAGGCTGTGTGGCATCCCCCTCTCCCCCATTAGTATAGGCTGTGTGGCATCCCCCTCTCCCCCATTAGTATAGGCTGTGTGGCATCCCCTCTCCCCCCATTTGTATAGGCTGCGTGGCATCCCCCTCTCCCCCCATAGGCTGTGTGGCATCCCCTCTCCCCCCATTTGTATAGGCTGCGTGGCATCCCCCTCTCCCCTCATAGGCTGTGTGGCATCCCCTCTCCCCCCATTTGTATATGCTGTGTGGCATCCCCCTCTCCCCCCATAGGCTGTGTGGCATCCCCCTCCCCCCATTAGTTTAGGCTGTGTGGCATCCCCCTCTCCCCCCATAGGCTGTGTGGCATTCCCCCTCCCCCCCATTAGTATAGGCTGTGTGGCATCCCCCTCTCCCCCCCATAGGCAGTTTGGCATCCCCCTCTCCCCCCATAGGCTGTGTGGCATCCCCCCTCCCACCAATTCCCATAGGCTGTGTGGCATTCCCCTCTCCCCCCCATAGGCTGTGTGGCATCCCCCTCTCACCCCATAGGCTGTGTTGCATCCCCCCTCCCCCCAATTCCCATAGGCTGTGTGGCAACCCCCCCTCCCCCCAATTCCCATAGGCTGTGTGGCACCCTTCTTTCCCCCCAGTCGGCTTAAGAAAAAAAAAAAAAGTTAAACTCACCTCTCCACTGACACCGCTCCGCTGAGCGGTCGGCTCCGTGAATGGGGTGGGCGTGGCCTGCGTCGGCACAGACCACGCCCACCCCATTCACGGAGCTGTCCGTAAGAAGCAGCGGCGGGCTCTGTCCCGGCCCCGCCCCTGCGATCGCTGTCTTTTACCGGCAGCAATGACAGCGGCGGGGCCAGAGACAGCGCCCCCGCTGATCCTCCATCTGCTGCTTCTTCCTGGGCACATGCGAGAACCCAGGTCAGGGCAGCAGGTGGGCGTGGCCTGCACCGACTTGGTGCAGGCCGCGCCCACCCGCTGCCCTGACCTGGGTGCTCGCATGTGCCCAAGTGGAAGAGGCAGCAGATGGCGGAGCGGAGGGGGCCCTGTCTCTGGCCCCGCCGCTGTCATCGCTGCCGGTAAAAGACAGCGATCGCAGCGGCGGGGCCGGGACAGAGCCCCCGCCGCTCCTCTGGGCTTTCGCAGTGTAACAGGCAACGCGGGAGCGCCGGGAACGGGTGAGGTTTTTTTTTTTTTTTTTTACATTCGCCCGATAAGGCGCAGGACATTTTTCCCCCACTTTTGGGGAAAAATAAGTGCGTCTTATAGGGCGAAAAGTACGGTACTTTGTTGGCAGCTAGGTGTGAATATAGTTGATTGTATTAGACAAATGGCAGGATCTCAGGATCCTATTTGAGTGTTACCTAAGAATTCAGGATAATTTGGAAAATATCTGTAATATAAAGTATAATGTACCTATAATTATTACACTTCCTTTGCCCTTTAACACTTATCGTATTATACAAACGTGATCTGTGTATTCCCCAGGCAAGGTGACTCATTTCAGGGAAGATGCCCATTAGTCATACCTGTGGGGGTAACTAATAACCTCTAATTACATCTGCCATCCCTAGATCCTGGGACTTCCAGTATGGAAAATTAAATTAGAGGTTATTTGCTACCCCCACAGCTATGACTAAGTGGAGTATGTCTCATCTGGAGGGCACACTCTCTTCATGGAAAACACAGGAATGACGAGTTATGTTTTTTATAATCATACTCGTATTTATTTTTTTCATAACAACAAAACAAAACAGACAAATACAGACATTTACACCCACAATAGGCGAGCCATGGCGTATAACACAGTACGATGTAAATCAGCTCACAAAGGCATAATAAGTCATACAATGTTATACATCAGACCAAGACAGCTAACCAATTGGCCCGATCAGGGAGAAGGGGTTCCAGGGTCACATCCAGTATCCGCCAACCCTGTCCCTCAGCCCGCCATGCCAGCCCATTCATGCTCAGTGCAGCCACCCCCCCGATTGAGCAAACATGCTTCTGCAAAGACGGCTGCAGTAACAGCTAACCAGTCGCTCTTTCGGGTTCCCATGCCCCCAAGTACGTTGGGCAAGTTGGTCGGCAACCTTTCCCCCTCTTTCAGAGTATGCCCTTTCGCCCCTCCTCCCCCAATTGTGTAAGAAGGAAACACACATAAGACACCAGAGACACAATACATCTATCTATACTAAAAACATACTGGGGAAGAAACAAGAGGGAAACCAGGAAGGGAAAACAAAAGGAGCAAGTAGGAGAGGGTACAGTCAAGGAGGTAGATCAGAGGCAGAGGCCGGGGGGATGCCACCAGAACCCATGGAGTATGAGTGACGAGTCTCAGACCCTCTCCCAACCACACCCTAGCCCACCCAGGACAATTCCATCGTCAAGGAAACAACCCATCCTTAATCACACACCAACAGTAACTCATGTGTCCCATACCTGTTTGTAGGAGACCGACTCTTTGAACACTACCCAAGTCGTCCAAATCTTGAGATACGCATGCAGCCTATCCTGTCTTGCATAACAAATTTCCTCCATCACCTCCACATGATTGATTTGACTGAACCATTCTTTGATTGTGGGCGACCTCTGTGATCTCCAAAGCCTCTCCGCGCGCGAGCACGTTCTGTTTATACCCTCCGGCGGCGCTGCTCTCAGCGCGGCCGCCGGAGGAAGTTTTAATTAAATTAACGGTCCAGCTGCAACTTTAGGGAGTGCCCCACAGGGACTGGGCCAATCGGCTCTATTGAGTTCTGGGCTGTATGCCCTATGTTGACCAATCCCTTTGAAGGTTATTGTTACACCAATCACCACACTGATTCTCCAGGGCCAATGATGCCTGATCCCTATATAACCTCACCCCAGCCAGTTTGTCATTGCCTCTTATAGCACTTAGATCCTCGTTTGTTATTTACCTTTGATATCGATCTACATTCCTGTTGCCGACCCTTGCCTGCCTTTTGACCATCCTCGATCTACATTCCTGTTGCCGACCCTCGCCTGCCTTTTGACCATCCTCGATCTACACTCCTGTTGCCGACCTTCGCCTAGAACCTAGACCACGATCTGTTTATTCCATTTGTTCTGTCGCCATCTCAGATCTACTTTTGCCAATCCCCAGCCTGTCCTTGGACTTCCGTCTTACGCTCAAATTCGGGCTACCCAATTCCACTTCCAGCCGCGGGTTCTCCAGTCCTCTGTACAGTAAGGCTTCATCCTTTGAGCCATAGAAGTCCTGGGGGCAACCGATCCCGAGCAGGCGTGTTCTGCGTCTCGGCAAGCGGGGGCTCCTATAGGTGAAGCTGGCTGCGGAGATTGGGGGTTGAGGTCCTTACCAAGAGAGCTGAAGTTATCCAAGTGGTTAATTGCGGTACGTGGAGCGTGACAAAGCCCAAGACAAAAGATGTGTTTTGGGCCCCCCCCCCAAGCAAGCCCTCTCAAGCTCCGTCAACTCATTCCTCATACCCTCCTTTACTCCCTTAGAGAGAAAGAAATGTCTGATCTAAAGGTAGGTGAAAAATGAGACCCCTACACAAATCCCCCAGTATAGACAGGGAAGTTCCAATCAACGGATGGGACCTAGCACTCCCAGGGATATCGGCTCGCCTAAGATTGCGCACTATATCCAACCCCCCACCCATGGCAACCACTCCCTCTATACGCACCCAATCTTTCTGCAAGCCATTCACTTGCCAATCTACCACTCTGCCTATGTGCACCGCCCTATAATACGACTTCATGCAAGGAATCCCAGTTCCCCCCCGTTCCTTTGGAAGTAGCAGGAGGTTCCGCCTAATCCTCGGTCTACCCGCCCAGATGAACCCCCTAAAGGACTTCATCAAATCTTTAAAGAAAGCCTCTGGTATTTTAATGGGGATGCACTGTAGCAGGTGTAAAATCCGCGGCAGCTCATTCATTCACAACACCGACATACGCTCAAACCAGGAAAGCCGCAGTCGGTTCCATCTCTCTTAACTCTAGCCCCAATGGGAGCAAAGTTAAGTTGGAACAAGCTAGCGAATGAGACAGGCAACTGTACCCTCAGATATTTTAATCTTTTTTTTTTCTCCCAGTTGAAGGGAAAAATACCCTGTAGTGCTTCTACTTCCGAATCTGGTAAAGAAATATTCATGGCGCTGATTTGACAAGCGTCCGAAAATCTCAAATTCTCAAATCTCAAATTCCTTTAGCAAATTAGGCACCGACACCCTCGGGGAGTGCAAAAAGAAAAGCATATCATCTGCATATGCCGCAACCTTTCTTTCCCTACCCCCTATCATGATGCCACTAATGCCACGCACAAATTAACCCTCCGCAAGAATGGCTCCAGCGAGAGGGCAAATATCAAAGGGGACAACGGGCATCCCTGTCTTGGACCATTACGGATGTGGAATATAGGAGAAGAGCAGTTATTAGTTTTTACCCTCGCCACCGGGTTTGAATACAGTGCCATAATCCTATTCTTGGCCGCCTCACCCAACCCAATATGGTCCAAAACCTTCTCTATCCACCCAGTCAAACGCTTTCTCTGCGTCAGTAGAAAGCATGATTGATCGTATACTTTTGCTTTTGCCCACCACTGAATGTTCAAGGCCTTAATCACATTATCTCGGGCTTCTCTGCCTGGAACAAAACCCACCTGATCTTGGCCAATTAAATCTGGTAAGAAAGCGGCCACCCTCCCTGCTAACGCCTTAGCAAAAATATTTACATCTACATTCAACAGGGAGATTGGTCTGTAATTCCGGCAATCCGTAGCATCCTTCCCCTCCTTTGGGATTACAACAATTTGCGCCTCCAAAGCTGATGGTGGTAAAGAGCCCGAAGTCGCAGTAGATTCAAACGCCCGTACCATAAGAGGGAGCAACTGGGCAGAGAATGTTTTATAATATTGAGAGTGGAAGCCATCCGGACCCGGGGCCCTCCCTGGTCTAGTCGCATTAAGAGCTTTTTGCAACTCCAACACTGTTATTGGAGCCTCTAACCATTCCACCTCCTCTTTAGATTCTAAGAATATGGTGAAAGGTTCACCGCAGCACAATTAGAAGTAGGTGCCGGCCATAAGGGGAACACAGAAAATGAAAGATATGGATAAGAGATCCTAGACTGATCTCAAAAACCCTTACCAAAGAGGCCGCACACTGAATATAGGTAAAAAGCCCAATATATTTAATAGATATTCATTATGTACACAGATGAAGACACTGATCTGAACAAATACAAGATTAAAAAACACCAAAACAACAAGCGGGTGGTCCCAATGAACGGTGACTAATATGTATAGAGTCTAGAAAGTTATAATATATATATACAATATAAGGCGTATGGTGTAAAATACTAGTAATGGGCCCAGATAAAAAACGAATATCATCGGATGAGTAATCTAAGTCAGCCGAGGTGAAACAACTATTGGATGAAAATTCAAATAAAATGTGACGGATAAGTGTAGTGCAAAAAAAGGAAAAAGTGCTGAGTGCATATAAGTACTATTTACAAATATAACCACAAGTGTGGTATGTGCAAATTACAATGCAACCTGTGCTGTACATACAAAGCAGACCGCTATACAACATACATACAAAGTTAAAATCTGGGTGCAAAGTGAGGAGAATATGTTAGGCAGGCTTCAAATAAGCCCAACTGGGCCCCTAAATAAGTGACACCAAATAGCGCAATATAATAACAACATGCAAGTAAATAAACTGTTACATCACCGTGTCACCAGGGATCCCCCGCAGCAGCCGCCACCGACGCGTTGCGTGTCAGAGTGACACTGCGCCAGGGTGTATCGGCTGCCCAACTCACCCCTCCTTAAATACCCCGATAGTGAATGAGCTGGCCAATGCAGTGCAGCCACGTCATCGCCCGCACGCGTGCCCGGCCAATGAAAATGGCCGTAAGGGCAACGCGTCAGACGTCACGTGACCAGCGCCGGCATCGCGTACCAGGAAGTGCTCACTGCGGACGCGCCGGCGGGCCGGGCTCACTCCTCTGCAGTAGGAGGCGCCCGTTTTTATTCTCAACTATTTTCAAACACCAATCTCATATTGAGCAAAGTCATACACACAAGGGCACAACTCGCATGCAGCAAGTCCATTGTGTGTGGCCCGAGGAGGGATCAGTGATAGGATTGTTGTTCCAAAACTGGTCACGTAGTGCTTCTATGTCCGAGTATTAGTGGTCAGTTACTAGTGGAAATATTCTTCAATGTTAGTAGTAGGCTCTTGAGTGGAATCATCTTCTGGATTAGTCCTCAAGGGAACCGCGTCCCAGAGTGTAGTTGCTAAATGTGAGGCTCAAGGTAAGTTTCCAAGTATGTAGTAACATCGGGATGACCACGAAACAGGAGCCCTCGGACTAGATATATCCCAAATGTCCTGGTCGTTCTGGTTCTCCTCTGGTGTGTCCCGTATCATCCCCTGTGGAGCTCGGTGGTAGATATCCCCTCGCCAATGATGCTCTAACACAGGCATCCCGCCTCATCCACGGAGCCACCACCGACCACGGCACGTTTGGAAGGCGCAGGATCGCATACCACGAGAATATCATGTGCTGGTTCATGAGCAAGAGGAGAAAACAGGTTAGTGAACAAAGTGAATATATCTACTGCAAAAAGTGCACGAATCCTCAAAGAAGGAAAGTGACAAACTCAAACCAAAAATACACAACACAGGGGAACAGATGATGTATAGTGTATACAAACATGATAACATATAAAAAATAAAATAAAATAAAAAAAAAAAAAAATAGCGACGGCATCATCGAGTCATTCAGATAAGTTTCCATAAAATTCTCTCAACCCCCCCCCCCCCCGCTGGTCTGGAAGGTTATACGGAGCTGAGTAGAATTTGCTGAATAGTTCCGCTATCTCCCCTTTCTTTTGGCAGAGGTTCCCGTCCGGGCCCCTAATACCCTCAATTCTAGAACGAACACATTTGGGTCGCAAGGCCCTAGCCAACATACGTCCCGACTTGTTCCCTTGTTCATAGTACAATCCATGGCGTTTGGTAAAAACCTGCCCGTCTCCCTTAACAAGACATCCTTGAACTCTTGTCTCTTCCAGCTCCTTCAAGTGCTGCATCTGGAGGGACCGCTTGTGCTTCGATTCTAGATCCGCTATCTGCTGAGTCAACGTCTCCACCCTCTCCCCCCTTTCCCTCTTTGCTCTTGCACCCTCCTGGATCAGAAACCTTCTCAGTGTACACTTGAGGGCCTCCCAAATTGTTACTGGGTCTACATCTTCCGTAACATTTTCCCTTATATACATTGAGATATGCTGCCTGAGTCTCTCCACTATGCCGGAATCTTTCAGTAAACTCTCATTCATTCTCCAATGCCATTCCTTTTTTTCCCAATCCGGTAGGGCTATGGAAAGGAAGACCAGAGCATGATCGGAAAACGAGATATTGCCAATCCGCGCCGAGGTCACCCTCTCCAGATTCCTCTGCGACAGAGGAAATCAATTCTAGAATACTTCCCATGAATTGGTGAATAATATGTGAAATCTTTTTCTAGCGGATGCATCAAGCGCCAAGTGTCTACCAGCACCATATCTTGTAATGCCTTCTTTATCTGCTTCAAAGCTCTATAGGAGAGAGCAGTTTTAGCATCCGACGTATCCACTAAGGGGTTAAGCGCACAATTCAGGTCTCCTCCCAATATCAGTATCCCCTCCTGAAATGCTCCTAATTTACTCATGACCACCCTGCAGAACCTTTGTTGATCTTTATTCGGGGCATAAACATTAGCTATAGTAATGACCGACCCATTAGAAAGCTTCCCTTTCAAAAAGATGAACCTACCCTCTTTATCTTTTTCCACTGCTATCTCCCGGAAGTCCAGATCCTTATCCACCAAAATCGCAACCCCCTTCGCTTTGTTATTCGGAGAGGGGGCAGAATAGCAAGACGTGTATGTTCTATTACCCAAGTACGGGGTCTTATGGATTTGGAAATGGGTTTCCTGGATTAGTGCAATGTGTGCCTTGTATTTTTTAAGTTCCTTAAATAAAGCGTGCCGTTTCGAAGGAGAATTTAGTCCCTTGGAGTTGATGGAGAGGATGTTCAAGCCCATAGACCCCATAGCCAGCAAGCTCTATACCCCAAAATCCCCAATAGTTGCACCAGAGCCTCCACCCCACCACTCCCAATGAGCACACCTCCCCCTGATGGGACCTAGAAATAAGAAGAAAAAAAGGTGGGGGGAAACGAGGGAAGGAGAGCAGGCCGGGGGGGGGGGGGGGGGGGAGGAGAACACAAAAGGAAACACACCGAAGACAAACTACTAACAGTAAGACCAAGACCGAGTATGTACAACCACAAACAGAAGAGGGCCAAGGGGAAACTAACTTCCCACCCACCTGGTGGAAACTACTGGGACAACCTTTCACGGAGAGACTATAGCTCTCCCTTGTTGTCCCCCACACCCCGGGGCACAGCCGCCAGGGTCAAAACAGGAGAAACCTAACCACCCGGTTCATTCCCATTCCACATCAGAAAAACGCCCTTGTGGGGGAAAACATGGAGGACCGAAAGAGCGAGACCCAGCACCCAAAGAAAAGAAAAGAAAAAAAGAAGAAAAATCCAACGACCGTGAGTTAGCCCAGAAGAGGCCCGGCGGAGCCCCATCACAGATTAAAATGCTCCCTTCCCATGTGCAACTAATGCAGCCAGCATACTGTATTATATTGCGTTGTATTGTATGGGCAACCACCAATGAGGACGCACAAAAAGCCCAACTACCCAGCAAACACACCAACACCCCCCCATGTACACCCTTCCAGAGTAGGCGCTCAAACCTAAACCGCGCACCTCCGTTCACACACCTCCCTCTCAAATGACTTCCCAACGCAAACCTACCGCCTGAGGGAGGGGGGCCGCAGGGGCCCTTAGAAACCCCAGGCATCCATTACTTCCCTCCGCTCCATCTCTCCCTAACTTATATGCCCCTCCGAATAGAAAAGGGACTGAAGAAGAGTATCCAAAGGAGCCCTTGCATATATCACTGGCTTAAGCCTAGTCTACGTACGAGATACTTCTCTCCACACCCGCCTCTCCGTGCTACATATGATACACTGAGCTTCCATAGGGAGGCACTCAACCGTCAGCCCACTTCAACATAGCAGGTCGGCTATTCCGTCATGAACAGGCTCCCAACCTATTCCCCTCCCTCCGGAGCCCACGCACATAGCCCCGCAGCCTGCCGATCTCGCAGCTTAGATAAGACTAGAATAGGGGGACCTCTTATCCAGCACACCCGGGCTGTCTTAAAATTACCCCCTCCACTACATTACATAGTGCTGAACCGCGCCCAATTCGCCTTCTTCGCACAGGCCACTGGCAGAGGCATGCCTCCCTCCCCATATACGACCAGTGATCCTTCCTACATAGACCACGTGTAACAGATCGGTTGCATACGAGAGACAGAGGGACAAACCGGGCATAATCAGCAATAGGGTTCTCCCCTCCCCCCACCGTCAAACATTAATGCTAACAGAGTGAAACGCCGAATAAAACATGCAAAAAAAAAATGTGCCATATTAAGCCCTCTCGGAGTGTCGTCCAGACCTATGAGCCTTCCCTTCAATCCCTTAAATAAGGGTCTGAGACCCTGCATACATAAATCTTTGCACGTGTCAGAAGAGATAAAAAGGCATAACTATAATGATCCCAACCAAACAACATCCCCTCCCCGTAGTCAACATAAGCTGTCTCTGCGCACCCTCCTGCGGCGCCCATGTCAGTAATATGGAATAGGGGTACACCACCGGGGGGAGCGAGAGAAAGCCGCCCACCCTTTAAACAGTGCATGCTATAACCTCCCGGAGCATCGAACTTGAGGCAAGTGACCAGTGCAAGGTAACAAAAAAACTGAGTAATCTTATCTTCAGACGCCATCACCACCACATATGCTGCATCTCAGCCAAACTCCATCGGCCTCATCTCCGGGGTCTCGACCGACTTCTCTCCCCGTGGAGGCGAGGTCTCCAGTCCGGCAGGGAGATCAATGGAAGCCGCAGCGTCTCGCAGAACTCGGGTAAGTCCTCAGGCATCCGAAGGGTTCCCATTCTCCCGTTACACGTAGCTGACAGCGAATGGAAAGCGCCACCAATATGGGATACCCCTTTCTCTAAGGGACGCCGTAAGGGGCCTCAAAGCCCTGCGGTGTTGCAGCGTAATTCCGGAAAGGTCCTGGTATAACTGCACCTCACAATTGTTAAACATGATAGCGTCCCGGTTTCTGGCTTTGGAGAGGATCTCCTCCTTTAGTTGAAAGCTCTGAAGACAACAGATAATATCTCCGGGGGGAGCCTCTCCTCCACTCCAGGGGCCTCTCCAGCAAAGAATTAAAAATGGACGACAGGGCCTCCTGGGTCTGATCCGTTGTTACTGCTTCAGGGACTCCTCGCACTCTTATATTACATCTTCTGTTGCGATTGTCCAAATCCTCTAGATGTCTGTGAAAGTTCAGAAGGCGCCATCACCACTTCTTTCACTTCCGATAGCCTGCTATTCGTACTAGCTTCCTCTCTCTCAACTTTCTCCACACGTTGGGACAGTTTCCGCATGTCCTCTTTGAGGTCCGCAATCGCCTCCGTGATCGAAGTCTTAATTTCTCCCGCAAACTTAGTAAGTTCACTGCGCGTGGGGAGTTGGCTAAGCTGAGCCGACAGCCCGCCGTCCTCTCCGTCCGAGACCATCTCTTCCTCTCTCTCAGGCGAGGTCCCCGGGGAAGGCGCTTCCGCCATCTTGGCTCCATGAGGGTACGCGTCCTCCGACCTCTGGCTGCTAAACATCTCCGGCAGCTTCCTGCTGCCCGACTTCGGGGTCTGCGAAACTCAGGGGGGTCTTAGTGGTAGCCCCAGGCTTAATACGTCCCATGTTCCGGCTGGAGTGCTGAAAACGTTGCTTATATGGAGACTCCGCCGAGAGCTCTCAACTCACGCCGCTATTCCGCTCCTCGGCCAAGCCACGCCCCCCGACGAGTTATGTTTTAATGGGGACCCGGTGGTAGCTGGACTTGGCATTGGCAACCTTGGCATTATACTTGCTGGAGAAACGT
This sequence comes from Gastrophryne carolinensis, assembly GCA_027917425.1. NCBI lineage: Eukaryota > Metazoa > Chordata > Amphibia > Anura > Microhylidae > Gastrophryne > Gastrophryne carolinensis. The sequence continues at coordinate 381,027,625 of CM051239.1, forward strand.
CAGCTGTGGAACCACATTTCTCCCGTCGTCCTTCAGAATGGTCACGGAGAGAGAGGCTCCTCCCCCTAGAGAGGAAACACAAACTGGGACAGTTTTAAAGCCCCACCCCTTCCTCACAGGCCTCAGTTTTTTGTTTCCCCTCTAGGAAACTGCTGGGATAACATGGTCCAGTTTGTTTTATTCGTTTATTTTCAAACCCCAGGAGAACCTGGATAGGGGGGAGGTACTCGCCGATCCGGGACTTTATTCACACAAGGCAGGCTACCTGTGGCCTCAAGGGGTACGCTGGAGCACCACATGATTGGGACATCTGCTGGGCTTTGTAGTTCCTCAGTGGTGTCTGGAGCTGTGGGGCAGGGAGCATAGCATCCGTGGCCAGCATTGGTAAGCCTGGAGGCAACTTTTTCCTGGGACTGATCGGCTGGGCCAGCTGCACACATGTGACTTCCGGGTCGCAGCTCCACAGGATTACGTCACTTCCAGGTGCCTGTGTTCCAGCACCATTTTGGATAGCAGTACCCATGGCTGCTGCTGCGTTCTCAGGCTGCAGATGGTGTCTGGGTGGCAGGCAGCAGACATCCCTGCCAATATAGAACTGTTCCCATAGCAGCTGGTACACACAATCCTTCTGCGGCTGAGGAACGAATAGATGGGGTGGAGAGGTGCAGGCGGTCCAGGCAAACGGCTAGCCATCCCTTCCAGGATGCCTCATCAGGATAAGCTGGTGAGATGTATTTGTCGATTTTATTCAGGAATTGACTATTATGGTTTAGTTAGTGTAATCCCTTCCCTACTAGGACTGACTGTGTATTTGTCCCTTATTTGTTTTTCTCTTGGGCCAACCCGTGGTCAAAACTATAGAAAAGGATAGAGACAGGGAAAAGGACAAAGGGGGGAAGCCCAAGCTAAAGAATCCCGGACCAGTCAGACTGTGTATTAAGTGCCCCAATATTTTACCTGACTCATGGAATAAATCATGTTGTCAGCCATGTTTGGAACATATGTTGGAAGCCGCAACATTATGGAAGGAGATGCTAGCCATGAGTTCATATGCGGTGGAGACCTCCCTGTCTACCCGCAGGGTTCCACCAAACCCTCAGATTTATCTGGCTGAATACAGTAAAAGATCTTTGATGGAAACTCTGAGACAAGCGAAGGGGAAACCTCATCTGATAGGTACTCCCTTAATAAAAGATTCAGTCTAGGGGGTTCAGATGAAGGAGAAGGTCCTCCCCCCCCCCCCAAATAAGATGGCTGAGGAAACCTCAGCCCTCCTTGAAGATATTTATAACACCATGAGTATCCATTGGGTGGATGAGCCCTTATCTTTGTAGGATGCCATGTATCAAAGGTTGTTGGTAAAAGAAACTTTTCTTACCTTGTTCAGTTAATAGAACATTTCTTTTAGAAGATGCAGACATTTCAGCTTGGGCCAGGTCTCTAGATCTTCAGATTTAAGTTTTGAAGATTTGGGTACCCTTAGAGGGCCTATGGATAGGTGTACCAAGGAAATACTTAACAGAGATTGGGGTGCTGCGGCTTTTTTGCTCAGATCCACTTAGCGTCATATTGTGTTGCACGTAACCCAGGAGTTTGGGTAAATAACCATAAGGGTTACATAGAAAGAGAGATCTAAACAGACCCTGCTAGACACTCTACTATCCATGTTTAGAGCAGTTTCCTTTTTAGAAGATGCCTCTGCTGAGGCCATTTGTCTAAAAACCTGGCAGGGGCATCTGGCCTCTAAATCAAGGCCTCCACTTTGAAGGTACCCTCATGTTTGGTTCTGAGTTAGACACGGTTCTAGCTAGATCCTTGGAAAAAGCAAAGAATTACCCTATCAAGGTCAGAAGACCAAGGTATAAGACCTCCTTCCAGAATAGGCCAGTTCCTGCTTGGACAGTCCAAACAGGTGGAGACCATCCGGCAGATTGAGCCAGTCATTGTGACTACAGATGTAAGCACCTGGGGTTGGGGAGCCCACTTGGGACCACATCAAATACGGGAACCTTGGCCTGCAGATATAAGAAACAAGAAGACAAGTCCTCTAATTACAGGGAGCTGTTGGCAATACAGAAAGCTATTGCTTGCTTTAGCCATCTTATAATGGGCTAACATGTTCAAGTCCATTCGTACAGCGTTGCAGCAGTAGCTTACCTCAATCACCAGGGGGGCACAAGATCAGTCAATCTGCAGAGATTGGTTTACTCGTTCCTAGTATCCTTTCAGGATCAGATAAACTCCATTTAAGCATTCCATGTAAAAGGAAGTCGCAGACATACTGAGCAGAACTCCTCCACTCTAGGGAGAATGGGTGTTGATCCAGCTAATATTTCTTTAGATAGTGGCAAGATGGGTAGACCTATTTGCCACAGCAGAAAAGGGAATGCCATTGTTTTTCTCTAAGGAGAAAAACTGGGGATAGATGCCTTAGCCCATCCTTGGCACTTCCATCTCGCATACACCTTCCCTCCGTTCAAGCTAATGCCACAGATGGTAAAGAAGATTGTATCAGAGAAGACCAGAGTCCTCCTCATAGCTCTTGCCTGGCCAAGAAGAAGTTGGTTCTCCATCCTCAGAAGTCTGTCAGCAGAAGATTACTGGGAATTTCCTCTTATTCTGGACCTGCTTTCCCAGGTCCCAGCTTACTACCAAAACTTAAGTCTTAAGCTGTTGGCCTGAATCCTGAAAGCTAAGGGTCTATCCCATAGAGTTATATAAACTTTAATTAATAGTAGAAAATTGACGACCAGATGCATTTATTTAAAGAGATGGAAAATATTCTTTGTTCTGTCACAGATCTGGAGTTTTTACCGGAGGGTTTTGAGTTGGGATTAGCAGTAAGTACACTCAAAACACAAGCCTTGGCCCGATCTGTCATTCTAGCCAAGAGCCTCAGAAGTAAGGGTTTGATTAATAGATTTTTCATTGCTAGGAAAACCTGTCACTCAGAATCGAGTACCCTATTGGGACCTATCTTTGATCCTGAGGGGCTTAGTCAAACCTCCATTTGAACCCCTAGAGGAGGCTACAGACAAGCTTTTATCCCTTAAAACTAGTTTCCTCCTAGCCATTACTTCTGCTAGAAGGATTAGCAACCTTCAGGCTCTCTCCAAGCGGTAATCTTACTGTATGATTCTTGGAGACAGTCATTCTTAAGCCAGATCCCTTATATCTGCCCAAGATATCCTCTAAATTTCACCGTACTGAGGATCCATCCCCTCATCCAGCAATAAGCCCAATCTGTACCTTAAAAAGAACAAAGGAAACCCACACCTTTTTAGCCTATTCTCACAGTACCTCTTCCAGGGTTTTGAGACATGATCAAACAAAGTCATTCCTTGCCATGACCATTTACTCACTCCCTGAACTTCACCTCTGCCACAAAATTACCTGATAATGTCAGTGATTTTCTTGTGCGCTCGGGAGAAAGTGTTAACGTGGGCAATGTAGCTGATATCACACTTTCATCCTGATTGACGTTTATATTTAGATATTGTCTTATTTTGTTAACCTTGGTTTTCACCAAGGAAACACGTGCTATCATCATTGGTTTGCATCATAAGGGCTTTACAGGCAAGGACATCGCTGCTTATAAGCAGTTTGCACATAAATGGCAGCGCAGGTGATTTCGCATCTGCATGTACAATGAAGTGGAGTCTGGAGAACAAAAGATGAGCACTGGCATGGGTCCTGTGCCATGCCAACATGATATGTGGGGGTTCTTTTCATCCAAGGGAGTGAGCTCACGAACACTGGCACAGATTAAGAATGAAAACTAAACCTCTTCCGAGTGCAAATTCTCCCAGTGATCTAGGAGCAATTTGGTGAATTGCTTTTCCAGCATAATAGAACGCCAAGTTAGAAAGGCTAAAGTAATCACATATTTGGGTCCATGGCCAGAGAACTCCCCAGATCTAATTCCTATTGTGATAAATTTCAAATACTTTTTGGGCAAGAACGGGTTGCCATCAGACCGGATTTGGACCAAATACTGATATTTAGCATGATAGGGCAAATTGCAGAAGCCTTTAAAAACATGGTTAAGTATACGAATAGTCAGTAAATGTTTGAAAAAAGTGCTTATACTTGTACTCAGTATCCCGAAGGGACATCTGACTAAAATGCTAAAAATACTTGTGGCAAACTCATTGCAGTCTTGTCTTGCTGCAGACAAGACTGTCTTAAGCTGCTGAAGGTGTTAACAATGTGCTTTAACCATTGTCCTTGCTATTTGGTTAATATGTTTCATATTAAAGTGGAACAAAACCCTTGTAGCCAGCTGCTGGTATTACCCTGTGTGAAAATCCTCGGGGTTCAGCAACACTCGCCTGCTTGCTGGCTTCCTTGTCGATGTATACATCTGGCGTCTTCGGAGTGTGAGTGTACTCCCACCTTCAGCCATTCAGATAGGGTGTGGCGGCTCCTGATTGCCAAGCTCTACATGTAAACAGAGCCGTTTGCAGAGCATAAGCACGGCAAACTGCTCTGATTGGATGAGGGCCCACGCATGTGCCATAAGAACTGGAAAAGGTGAGTTTTAAAAGGCTTTCTTGGGGGGGGGGGGGTCACACAGCTGGACACAGAGCCAAAATAATGGGTTTTGTTTCGCTTGCCCCTGCTATTTGGAAAATATGTTTCGGCAAGTTGGGTTTTTCTTACACTCGGGTTCCCTAGTAAGTAGGGTAGATTCCAAGCTAAAATGTCACTTTGGGGCTCATCCCAGGGCAATATAATCAGACTGTGGTTAGGGGTACCTTTCTGCTACCATGTGCACCCCTGCATCTACTAATAAAGCACCATTCCCCCATTTATTTCCTACATACATACCCTCCAAGGCAGTGGAGATGCCACCAACCTGTATCACTCCTTGTATATGGAGGCAGCGATCCTTCACCATTCCTCAGCATATAGCTGTGATCATTTAATAATATGCAAGTATAGATCACATTTAAATTCTATTGGATACCTCTTATAGCGGTCCTTCACTCTGAATAAGAGCCTATCTTATATGTTTCCCACACCCTGTACATACAGATTCCTCACATTAAAAATCATCCTACCTGCATCTACTGCATGTTATGAGCCTTTAAACATCCAAGATGGCGGCTCATGGAACGTCAGGCAGCCTGCAAACAGGAAGTGTCTTCTGACTGTGCCGCTCTGCATTCTGGGATTGCTGACCTTTTCCTGACCCCAGCTCTGCTCTGTCTGAGCAAAGCACAGCTATAACCTACCCCCCTGCACTTTATCCTGCTCTCCTCTCCTCAGTAAGTGTGATGCTTCTGAGTCAAGATGGCGGCGCCCGTATCCTAAAGTCCTGGACAGAGTTGCAGCCCAGTGGGGGAAAGAAAAATAAGTAAGTGACTAAAAACTTAAAATATATTGATTTTAGATGCTGGGGAATTGTTTTTTAAGGGTTTGGGCTTTTCAATAAATCATGGTGAAGGTCCGGTTTAAGAAAATCCGACATAAGCCATCAATTCCTTCAAGCGGTGTCAGTCTTGATTGCTTAGTAATGCAGGATAAGCCCAACATTTATAAAGGTTAGTTAGCTAAAATACTCTCTCCTCCTATCAGGTCCTCCGTTCTCTTTTCCTAAGCGGGAATGCTGTTACTTTTTATTATGATATATAGGGTATAGTTGTCTGTCATTCATACCGAGTTTAAGAATGTCAAGTGTCATCAGTGTAATCAGTAGGCCGATGACGGCAGCAGTATGACAGATATGGGAATTCGTTTTCAGCCGGTCTGTATGCTACATTTGGTTTGAATTTGGTCTATCTTTTATTTATAGTTTTTCAAGTATATGGTAATCTGCATTAACATTAAATAATTTGATTTGCAGAGACCTAATGCTGCTGCTGCTCTAGACAGCAGACCAACAATAGTTTTAAAGCAGACCAAGATGGTGATCCCATGGGGATCCCATAGGTTTCACAAAGTGGGGCATCCCAATATAGGTTTTCTTGATCCCCCTTTAAGAGGAACTAAGTCGGACCACTTTTACAAAAGCCGCCGGATGCCTTTGGGAATCTGACCGACACAGTTCCCATGCGGAATGTGTGCTTGCTAGGAAGACAGATGGCGGCATGATAGACATTTAGGGAACAAGCTGCTGTATTTTTGCTTGCTGACCAAAAATACGGGACTCGCAGGCCAGACTGGGCCAGCGAGTCCTAGTTTAACACCTGTAGCATAAGGAATCCCTTGTAATGCAGTTAAATATTAAATAAAGCATAAACTAGACTGGACTTGCCATTTCTGCATTCTCAGCTGATCATGTGACCACACAAAGCCAAAGCAATTTCACCCCCCTTGCTGTGCACATTACTGGGGGGAGTGAAATGTGGCCTAGTGTAAGCAGCACTGGCCCCTAAACTTGACTGCTTGACTGACTGCTGGGGGTCATGTGGCCAGCTGACATGGCTGACATTACCGGGAAAAGGTAAGTATCCGTGTTCAAGAATCCAAGCTGTGGTGCAGTGCTCCCATGCTATTAGTTCATGGGAACCTCAATTCTATTTGAATTGCAGTTCTTCTTTATGTATTACAGTTTTCCCTGATGTAACTCAATTGTGTATTCTAGTTGTTATTACATTATATGTATGTACTGTATTTTTCGCCATATAAGACGCAACTAGGATTTGGAGCCGGAAAATGAGAAAAAAATATTCTCAACCAAATGTTGTGCTAACCCCCCCCCCCCCCAGAGAACCAAATAGGAAACGGTTAAATAGTACAGTTAAATGTACTAAAATAGTACAGTGCAAGTTACATTCCTCCCATTCCCCATTATAGGCAGTGTGGAATCCCCCCTTCTATTCCCCATAAGCATTGTGGCATCCCCCACCCTGTCCCCTATAAGCAGTGTGGCATCCCCCCATCCCATTCCCTATAGGCAGTATATTCCTCCCCCATTCAATCCCCCATAGGCAGTGTGGCATTTCCCCCCCTCCCATTCCCCATAGGCAGTGTGGCATTTCCCCCCCTCCCATTCCCCATAGGCAGTGTGGCATTTTCCCCCCTCCCATTCCCCATAGGCAATGTGGCATTTCCCCCCTCCCATTCCCCATAGGCAGTGTGGCATTTTCCCCCCTCCCATTCCCCATAGGCAGTGTGGCATCCCCCCTCCCATTCCCCATAGGGAGTGTGGCATCCCCCCTCCCATTACCCATAGGCAATGTGGCATCCCCCCTCCCATTCCCCATAGGCAGTGTGACATTCTCACCCCTTCCACTTCACATAGGCAGGGTGGCATCCCCCCCTGCCATTCCCATAGTCAGTGTGGCATTCTCACCCTTCCTATTTCCCAGGTAAAAAAATAGTATACACTCATGTCCCAGCACTCCCACACTGCTGGCCAGGCTGCCACAACCATCAGGAGGCCAGAAGAATACTGGTGCAGGCCACTCCCACCCGCCGCTAATAAGACATGCACACAACCCCCCCACATGATTTTACCTATCATGCAATGCCAGATGGTTAATGCTACTGTAACCTGCAGGCTGGGTCAGAAGACAAACAGTTAACTGGTGTCTCCCCCCCCCCCCCCTCATAAAAGTTAAAATTGAGCCGAAAACCTTTTCAAGAGCCCCCTTTGGGAACAGTGTAAAATACGTCATTTCAAAGCATATCAAAATCTTATTTTATATGTAAAGACCCTATGTATTCTACACAAAACCACTTTCTTCACTTAAATTTCAAAATGTTTTTGGCTGAACTGGGAACGGAGTGTCATGGCATAGCTTTGAATCATTGGCCTGCTCTGATGTAGTCCGACAGCTGTGGGGCCACTGTGGCTTTCAGTGTTGCGCACGCTGATAGCACCAAGGTAAAGAGTGGCTGCTACATAACTTTTTTGCGTGGTCCTGGAGGAATGTAATTAAAAGGCAAACTTTCGAGCTTTGCTATGGCTTACCAAGTGAGCAGGAAATGGAGTAGAGGCACATGGGACAGGCATCATAATTGCTGCCTAGGTTTTGCTTAGACTTTCCTATTAAATGCCCTGCTGTGTGAAACCCCCAGAAACACCACTTTCCCAGAAAAACTCAACTTTCCCCACTCCAACAGTGTATGCCAATCGGAGCTCTTTGCCATGTGTTCTTCCTTCTGGCAAAGGGCTGTAATGAAATGAATGGCTGCCGGGGATGCAGGAGATGTGGCGGCCAGATCTCTTCATTCAAAACAATGTGAGCTGCCTGCCAAATGATGTAGTGACAGCAGGTGGCTCTCATTGGATGAGAGCCTGCACATGTGCTGTTGGAGCTTGGAATGGTAAGATTTTACAGGTGCCCTGGCCGGTTTTTCTGGGCATCCCAGTTTTTCTTTTAGATTCCAGACTGGCTGCTGGTGGTTTTTGTTCCATGAGGTTTACCACTAAAAAGCCAAGTAGGTATTGATATGAGTTGGAAAGAATATTGGTTGAATAGCTGTAGAAATAAATAAAGGCAAATGGACTTGCTGTTTTTTTTTTTTTTTCTTGAAGTTTTTGCTAGTCCTCATACTGGCTTTTTCAATTCAGAGTGAAAAAGTGTCTGGTGGCAATAAATGAAAACTCCAATCAATTGGGGCAAAAGCTAAGGAAAAGTAATTTAGTCACCTCGGAGGTGCTCTCCTGTGGCCACCAAGACTGGGTTTTTGCTAAAACGGCAAAAACCAAAGGAAAGGTGCAAAACACACCAGTGAAGCTAGTAAGCAAGACATGAATAAGAATATTTCCCTATAGTGGCTCCAGCAACCACCCAATTAGCCCCAAAACGCAGCACCCTCTCCACAGCAATTAATCAACTCAAATATATCTCATGAATTCATCTTTATTTAATGCCCCATTAAAAATTACATACCAACATACAATTTAAAAATATCCCAAACAATTCATTATATGGGATATCCCATACAGACCCGTAATCCCATTGTCATCCTCCAAAAAGTGTAGCAATTACTTAAAAAGTGTGTGTGTGTATATATATATATATATATATATATATATATATATATATATATATATATATTCAATGTGTAATATATGTATATTTTCAAATGATCTATATGCTCTGCCACCTCCATATTTAATTTTAATCATTTGTCATGTAAGTGGTCTAATGTAATTTAATTTAAAAAGCTTTCCTTGCATGCATTGTTCCTCTCCCTGAGATTTCCGGTGTGAGCTTTATTGTCAGCACCACGCATGGCTGCCTGTTCCAGTGAGATTATAGTGATTCCGGCAGCCTTTTCTTGGTAATAGAATATATCCGTAAAATTGAATTAAACTTCACTTTCCTCACCTTTTGTAAAGTCAAATCAGTAAGTTCTGTGAATATGACGAGCTAAAACTTCACTTGGCTGCTTGCTGTGCCTGAAATAATGGCTGAAAAAGCTTTTGTACAGACAAAGGCATTTTGTAAAATGTAGAAATGAACACCTCCTGTTTGTTTTACCAAGAAGTGTATTTAAAAGAAAAAAAAAAGCTATGGATGTCGCTTAAATTGTACCGAGGTGACCACAAAATATGGGGTCCATGTCAACAGGCTCGGTTGTGCTCTGCACACTCTGAGACATCGCTGTTTGATATGGCTCCTAACCCCAGTTCTCCCTATTTCAGCCCCTGACGATCATGGGATGATATGAAACCTACCTATGCAGGCTTTATTTGCTGATTCCAAATATGTGATTGGTTTATGAGTAATGTGTACCACTGATGCATAATTCCACCTACTATGCTGGAGCCAATATGTCCATGTGATTTCTTTGAAGCTCCGATCACGGGGTTTGTCTGCTGGCCCTCCTTTCTCTAGAAACAAAGGGGGGGGTGGCAGCCGCTCAGACCATTTTATAACTAACCTGGGAGGTGCACGTTAGCAGGGCAATTAGAATACAAAAGTCTTAAAGGAGCCACAGCACTCAACCCTGTTAGCTTGCAGGCCAGCCTATAATCTGTCTCTAAACTTGGTTAAGAACAGAGGACTCGGTCACACACATCTGCAGAAGTATGCTTAAGCTGCACCACTACGCCAAAGTGCCTCTGTGGGGTGCAGTCCTAACTAATCTCTGAGAGCCCATTTGGGACATACAATGCAATAGATAAATTGGGAGCAGGCTTACCTGAGGTTGCCCTAAACCTCAAGTGCAAGCCTTGGGGTGGAAGGGTCAAAGACCTTGCAATACAGCCTAGACCCCACACACCATGTGCTTGCACAAATTCAAAAGAAACAAAGGGGGGGTGGCAGCCGCTCAGACCATTTTATAACTAACCTGGGAGGTGCACGTTAGCAGGGCAATTAGAATCCAAAAGTCTTAAAGGAGCCACAACACTCAACCCTGTTAGCTTGCAGGCCAGCCTATAATCTGTCTCTAAACTTGGTTAAAAACAGAGGACTCGGTCACACACATCTGCAGAAGTATGCTTAAGCTGCACCACTACGCCAAAGTGCCTCTGTGGGGTGCAGTCCTAACTCTAATCTCTGAGAGCCCATTTGGGACATACAATGCAATAGGCTCTAGGCTAGGTGTCACTGGTACTATCAAGGCCTTTTGAATTGGGACACGGTCAGGGATTTAGCTAGGGGGGCAGCGAGGGCATGTACCCCGGTATCAGCAGCTCAGGGGGCGGTGCCAATGGGGGGACCTGAGCACAGGCAGGGGGCACTATTTCAAATCTTTGCCCCGGGTGCCAGAAAGCCTTGCTACGCCTCTGGGTGTTTATCATCTGCTAATGAGCTGGGTTAGCAAATGACACTGTAGATGAGATCTTTGTTTCCATATATAAGTAGGTGAGAGAGGTTATATTATATATCCCTCATATTCCTCACAATTGTCTTATAGAATCAATACATACTTCATAATAAACATATACAAGGAGTTTCTTCTGGCAAGAGTTAAAGTGTAAAGACAGAAAGTTAAACCTAATGTAGCCATTTATAGCAATGTACCATTAGACCAGTAACTACAGATTATACACTGTATTTAGAATGATCGCGAGCCTGGACATTTAGCTATTGGATAGCTATGGTGGAAAAAACTGTTCTTATTCAGACCTCTGAAACTTTATGGGGTTGATTCAACACTGTGCAAGAGTGCACAGCTAAAACTACACTTGGCTGCTTGCTGTGCCTGAAATAATGGCTGAAAAAGCTTTTGTACAGACAAAGGCATTTTGTAAAATGTAGAAATGAACACTTCCTGTTTGTTTTACCAAGAAGTGTATTTAAAAGAAAAAAAAAAGCTATGGATGTCGCTTAAATTGTACCGAGGTGACCACAAAATATGGGGTTCCTGTGCAAGTTCCATGTCAACAGGCTCGGTTGTGCTCTGCACACTCTGAGACATCGCTGTTTGATATGGCTTCTAACCCCAGTTCTCCCTATTTCAGCCCCTGACGATCATGGGATGATATGAAACCTACCTATGCAGGCTTTATTTGCAGATTCCAAATATGTGATTGGTTTATGAGTAATGTGTACCACTGATGCATAATTCCACCTACTATGCTGGAGCCAATATGTCCATGTGATTTCTTTGAAGCTCCGATCACGGGGTTTGTCTGCTGGCCCTCCTTTCTCTAGGCTAGGTGTCACTGGTACTATCAAGGCCTTTTGAATTGGGACACGGTCAGGGATTTAGCTAGGGGGGCAGCGAGGGCATGTGCCCCGGTATCAGCAGCTCAGGGGGCGGTGCCAATGGGGGGACCTGAGCACAGGCAGGGGGCACTATTTCAAATCTTTGCTCCGGGTGCCAGAAAGCCTTGCTACGCCTCTGGGTGTTTATCATCTGCTAATGAGCTGGGTTAGCAAATGACACTGTAGATGAGATCTTTGTTTCCATATATAAGTAGGTGAGAGAGGTTATATTATATATCCCTCATATTCCTCACAATTGTCTTATAGAATCAATACATACTTCATAATAAACATATACAAGGAGTTTCTTCTGGCAAGAGTTAAAGTGTAAAGACAGAAAGTTAAACCTAATGTAGCCATTTATAGCAATGTACCATTAGACCAGTAACTACAGATTATACACTGTATTTAGAATGATCATAACGATGGCGAGCCTGGACATTTAGCTATTGGATAGCTATGGTGGAAAAAAACTGTTCTTATTCAGACCTCTGAAACTTTATGGGGTTGATTCAACACTGTGCAAGAGTGCCTTTCTGTCACTCTCACCTAAACTTGAGCCATTCAAAGAAACACCTGCACATGTTTCACCTGTGCAAGACCGCAATCGAGAGTCCCTCCCCCCCCCAATAGCAGGACCCAGGGTCACCGGTAAATGCCTTTACTGGACAACGATCACCGGCACCACATCCCTGGCCTCCCTGTAGCTGGATGTGCTCCCCACGCTCAGTCTTTCTGAATGTCTGGGTGTGGGCGCACGTGTCCGAGCAGAGTGCCAGAGATGCATCCAGCTGGCTGCACCTCATCACGGCAGCACCATTGAGGTCAGATAATTGGCTCTCTCAAAAGTGCTGCAAGGCATGGCTTAGGTGGTGAAAAACTCTTATTTGAAAACTGGGCCATCCCCCAGCCAACAATAACATGCTGGGAGGGGCAAAAAAATTACTTCTGCTCTACTTTAAAGGCCAAACGGTCAGCCGCTGACCCAGCTGGCTTTCCAGTCACTACTATGTCCGTACAGTTCTGGGATCGTCTGCAGTGGTTGCGGGTAATCGGGAAGCTGTGTATTGGCCTGTCACCCGCCAGTGTCAGCAGGTGGCATGCTGGTCCCCCTCTACCCTGGACCCCTTATTGGTTCACAAACAGTAGTAAAAAAACACGTATTAATCTAAATTAAACAGGACTCGGCAATCCGTGTTTTTTTTCCTTCTGTGTGCTTGCTCTTCCTAGTCCAAGGTTGGAGGTGCCCTCTTGGTCTGGGCGGCTGGGTGCTTCTGATGCCAGTTGTATTGTCTAATCAGACGCCCTGCTTCCACTCGGACATCCAACCAGGAGTAATTATTTTATACCACACAGGTGGATGTGACTATTCCCTGCTCTAGAGTGTGCTATTGAATGCACTAATAGGTTCGCTGAACCAAGGCCATTTATTTTATTTAACAAGAAAATATTGTTTTCATAAAATATCACACAATGTGCATGTAACCAATATCTCCTCATCAGAAAGATTGACAACCTATTGGGCATGCCCGATAATGACATTTGCGACGGCTGTTGAACAGAACTGCAAATGCTGGTGTAAGTGATTTACCACTGGGCCCCAGGAGATGTATGAGACCTTGACGTGCTTTAACTTGCCAGAAATACAGTGGTAAAGATCATCAGCGCTGTGTGTTTTAGATGTGCAGCAGGTTGCCATTGTCTGGTGATTTGTGCAGATGGGGGGGAACCAAGTGTAATTGGAAGCAGCGTGGTTTGCCCATGATTTGTGCTTGGCAGTACCTTGTGGTGCCTGCATCCGGCCAGAAACATTCCCAATCTGATGCTTTCAGTCTTGACGTGAGACTAGTACGGTGTAGCATGTTTTCAGTGATCCCCGGTGGATTAAGGTGTGTGATTGTTTTAATTTGTGTTATTTTTTCCCTTCCTGCAGCACGATGCTTCACAGGAGGATTTCATCAGAGGAAGCCAGGAGCGAAATGTCAAAGATGTTATATTCGATATTGCCAGCCAGGCCTATGTGCACCTGGAACACGTAAGATTTCTTTCATGAATTGAGATCTAGGGTGAGCACTGCTCATTTTATACCACCTGATTAACATTTCATTCATCTATAGAACATGTATACTCCTCATTTAAAGAGGAACAATGGATCTCCACGTAACTAGGTCCTATTAGTCCCCTACCGCAGTGTTCTATACCTAATCGATATCGCATAAAAAAAAAAAAAAAAACTGCATATACATAAGAGGTGTCAGCGAATAAACTGAGAAGTGTGATGTGCAAATGTATTCCACAATCTTTAGGTCAGATGGAACAATTACGCCCAGATATAGAATATGATTCTCTTCCCCACTGCAAATCGCATAGTTATTTAATTCGTGATCTTTCTTCCTTTTCTAATTTCAAAGGTAGTATAACTGATTTTGCCTGCTGAACTCTTTAATGATTGTCATACATGCCTGTAAAGAGCACTCAAGATTACTTAATGTTAGCACAACGTCGTCAGCATGCGCTATAATCTTATCTCTTCCCTATCCACTTCTACGACTTTGATCTGTTTATCTGCCTGAATTCTCCTGATCAGCGGTTCATAGTGTAAATTAAACGGGAATGGAGAAAGAGGACATCCTTGTTTCATCCTGTTAGATTCAAAGTGGATGCATTGGACCCATTAATATTGATTGTGATTGAGGGTCTTTTGATACTGGGCCACGATCCTTCCTCAAGTTCTTTTACCAACATTACAGTTGGCCAGTACTGCATCTACAAATGACCAGGCCACCCTGTGGTATGCTTTTTCAGAGTGAAGGACCGCTTTAACTGTATTATTGTTCTACCCGGGGTCTTGACTATAGTCTTCCTTGTTTGTCTCTTTCCCCTTCCTTTTTGTTTTTGCTCCTGGGTTGCACAAGTTGTCTGAATTACCCCTCTGGGTTAATAGATCATGGGCCATATATATTCTTTCAATCTGGCAATTTTTGTCTCCCAGGGTTAATTTGGTGTGTTTTGCTCCTGTTCAGTTGATGCGGAGTGCCTGATTTACTCTGCGGTATTATTTCGGAGTCATTTCCTGATAGTGGCCTTGGTGGGCTATTTACCTTTGAGCATGTTATAGTTCCGGCACTATGTTGACCAAGTAAAACTTGTTTCATGTTTCCTCCTCATTTTGGAGATTGAGAGAGAGAGAGACGTAAAACAAACTACAGGTGCTTAGCTCAACTATTTACTTTCTTCAGTTTGATTTAAAAAAGCAGAAAAGGCTGAACATGACATTCAAAGCATTGGGCCTTGCAAAGCTCCATTATCTTTTCTTGTCCGTATTTTCTGCGTTTGGCAGGTCTAGGAATTGGCAGCACTTGCTGTCAAAATGCTCTACCTAATATTGCATAACAAGATGGTTATCCATTGTCCTCCAGGTTTTCTCCTAAAATGGACCAACACCCACCGGTGATCGGCCCGGGAATCTATAAGATTCCCGGGCCGATCACCTCCCTCCCCGCGGGACATCCGAGATCGGGATGTCCCGCGGGGTGAAACCCCCCCAAACTCCTTACCTCACCGCCTCCCTCGCGCCCCTCTAGACGCCTTGACGCGACGCCTTGACGCACCGCCTCCCTCGCGCCCCTCTAGACGTGCGCGCGCCCGCGCCGGCCGTCTGTGAATGGCCGGCGCGGGCACGCGCGCGTCAAGAGGGACGCGCGGGAGGCGGCGGCGGAGGAGCCGCTTGTCTGCGGCTTGTCCGTCGGCGCGGGGAGAGGTGAGTTCGGGGGGTTCGGGGGGGTTTCACACAGCGGGGGAACCCCGATCGGGGGTGCCCCACCGAAGTGGACCAAGACCCAGGATAGTCAAAATCCTGGGTGTTGGTCCACTTTAAGGTGATCTCAGCATTCTTTTCTCGTTGTTCTTTTGGATTAGCAGAGATCTATTAAATGCTGTTTCGCACCAATGATTCTAAGAAATATGATTCTCTGCTTGTGGTGCATTAGGGCCCATAAAAGAGACAAAAAGGTTTTAAGGTCCACTGTTTACCAGGTTCCCCCATTTGCTACACAGTCCATGAGGACCCAACCATTCAGGAAATATTTGTCCTCAAGCTTGAGGGGACCAAATCTGCAAAGCAATTAGACAGCTCCAAGGTTAAAGGAATATGTGAAAACCCCTTATTCTAAGTATGTCACACACCCCACTTCAAGCATTAATTATTACACTTGGGGTAACTCCACCAGCAGGTGGCGACGTGCAGAGAAGTCATGAAAAACAAGCCCCTCCTGGTCTATACATTCCTGGTACCTCTCACTCATTCCCCAGTTTTTCTTCTCTGCAGACAGAAGAAAGAAGTCTCCTGCTTGCAGGTAGCCGGGGTATCACCCCGCCCCCCCCCCCATGGTCTATTTCTGCCCGGCTCTGTTGTGTTAATCCCCTTGTTTATCTGGTAGCCTCCCAGCTTAGGCTGTAGGCCGGGCAAGGGTAGATGGCGCCTTAGGTGCCTAGGAGATTAGCTCCTCCGCTCGACCCCATATTATGGGGCATAGCTGTATTCCGGAGTGGTGATCCGGATGTGGGATGCCCTTACAATCACTTTAAGTAACTGGCACATCAGGTAGAGCTTTTCAGCTGTAGTACAGAGGTTATATTTCCTTCCCAATTAAGTGTGGCCTTTCATATGCTTGGTGTGTGTGTGTGAGTGTGTACGGGGACGGGTGCCTGTGCGCGTTGGCCTGCCCGTTCTCTGGCTGATGACTTATGTGTGGTGTCTTACGGGCAGGTCGGGCGTGTGCCGCCGGCCCGCCGCTTAGAGGTTGCCTGGGATGATTGGGCTAACTTAGTGGGCGCCATGTTTTGGCGCCCGTCCTCGCTGGGGTTCCTGTGAGGAATTGCGGTGGGCGGGGTCGGGCGGCAGCTGCGCCGCCGGCCCACCTGGATGTGGAGCGCCGCGGTTTGTCTCTTGTGTTCTTCAGATCCTGGGTCCCCATCCTACAGGGCTCTCCCGGTCTTATATACCTGGCTAGTTGGGGTCTGGTTGGCATTACACTCTTTATTGGGATATCTTTCCTGCTAAATTCCTATGGTCAGGGATACATATATATATATATATGTGTGTATTTATCTATTGAAGATAAAGGGGCATCCCGGGTCGCTTACTGCGTAAATCCCTGGGTTCTGCGAATACCATAAATTTCACCATATGGAGGCTGCCAAAGATACCGGAAACGGTCCTTCGGGACAATCCAGGCTGCGTGGGTGGTTTGGGACTCCGCTCCCGGGGGATGATGTCATTATATGTATTCCATGTGCACAGCGGAACATTGAGCGCCAGTCCGGCACCCCGGTGTCGCTCCATCTCCCTCTCCTCCTCGCCTGTTCCGGACCCCGTGTGACGTTGTCATGGGTGGGGATTCGCAATCTGAGGTGTGCGCCCGCTTGGCCAGCCTCGAGAAAATGTTTTCCGCCATGGCCGCTCAGAAGGTTCCGACTAAGCAAAAACACCTATCTCCGCCTCCGCCGGACTCCGATGAGGAGGTTGTTGAGGATCTGGATTGGTCAGATCGTCCCCTTGAAGAGGGTGAGCTCGTTGAGGAATTAGATGATTCGGAGGGCCAGCAGTTGCTGGGCGCTGAGGGGGACCAGGCTGAAGGTCCCGCTCCTGATACGCCTTCCATTTTGGCCCAAATGTTTGAGGTTTTGGATTTGGATCCTCCCGAGGCTGCTCCTCGGCCTAAGGGTCAGCTTTTTGGGGGGTCCAAGCAGCGTTTGGAGTTTCCTAGTCAACAGCATTTCGAGGACATTGTCCTTAAGCAATGGGAGCAACCTACACGGCTCGTCGGGGTACCGCCTAGCTGGTATAAAAAATATCCTTTTCCGGCGGACTTGATGAAGCGTTGGGCTGTCCCTCCCGAGGTGGATGCTCCGGTCTTGGGACTGTCTAATACGGCGGTTGTTCATTCTCCTGACACTACCTCTCTCAAGGACGGCGAGGATCGCCGGATTGATCAACTGGCCCGCCATGGTTTTGTCTGTGCAGGTTCAGTTTTGAGGCCTGTTTGTGCTTCGGCTCTTTTGACATTGGCAGTTAGGTCGATTGTCAGGGATTTATGTGTGGTGTCGGCCGGTTACAAGCTTCGAGTCCCGCCCTCTTCCAAGGTTTTTCAGGTCTCGGGTACCTTCGGATCCGTTGGCCGCGCAGGGGTTCCTGGCGGCGGTAAGGAATCTTCTGGAGTTGGCAGTCATCTGCTCGGTCCCTCTTTCGGAGGTGGGGCGCGGGTATTATTCCAATCTCTTCACTGTACCCAAAAAGGATGGGTCGTTCCGTCCCATCCTGGATTTGAAGTTTCTCAACCGGTTTATTTGTCCCCGGAAGTTCCGCATGGAGACCCTGCGGTCTGCGATCGGTTCACTTCGGCAGGGGGACTTTATGACATCCATAGACATCAAGGATGCATACCTTCACATTCCGATTTTTCCGGCTCATCAGAGGTTTCTTCGCTTTGTGGTGGAGGATCAGCATTTCCAGTTTGTAGCTCTTACATTCGGCCTCACCTCGGCTTCGAGAGTGTTCACCAAGGTGTTGGCGGGAGTGATGGCCCTGCTCAGAGCTCAGGGGATTCGCATTGTGCCTTACCTGGACGATCTTCTCATCATGGCACCTTCCTTCAGTCAAGCGGAAGGGGACACCAGCATGGTGGTGTCTATGCTGGAGAGGTTCGGCTGGGTGATCAACTACCCCAAGTCCTCTCTGGTTCCGGCCAGGGTGGTGAACTTTCTGGGGATGTCCTTGGACTCTTGCCAGCACAGAGTTTTTTCTCCCTCTGGCCAAGGTTCTTTTGATTCAGGAATTGGCTCAGCTTTTTCTTTCCAATCCTCGCCCGTCCATCCGGCTGGGGATGAGACTGGTGGGGTTGATGGTGTCCTCTTTCGAGGCAGTTCCCTTCGCGCAGTTTTCACACGAGGACGCTTCAGCTTCATCTTTTGGCGTCTTGGGACCGGCGACCGCGGTCGTTGGATCGGTCCTTCCGGATGTCCCCTCGGGTTCGGCAGTCTCTTCTGTGGTGGATGGTAGGTCATTTCTGACCCCGCTTTGGGAAACTGTCACCACGGACGCCAGTTTGTCAGGATGGGGAGTTTCTGGAAGGATCTTCGGTTCCGGGGGCGGTGGGGCCCTCAGGAAGCCCACTTGCCCATCAATGTTCTGGAGTTGAGAGCCATCAGGTTGGTTCTGTCTCACTTGACGCAGCATTTACAGGGCCTGCCGGTTCAGATTCGGTCGGACAATCGGACGGCGGTTGCTTACATCAATCACCAAGGAGGGACTCGCAGTCTGGGTGCTCACAGAGAGGTGTCTCTGATTCTAGTTTGGGCAGAGACTCATGTCCCTTGCATCTCGGCAGTGTACATTCCAGGAGTGGAAAACACGGAGGCGGACTTTCTGAGGCGGTGTTCGTCTCGCCGGGGGGAATGGTCTCTCCATCCCCGGGTGTTTCGGTCGCTTTGTCTCCGGTGGGGGACGCCGGAGGTGGATCTGTTTGCCTCTCGTCACAATCACAAGCTTCCGACATTCGTGTCGCTGTCTCAGGATCCTCTGGCTCTGGCGGCGGATGCCATGACCCTGAGCTGGAGGGACCTGGGGTTTCTTTATCTGTTTCCTCCGATTCCCATGCTAGGCAGGGTGCTGCGAAAGTTGGTTCTGGAAGGAATTCCCGCCATTCTGGTGGCCCCAAGGTGGCCAAGGCGGGTGCGGTTCGCAGACGTCGTTCGTCTGGCGGTGGATCAGTTCGATCTGCCTCTTCGGCCGGATCTTCTCACTCAGGGCCAACTGTGTTACCCCAGTTTACCAACGCTGGCTTTGACGGCTTGGCTGCTGAGACCTCCATCTTAAACGAGGAGGGTCTTTCGGATTCGGTCATTCGGACTCTTATTAGTGCCAGGAAGAGATCCTCTTCTTCCATCTATTATAGGTCTTGGAGATCTTATATTGATTGGTGTGAGGCTAGGTCTTTACCTTGCCCGGTCTTTTCTGTTCTAGGATTTTGGAATTTCTTCAATCAGGGCTGGACTCTGGTCTTCAGCTGAGTACTTTGAAGGGGCAGGTCTCTGCCTTGTCTATCTTTTTTCAGAGGTCTTTTGCAAGTCATCCTTTGGTCAAGACTTTTTTCCAGGGGGTTTCGCATCTGCGGCCTCCTAGGAAGCCGTTGCTTCCTGCTTGGGATTTGAATTTGGTTCTCTCTGCTCTTCAGGCTCCTCCTTTTGAGCCTTTGCGGGATATTGCTCTGTCTACTCTGACTCAGAAGGTTGCCTTTCCGGTGGCCATCACTTCGGTTCGGCGTGTTTCGGAGTTGGCAGCCTTGTCTATTCAGGCTCCTTATTTTGAGAAACATCAGGACAAAGTGGTTTTTCGTTTCATGCCAGATTTTCTCCCTAATGTGGTTTCTGCTTTTCATCTGAATCAGGACATTGTTCTTCCCTCCTTGTGTCCTAGACCTGGGAATGACAAGGAGAGGGCGTTGCATTGTTTGGATGTGGTACGTTGTGTCAAGTACTATTTGCGTATTACGTCTTCGTTTCGTAAGACTGATGCCTTTTTCGTGGTGCCCTGTGGGGCTAGGAAAGGTTTTTGCTCCGGCTAAGTCTTCCATTAGTAAATGGATTCGTCAGGCGATTGTTGGGGCCTACTCTGCCAAGGGGAAGGATCCCCCTTTTCGTGTTACTGCTCATTCTACTCGTGCGGTTGGAGCGTCCTGGGCTTTTCAGCACCAGGCTTCTGTTGAACAAGTTTGTATGGCTGCTACTTGGTCTTCGGTTCACACTTTTTCCAAGTTTTATAAGGTTGATGTGCGGGCCTCAGCGGATGCTGTTTTTGGCCCCAAGGTTCTGCAGGCTGCAGTGGTTTGGGTTTTGCATTATTGCCTGGTGGGATACCCGCCCTTTTCTGGACACTGCTGTTGGATGTCCCAAGTGTAATAATTAATGCTTGAAGTGGGGTGTGTGACATACTTAGAATAATACCATTTTGTGAATACTCACCTGTAAAATGGGTATTATAAGTATGTCACACACCCCACTTCACCCGCCCTTTTGGTATCCCGGATTCTTTATAGGGTGAAGTTTTCGTTTACAGTTTGAGGGTTTTTTCCTGGTACCTTGTCTTTACTGCTGTTTGAATACTGGGGAATGAGTGAGAGGTACCAGGAATGTATAGACCAGGAGGGGCTTGTTTTTCATGACTTCTCTGCACGTCGCCACCTGCTGGTGGAGTTACCCCAAGTGTAATAATTAATGCTTGAAGTGGGGTGTGTGACATACTTATAATACCCATTTTACAGGTGAGTATTCACAAAATGGTATTTTTCCTATTGCACTCTATCGATACTTGACACTAATCGGTGTGCTTGTATGATGTCAATACATGTATATTATGTGTACTCTTTAAAATACAAGTTAATGTCTTGACTACGCGTTACCCTTAGTTCTGCTCAATAACTAGTCTGCTCCAGGCTCCTTCTTTTAAAAGTTCTCATATTTAACTCCTGTGTCTGAGGGCCGCAAGCCGGACACATAATTACTGCGAAATGCTGTTCAGGCTCCGGGTGGTGTGGGTTTGTTTTTTTTTTTTAACATGGGTGGTCAATCGCTTTAAGCCCTTGTTGTGTTTTGGTCTTTGGGAATCTGTGCACCTTATAGTTTGCTGAAAGAACCATGTTCAAAACTAAAAGCTGTCTCTTCAATCCATCCCCTTGGTTTTGCCAACATGTTGAGGCATATGGCTTTACACATGGCTCTACCATTACATACAAAATATTGGCCTCCACCCACAGCACAATGATTATAATTATATGTCAGTGAAGGTTCTCATTCGTACCAGTCATGGTACATTATATCTGTGTCTATTTAGAAATGCACTAAAATAGATAAGAAACAAACATAAGTTAATATCACACATTTAAACCTTAGCCATAAGAAGCGTGCTTGCAGTTTTCTTTGAAATACATTTTTCCAGATGCTATTGAGACGTGATTTGAACACAATCTGCTCAATGCACACATCATGATATGTTGGCCGAGTCAATGTAAAGAACAGATGTTTGGCTTCTGAGTATATTAAACTTGTGGCTGTATCCTGATAACTCTTGTCTCTTATCACTCACATTTGCAGGTTTACTTTTTCTCTGCAAAGATATATTATTGAGCTGGATGACTTTATATTTAGGTGCCTAGAATTTTAATAGAAAAATGCCAGCCAGGAGATAAGATGTAAACAGCAGGTATTATTTACTGCATGCCCTGCTTTCCTAAAGATCCATAATTATAGTTGTCGGGTATATAGAGCAAAGCTTTATATAGAATAAGGATGATCAAACCATATGAAAGGTATAAGCTATAGCCAGGGTGATCCTATTAAGGCGGACATAAAACACCTTATAAAAGAGATCTCTTAAGGTAATTTATCGGCGCAATAGTAAAACTTGCTAGTAACGGTTAAAGATAAATAACAACTATTTATTATAAATACAATTAGAATAATCAATTAAAAACAATCAGATTAAACCATATCTCTTGCACTTAGCAAATTTATCCACAAGATGGCTCACTTCTACTTCAATAATAACCTTTTAACTTTAAAGTGGACCAACACCCAGGATTTTGACTATCCTGGGTCTTGGTCCACTTCGGTGGGGCACCCCCGATCGGGGTGCCCCGCTGTGTGAAACCCCCCCGAACCCCCCGAACTCACCTCTCCCCGCGCCGACGGACAAGCCGCGGACAAGCGGCTCCTCCGCCGCCGCCTCCCGCGCGCGTGCCCGCGTCGGCCATTCACAGATGGCCCGGCGCGGGCGCGCGCACGTCTAGAAGGGCGCGAGGGAGGCGGCGGCGGAGGAGCCGCTTGTCCGCGGCTTGTCCGTCGGCGCGGGGAGAGGTGAGTTCGGGGGGGGTTTCACACAGCGGGGCACCCCGATCGGGGGTGCCCCACCGAAGTGGACCAAGACCCAAGATAAGTTAAGGAGTTTGGGGGGGTTTCACCCCACGGGACATC
Source organism: Gastrophryne carolinensis (assembly GCA_027917425.1). Taxonomy (NCBI): domain Eukaryota; kingdom Metazoa; phylum Chordata; class Amphibia; order Anura; family Microhylidae; genus Gastrophryne; species Gastrophryne carolinensis. Next base: position 381,050,271 of record CM051239.1, read on the forward strand.
CCGATCTCGGATGTCCCGCGGGGAGGGAGGTGATCGGCCCGGGAATCTTATAGATTCCCGGGCCGATCACCGGTGGGTGTTGGTCCACTTTAAGGCAACCTAATACACAATTATACTTAATTTCAATACAAAATGTATGGATTAAAAATAAAATAATTATCCCCAATAAACAATGCTCCGGCAATTTTTATAAAATTCAACCAAAGATATTTTGATAGTATAGTTCAATTACTGGACTGGAATTTAGCTTGCTGGAACATGTATTCCAGCAAGAATTTTCCCAATGCCCAGCTAATTAACTATTAATTAATAAGAACCATACGTTACCAAAATTTCTATGGAAGGTCGGTTTCCAATCATGCAAGGCTTATGGGATAGGTGGGGTTGATGTGCAGTCAATCAGATGAGCAGGTATCAGATGAGCTTCTCGAGCTTGAGTGATCTGTGAGATCTGATGGTCCCTGTGAGATATGAAGTTTCCTCCCCTAGGAGCTATATTCATTATATTTAAATTTCTTATCTAATTCCCTCCCACTAACAAACATGAGGTCATTGGGGGCGTGGCTAAGTGTCCAATGACCCAGCTGGTCTTGGAGCTGACCACAAGAAATCAGTATAGGCTAATAAATGAATTTTGTACTATGTTGGAGGAATAAATTAATATCCTGAATAGGGAGATTATATATATACTTAAAGTACTTAATATTGAAATGTGTGTATATGTGTATATATATATATATATATATATTTTCCCACATATCCCAGTACTATCCTCACATAATTCCTCAGCATCAACTGCAACTATAGGAATAATTATTTGTCATAAATGACATCCTATCAATTATATAATTGTTATCCTGGGGTAATTATTATGACTAAAATTTAAGACATTTAAAATCCCATAATACAGATAATAATCATGAAAATATTATTCACTAATACTATAATATTAATACCATAGATCATTCCGTTTATACTGACTATCTAAAAAAAATATACTAATACATTTCCAGATATTACAAAATATATATATATATATATATATATATATATATATATATATATATATATATCTACCGATCCTATATTTATGCATCAGGTATTAATCATAAAAAAATACAACCATTATTATAGCTAGTAATCAGTATGACATAATCTAACAATGTTAAAATATATTTTATATTTATATATAAGAAGGAATCATTCTACCCAATCATCATTTAAATTAATACATTGGCCATTTAACATGCTAAAAATAAAATGGTGCTGCATATATTTTATATGACATCACTTGGGAGATTTATGAAAGCTTAATATTTTGAGCTCATATATTGGTTTCATATGAAACCCCATGAAACTGGGTGATTGCTCAATCTCATTGTTCTGGAAAAACTAACACCATATTCACAGAAATTTCCAACATATCGATAAAATATCTGTCAATCCTATTTAAATTGATGCATCAAGCATTGGACATAAAATATATATATTCTTGTTACATTCCTATATTCCAATTATATCCACTATAGGCCAGCCTCCATTATTTGCTAACTCAGTGATGGGAAAACACATTCTCCCAAGGTTGTAATTAACTTTTTTTTACACCTTAGTCCAACATATTGTGTGTTAATTCTGGTCAGACAGAAACCAGGAATAGACCTTGGAAATGTAGACATGGTATTCTCAACAGTGGGGTTTTATCTTACAGCGGGATTCGTGAGCTTTTCCTCAGTCAGGAAAAACCTATCCTGAAACTCCATTGTCTCAACAATTCTTACCTAAATGACTCTTATTTGGGATTGCTGTCGTGTTTGGCTTCCAGTGGATTTCAGCCACCTATGTAGGCCTTCTCAGGTTGGGCAAACACCTAGTTTAGACATACTTTTGTTTCACTGAGCTTAATTAAACAGTCTTGTCTGCGTGTAAAACGTGTCCTTATGTTGTCCTCAAACAGATTTCACGAGAGAGTGAGAGGGGGAAGAAAAAACACAGTTCAATCTTAGGCCAGGATTTCTGCTAATTCTAAATATAAAAATCGTACACTAATGTATACATTGATTACCTAGAAATAGCCTGACATAGTAATAGATAAGGTTGTGATGGTGCCATAAATGGCATAGCAGGAAAGTCTCATGCTGGGGTGCCTTCTAATTCTTTATCCCCCACCTATTACCTCAACTTAATGTAGGGTACCTGGAACTATATAAGAAATATCTCAGTGGCAACTAAAGAGTAAGTTTGGTAAGTGGAGGTTTCTATAATCAAAGACGGGTGGATAACTAATAAAAGATTATTGTAGTGGTTGAGAGAGGAGCAAGTGTGTGGATGGAGAGATGGAGAGAACTGCTGCATTGGTGGGTCTGCAGGGAACAGAGTGTCTGTAAATGTTACAGAGACCGTGGGCAGTGAATTTAATTTGGCTATCTGTGTTAGTGGAGAACTAGCAAAGTGGACAGGAGCAGAAGACTTGAGGTTTGTCAGCCAGAGCAATCATGATGAAGAACTACGGGGGATTTAGGCATCCTTCTGAGGTATCAATGTCTAGTATTGTGAAGGCAAGTGGGAGCAGGAAACTTGAGGCATCCACCCAGCAAAATAGGTGGAAAAGCTGGCTGCCAGTGAGATTCATCTTAAAATGAGTGAGTCATTTAACAAGGACCGGTCATGGAGAACAAACATGGCATTCCTAACTTGCTCCAAATTAGCGTTCTCTGTATCTTCTTGTCCCTGGAAGGTGAAAGTCCCACTTTGCCGCTCATCATCAAATCCTGAAAATGTAACTGGCTAGGACACAGAGAAATGCCATCATTCTTTATGAAATAATGGCACCGCTATGTCTGCACGAAGGCTTTTAAGTCTGTAGCCTGCATGTGCATCAGCCTAGGGGTTGTTCCTGCCAGAGGAACCTTGCTGTGTGTGGTATGAACGCTGGGCATAAATATGAAATAATTACCAATAGTCCTCACGCATTCTTTGTCTCTTAACTATCTCTATGGCCATGTATTAAGGGCAGCTCTCAAAAAACCCACCCGTTCCTGGCCTTGCCTCAGGCTGGGGAACGGGAGCACGCTTACAGCCTGAAGATGCGGGGGTGCGGCCCCCATAAGTTTACATCACTGAGGGCACCAGGAATCTGGTGAGTTCTGTGGCACCCTTGAGAGCCTTTCACAGGCCAGTGGCCAGCCCTGCTATCTATATAGATTCCAGGGCCATTCAAAGTGGGTTTTGTGCCACTTTGAGAATTTTAAAATCATCTTCTGCTTCTGTGAACACAGGGACTTTCATGGAACTTAATGCTTGTACAATCGATTACCATGTGTGGCAGATATAAGTACTAAATGAATATATATATTATAAAATGTGGTGAAATGTGATGAAACGTGGCTAACAAATAATCACCAAGAGGCTCTTTACATTATAGATATAGCCAAATGTTACAAAGGAATGTAATATTCCTAGTATGTCACACCCCCCACTTCCCGATATTCATGACACTTGGGAACCCGGCCTGTAGAGGGCGATCTTGCAGAGATGACATGGAAAATGGAGCCCCTCCTGGTCCATAAGTACTGGGTTCCTCCCACAATTCCTCAGTCTTTTCGTCTCTGCAGTCGGCGAAGCATTCAGAAGATGACTCTCCTTCAAGCTGCAGGTAGCCGGGTTTGCTCCCGGCCCTTTTTTTCTCTATTTCTGTCTGAAACTCTTTAAACCTGTTTGGTTATATTGTATGCCTCCCAGCCCTGGCTGTGTGGTTCAGGCAAAGGTAGATACATACACCTTCTGGTGTATACAGGAGTATTACTCCTCTGTGAGACCCAAATGTGGGTAGGCGGCTTCCGGGTTGGTGTTCCCGGCATGGGATGCCCCTGTCCCTTTATAATCCCCTTGTGCCTTATGGGTACATTTCTATCCTCTCCCCTTAGTCTCCTTTAACCCTGCTGGGTAAAAAGGAGGAGGGGGGGGGCGTTATCTGGGCTTATTTGTCACCATGCACACAAATAAAAAAAAAATATATATATATATATATATAAAATAAATCTTTATTACATATATATTATTATGTATGTTTACTATACTATTTAATAGGAAATGTTTTATCTAGATTTTCCTATCTCTGTCTAGGCAGCATTCTTTTTGCTTACCTTTTAAAGCTCTTTGTTCTGGCTGTGTTCAGATTTGAATTTCCCTCCATTTTTGGTCATGTGATTCTGGAGGTGGGCGGGGCTTAGGCACACTGCATCATTTCATTCTCAGAGCACCTGTGCTCTGTTTGTCTGCCTGGCTCTTGCTGTTTCCCTGTGGTCTTCCCTCATGGTGTGAGCTTATTCCTGGTGCTGTGAGTACCCTAAGCTTTGCTGAAGGGAGTTTTCTGCCATTTTCTTTTCATGCTTTTTCATTTATTGTATTGTGTGCATTGGTGACTGTTTGTTTTTCTTTGTAGGTGGAAACTCTTTATTTTTAAAAGGGGTTTCTTCTGGTCTTTAGCCCTTAAAGCCTTATTTGGGGGTCCATTTGTGTTAATATCCTCCCACTTGGGACTATTTAAAGGGGCATCCCGGGTAGCAATTGCGTAAATACCATATATACTTGGCAACTATAATCAATTATAGTATAATACTAAACACCATATGGAGGCATCTTAAAATAACGGGCATGCAGTTCCCTCTGCACAGACTCGGCAATGTTTTGGATGTGGGGCATCCCTTGTTGGGGATAACTCAATTCTTTGCGTCCCTTGTGCTCAATTAACTATTATGCAGCAAACTGGGGCCCAGGCTTCGGCGTCTGCGGCTTCTGCCTTATCTCCTACTCCGCCATGTCTTGTCCGTACCCCCCAGTGATATTGTCATGGGTGGTGAGTCGCATTCTGATTTATGTGCCAGATTGGCTCATCTTGAAAAATTAATGTCTAGCTCTGTGGCCAAGAAGGCCTCAGCTAAATGGAGACATTTGACTCAGGCCGTTCCGGTAAGTGAGTTGGATAATTGTGAAATGCTTTATGGGTCTGATCCTTCTCAGAAGAAGGAGAATTATATGAGGAATCAGATGTTTCTGATGAGCAGCATGTGAGGCTCTTGCTCAGTTATTTGAGGTTTTGGTTATCACTCCTCCTGAAGTAGTCCCTCCTCAAAGAGGGGGATTCTTTGGAGTCTCTAAACCTCGTTTAGAATTTCCAAATCAAAAGTATTTTGATGAAATTATTCTTAAAGAATGGGAGAAGCCTGCGCGGCTTCCTGGCATTCCCTTGGGCTGGGACAAGAAATATCCCTTCCCAGCTGATACTGTTAAGCGTTGGTCATCACCACCTGTGCCCACCGCTCATGTGTATACTCACTGCACGGATGGGTTAAATGCGGAGGACAAATTCCTATGTGTGCGCAAGCATACAATGGCCATCTATGCATTAATATTTAATTAATTGAGAGACCGGATTTTTAAAAGATACTCTGCTCATGGGTGGATGCCCCTGTGCTTAATTTATCCAATTCTTCTGTGTTTCATTCTCCTGACTCCACTACACTTAAAGATGGAGAGGATAAGCGTATTGATCAAATGGCGTGCCATGCTTTTTCCAGTGTGGGCTCGGCCTTGCTGCCTGTTGGTGCTTCGGCACTCATGACAGTGGCTATTAGGTCTGTTATGAGAGACCTAATGAATTAGTCACGGCTTGATCCAGCCTCTGATGAGTACGCCGCTCTTAAGCGATGTGAGATGTTTGCACCTTTTGTACTTTCTGCCTTAGATGATACTCTGCTCATGTGCAGCAGAACCTCTGCCTTGTTAGTCGCCATCCGCCGGTCAGTATGGTTGCGGCAGTGGGCAGCTGATATTGTAGCTAAGAAATCGCTTACAAAGCTCCCTTTTGTGGGATTGCGCCTCTTTGGGGAAAGAATTGGATTCTGTCACTAAAGGAGGTAAATTACCTCAGCGTAAGAAACAACGTCGTTCCTTTCGTGGAATAGAGGAAAGGGACGTGGCCGTCCAAATCAGAATTGGGGGTCCAAAACCAAATCTGCCACTAAGCCTGCTCAACAATGAGGGGACGCCCTCACCCTTACGGGTGGGGGGACGGCTGCGGTTCTTCTTCCAGGTCTGGGTTCAGGAGGTATCAGACAATTGAGTTCTGGAAGTAGTCTCTTCCGGTTACTAACTGGAATTCGAGTCCCGGCCTCCTCCCAGATTTTTCATGTCTGCGGGCAGCCGTAGCGAATCTGTTAAACATGGCTGTTATTGGCCTAGTGCCTCCAGCGGAAAGGGGTTTTGGGTTTTACTCCAACCTATTCACGGTACCCTGTTCGGCCTATCCTAGACCTAAGGAGACTCAATCAATTTATCCGTTTCAGAAAATTCCGCATGGAGTGCTCTCCGTCAGGGGGACTTCATGACATCCATAGACATCAAGGATGCTTATTTGCACATTCCTATTTTCCGGGTCACCAGAGATTTCTCAGGTTCTCGATAGAAGACCAGCATTATCAATTTGTGGCCCTGCCATTCGGCCTTACCTCGGCCCCAAGAGTCTTTACCAAGATGCTGGCAGGAGTGATAGCTATATTCAGGGTCCAGGGCATCCGCATTGTGCCTTATCTGGACGATCTTTTTATCATGGCCTCCTCCCTCGAACAATCAGAGTTGGACACCAGGATGGTGGTCTCTACGCTAGAGAGGTTCGGATGGGTAATAAGCTACCCCAAATCCTCTCTGTCCGTCCAGGGAAATTCCCTTCCTGGGCCTGATTCTGGAATGGTTCTGATTCAGGACATGATTCGTGTCCAACCCTCGTGTCCAACCCTCGTGTCCAACCCTCGTCAGTCTATCTGTCTAGGGATGAGACTAGTGGGATTGATGGTAGCTGCATTCGAGGCAGTCCCGTTTGCTCAGTTTCACATAAGGACGCTTCAGCTCTTCCTCTTGGCAAAGTGGGACAGGTGCCCACTATCATTAAATCAGACTTGTTTATTTTCTCCCCACGTTTTGCAGTCCCTTCAGTGGTGGTTAATATCGCACAACCTCCAGAAGGACAAGTCATTTCTGACTCCGCGTTGGGAACTGGATACCAGCCTGGTAGGCTGGGGGGGCTTCTGGAAGAAGCATCAGTTCCAAGGATTGTGGGGGCCTCAGGAGGCTCATTCTCCAATCTATGTATTAGAGCTTCGGGCCATACGTCTTGTTCTACTTCAACTGACCCATTTCTTACAGGGTCTGCCAGTTTAGTTTCGGTCAGACAACCGAACAGCTGTTGCATACATCAATCACCAGGGAGGGACTTGCAGTTGGGGTGCCCTCCGGGAAGTGTCTCTGATCCTTCAGTGGGCAGAGATCAATGTTCCCTGCATATCAGCAGTTTACATTCCGGTGATAGAGAATGTCGAGGCAGACTCCCTGAGCAGGGGATGTTCTCGCCAGGGAGAATGGTCTCTCAATCCAAGGGTCTTTCAGTTCCTCTGTCACAAGTGGGGGACTCCACGGTTGGACCTGTTTGCTTCTCGCCACAATCACAAGCTGCCAGCTTTTGTGTCTCTATCCCAGGATCCTCTGGCAGTGGCAGCGGATGCCATGTCTCTGGCCTCGAAGGGTCTGGGGTTCCTATATCTGTTTCCCCCCATTCTCCATGATCAGCAAGGTGGTGCGCAAGTTAGCACTGGAGGAGGCGCCAGCAATTCTGGTGGCGCCAAGGTGGCCAAGACATCTGTGGTACACAGGCGTCGTAAGGCTGGCAGTGGATTGTTTCCATCTGTCTCTTCTTCCAGATCTCATCACTCAGGGTCAACTTTGTTACCCCAGTTTACAAACGCTGGCTTTGACAGCATGGCTGCTGAAGTCTTCATCTTGAAAGAAGGTCTTTCTGATGTGGTTATTCAGACTCTTATTAGAGCTAGGAAGAAGTCTTCCTCTGTCATTTATTACAGGACTTGGAGGTCCTATATTGATTGGTGTGAATCCAGGGCTTTGCCCTATAGAGTATTTTCTATTCCTAGAATTCTGGAATATCTGCAACGAGGTCTGGATATGGGATTCCAGATTAGTACTTTTAAAGGGCAAGTCTCTGCCTTGGCTATTTTCTTTCAAAGGTCGTTTGCTCTTCATCCTTTGGTTAAGACCTTTTTCCAAGGAGTCGCGCATGTGCGGCCTCCCAGAAAGCCTATACTTCCTGTTTGGGACCTTAATCTGGTGCTTTCAGCTATGCAGGCTGCTCCCTTTGAGCCATTGCAGGATATTCCTCTTCCTATTCTTACTCAGAAGGTTGCCTTTTTGGTTGCTATTACTTCTGTCCGCCGAGTTTCTGAACTGGCGGCTTTGTCTATTCTAGCCCCTTATTTTGAGAGGCATCAAGATAAGGTTGTTTTCCGTTTTAAACCAGATTTCCTTCCTAAGGTGGTGTCTGCTTTCCACCTAAATAAGAATATAGTTCTTCCTTCCTTGTGTCCTAAACCTAGTAACGACAAGGAAAGGGTCTTACATTCTTTGGATGTAGTTCGTTGTGTTAAACCGGACCTTCAGCGTGATTTAATGAAAAGCCCAAACTCTTAAAAAAACGATTCCCCATCATCTAAAATTAATATATTTTACGTTTTTAGTCACTAACTTATTATTCTTTCCCCCACCGGGCTGCAACTCTGTTCAGGAATTTAGGATATGGGCGCCGCCATCTTGACTCAGAAGCATCACACTTACTGAGGAAAGGAGAGTGGGATAAGGTACAGGGGGGCGGGTTATAGCTGTGCTTTGCTCAGACAGAGCAGAGCTGGGGTCAGGTAACGGTCAGCAGTCCCAGAATGCAGAGCAGCACAGTCAGGAGGTACTTCCTGTTTGCAGGCTGCCTGATAAGATGGCGGCTTCCATAAGCCGCCATCTTGGATGTTTAAAGGCTCATAACATGCAGTAGATGCAGGTAGGATGATTTTTTATGTGGACAATCTGTATGTACAGGGTGTGGAAAACATATAAGATAGACTCTTATTCAGAGTGAAGGTCCGCTTTAAGTATTTAGTTACTACTTCGGCTTTCCGCAAGACGGATGCCTTTTTTGTTGTGCCTTCTGGGCCCAAGAAGGGTTTTGCTACTGCCAAATCTTCCCTTAGTAAGTGGATACGTCAGGCCATCATTGGGGTCTATATGGCTAAGGGGAAGGTTCCCCCTTTTCGTGTCACCGCTCATTCTACTCGTGCTATTGGAGCTTCCTGGGCTTTTCTGCACCAGGCTTCTGTTGAACAAGTTTGCAAGGCTGCGACTTGGTCTTCTGTGCATACTTTTTTACAAGGTTGATGTGCGGGCCTCAGCGGATGCTGTTTTTGGCCACAAAGTTCTGCAAGCTGCAGTAATTTTAGTTATGCATTATTCCTTTGGAATCCCCACCCACTGCTATTGGATGTCCCAAGTTTCATGAATATCGAGAAGTGGGGGGTGTGACATACTAGGAATAATACCATTTTGTGAGTACTCACCTGTCACACCCCCACTTCCCCCGCCCTTTTTTTGTTCTAGGGATCCTTTATATGGTGATTATTATAATTTTCAAATAATTCTACAATTATTGAATATAATTTGCTCTTCCTGGTTCTTTACTGCTTTTTTAAAGACTGAGGAATTGTGGGAGGAACCCAGTACTTATGGACCAGGAGGGGCTCCTTTTTCCATGTCATCTCTGCAAGATCGCCCTCTACAGGCCGGGTTCCCAAGTGTCATGAATATCGGGAAGTGGGGGGTGTGACATACTCGTAATAACCATTTTACAGGTGAGTATCTCACAAAATAGTATTTTTTTGTATTTTTATGAAAATCCATTTGAACTTGTCAGTGCCAGCCTAACTAGAGTTTTGTCACCCTCTGTTGCCAGACCATTTTTCACTATTTTGCACTACACATGTTCAACGGTGATTTTTTGATGGGCATTCCAGGGAATTCCCGTGAAAATAATATATTTTTTTCAGTCGAGTCTGGGCTTTAGAAATGTCCTGTTTTCATTTTTTCTCAATATTTTTGTAATAAAAAAAATTAAGTTTTTCAGGAAAATCTTATTGCATGTAAAATCCTCATTTCTTCCAGTCACATATTGGTAGACACCCTTTCCTGCCCAGGAGACTCCCCAAACTGTAATCGCGCTTTAGGAGATTGTCAGATAAAATCCAACTGCTATACGCACCTTGCATTTTCAAGAAAACAACCCTTTACATTTGAAATACCCCCACACACTATATATTCTCTGGGAAGTACATATCTCAAGAATTCTAGGCGTACCATGCTTGTTGACGTGGGCGCAGTTTTCTGGAAGTAATCCCTCAATGAATTATTTGGTTGCACAGGGTTTCCCAAAAAAAGAATAAAAAAGCAGAATCAAGGCCACATTTTCCAAAAAAAATATGCAAAAAAGAAAAAACAAGTTCAATCTAAAAAAGCAAGTTCCCCCATACAGAACAGTACCCAACAATGTCTTGTTTTTGTAAATTTTCCACTGTTTTTTAAAAATACTTTTGTGTAAAAAAACTAAAAAAAAAAAAATTTTTTAAAAATTGTCTTGTTTATCTTAAATAAAACATGTATTTTATTAAAGAAAACCATATTGCACGTGAAAGCCCCATTTCTCCTGATTACAACAGTACCACATATGTATAGGTAGCCCCCCGTTCCTGCCCTGGAGACCCCCCCACCCCCAAACTGAAATAAGCACTTTATAGTGTGGATAGTAGTTGTATTATATTTGTAAATGCTATAAAGGGTTAAATAAAAAAATTGGTATGGGGTTTCCCTTCTGGGGGGGGGGGGGGGCATTTTTGTTTGCGAATTTTAAGGGTTAAAAAAAATTACATGAAGTCCCCCCCTACCCATCAAAATCAGCCCAGACACCAGCCATGGGGGCTTGTAGAACAGGGTGAAGGGGCCAGCCTTGGTGACCCCCGCACTGCAGGCTATAAGCTCGCACAGCCTAAATAGCCTCGGGCTATTCTGCGCCCCCCATGGCTTTGAGGAGGAAGGTAATGGGGGAGCTGTGGGTTGATGGCAAGTCACTCACTAGCCGCAGGTGACTTCCCAGCCCCCTAAGCCTTATGAACTGGTATAGGGGTGTCAATGATCCCTTAACAGTCACAAAGGGTTAAATGTAAAAAAACACACAGACACATGGAAAAAAATCGCAACGGTCCAATCCTCTGTCCTGCTGCGATCCAATGACAGCTGTCATCGTTGAAGGGGGGACTGGGAAGGCAAGGGATCACATCCCCTTGGCCCCCCCCCCCCCAAACCCTCTCTGTCCAGCACCCCGGCACCACTGGTGATCTTCGGATGGGTGCGGGATGACGTCATCTATCCCGCCCACAAAAGGCAGGTCAGGGAAACTAGGGGAGAGGGCCTATTTTGTGCACCCTCCTTATGGTGGAAGAGCCCGGGGGGGGGGTGATCGGAGAGGACCCGGTGGGAGGGATCACGGGCGCAGGTGAGTAAATGTCATTTATTTTTAGGGGGGTGGGCTCTTTCGGGCCCTCTCTTGAAGCCGGAAGAGCCCCCGAGAGGGGGATCCGATGCCCCCCCCGGGTAAAGAGAAGACCCGGCTGGATCAATTGAGGGGTTAGGTGATTTTTTTTTTGGCTGCTAGCACGGGTTAATGCCAGGCTCGTGAATTTTATGTGGCTGGCACTCCCCTGGTTGGAGAGGCAACCACAAGCTTGCCACTTAAAGGGTTAAAGCCTTTAAGAGTGCACTCAAAAGTCACTTATTCAGACAAGCCTATCATCCAGCCAAACTTGCCCGTTCTTAAACCACCCTGTCTCCCGCCCAGTGACCGGATTCTTGCTGGGCGGTCACGGGAATGGCTCAGCTTTCTGGTCCGGTGGCACCTGTGCAGCCCAGGGGAGATGGTGGCACCTGATGCAATGGTCACCGCTGAAATATGGCGTAGGTAAGTGTCTGTTTCTTATTTAGAGCCTTAGCACTATTTTAGCGCTTGGTAAGGAAGAGCAGGATGGGGGCTGGTTTAAGAGCAGGCAGTCTGGCTGGACTGGCCCTTTAAAGAGGCACTATCACGAAAATTTGCATTAAAAAGATAAATAATTAAATTGCCACATAATCGCTTCTAACGTGTTTTTCAGAGGCAGGTGCTGTACACGGCAGTAACAGCAGCTCTAAGTGTGAGAGGTGCTGCTTCTGTGAGGCCACCAGGTGACGCAAATATATAAAATTCCTACAAAATAAACTAAACTGAGAAAGAAAAAAATATATGAATGGCACTGCTGGTATTTATAAAGGTATTAAAGGGGAACAAAACCCTGAGTGGCCAACTCTGGAGTCTTAAAGACTACAGTGCCAGGCACTGGCCTTCCCCCTGTGGCATTCCACATGGTAAAGCCCCACTGTGTGAAACACCACCCTGGTCACCACAAAACCCAACTTTTTCCTTGTTCCCATGGTGATATAAATAGCTGTGGCTGCATCCTCAGCATCTTTGAGCCATTCATATAGGCTGGGTGCCCAGGGATGCTGACGCTCCGGCTCCTCATTGCCAAGCTCCGTTTGCAAATGCAGCCGTTTGTCAAGCAAACTTCACTGATTGTACCCATGCATGCACCATGGGATGGGGAAAGGTGCCTTTTGACAGACGAACTGGGGGGGTTTCACATAGTGGGGCATCCCAAGTTGGGATGCCCCCAGGGCAAGAAGCAAAACTTGGGATAGTGAAAATGCTGAGTTTTGTTCTGCTTAAAACACACAAAGCTGAAAAGAAGACTACATGGAATGCAGGCATTGTAAGACTAAGAAAACGGCAGACAGCAGCAGAGGTAACATGAAGAACTGTGAACATAATACACCTGGAGATTAACAAAAACTGGATGAAAACAGAAAAATACAATTAATTAAATATGGAGTCTGATTTGAACCACTCTCTGATTCATAGTCCATGACTTTACCAACTCAGCTATTTAGCTTGCTCAAGCTAAGCTTTGATTGTAAGAACAGTGGCTCTCTGGCTCTGACTCCAACAATCTCGCACCCATTCCCTTCACCATGCTAACTAAGTGAGGGAGGCTACTAACATATCTCCATTGCTTGCCCTGACCTTCCTGCGAGCTTCTCTTGCAGTGTGCAGTCACGGTGTGGCTGCTAGTCAAGCCAACAGGCATGGGTGTGCTACGGGGTGCAGCTTCCATCATGGGGATTGATCACTTCATTGCCTCTATGGTGCTTCCACAGTAAATGACCTATACCCACACCACATCACAGCTCACATAGCCGCCTGACATCACAGAGGTGTCTCTCACCTCACAGCGCAGCAGTGAGAGGTGAGCTGCCTCCCCGCACACCACTTGGTTTCTTCTTGGGTGACAGGAGCTGGCTTTTAAAACAAATGCAACTCTTCAATGCCTCAATGTAAACCATTTTTTTCCACACACATTACCGTAACAATAAAAGTTTTATACACATGACTAGTTTTATTAAAATCTGCCTTCTCAGTGTAACTTGCGATAGTGCTCCTTTAAGGAATGAAGAGGCTTACTACGTTGCTTACCAGATGTATCACACTTAATGATAATTCCACTTTTTATGGCATTTTTAGTTTCCATTATTGTGTGTTTCAAAAGGAGGTCTTCAATGTGCTGAGCTTATCTGTTGTTTTTTAATCTTTTATTAGTTTGCAATTCTGTGTTGTAAAAGGGAGTTTTCCTTTAAGTCTGCTCCATCTACATATTTGCTGTAGGGAACTGTTTCCCTTTGTTGTAATTTTTATAATTCGCTCCGTTTTTTCCAGTTTGTTGTTTAGAAACTAGAATATACTATATATTCAGAAATTGTTTTATTGTAAGCAATGCTTTATATAGATTTGAAAGCTTATTATGTGACTGTACTTTACAATCGGCCTTATCACTGCCCCGTGGGACCCATCTGTCCCTTCTATGCGTAACCTTAGTTGATAAAAAAATCAATTTCCTGGGAAAGATTCAGCACCATTTTTCTCTGAACGATGTATCTATCAGCATGTACAAGCTATTAGAGCTGCTCACCTTAATCCCTTCATGTATTCTGAGATAATGGGTTTGCAGTATCTGATATATCCTATGGAATTACATTTTATGTGGCTCTGGCAATCGCATTAGATAGTGTTTTAAAAGGAGGATGGTCTGACTTGGTGAGCTGGGGATATAGATCAAGATCAACACCTGATTTGGCACAGTTATTTTAGAGACTGTTCATGTTGGAAGCAGTCCGTGAATAAGATAAGTGTGTATCTGTGTGTGTGTGTGTATATTTGAGTGTGTGTGTATATTTGATTTAAGTTTACAGAATGACACATCCTTACACTTGGGTTATAGCATCACTTATCAGTTGAACACTGTTTCGTGGGCTATTACCTCCTTTTGATTCATTTCATTTTTTTCTCAAGTGGTGGAAGCACTGCAGACTATGGAGACAGTTTCTTTAGTTCAGTTTACACAAATTTGCTGTTTTCCTACCCAGCGTAACCAGCCTGTGACCAGCTATGGGGGCTTGTAGAACAGGGTGCAGGGGCCAGCTTTAGTGGCCCCTGGCCCTGCCGGCTACAAGCCGTCATAGCCTAGGGCCACGGCTCTTCTGCCCCCCCCCCCGGGCTTTGGGGGGGCAGGTAATTTGGAGGGCCAGGGGTTAATGGCAAGTCACCCGCTAGCCGCAGGTGACTTGCCAGACCCTCGAGCCCTGTGAACTGGTATAGGGGTCACATGGACCCCTTACCAGTTCACAAAGGGTTAAAAGTAAAAAAAGAGACACAAACACTTCAAATAACTTTATTAAAAAAAAAAAAATGTTTACTTTACTCACCTCCGATCTTCATCTCCTGTGTCCCGCGGCGATCAGATGCAGGTGACGGCTGGGCAGAGGAGGATCGCCTACCTCCCTCCTCCTCCGTCGAGCCATCACCGACATCTGACAGCTGAACCGCCGGGTGCCCCGACGACACCCGGCGGTGACGTCATCGGCCCCGCCTCCGAAGGGGCGGGGCTAGAATCCAAGATGGCGGCCGCCATCGGAGGGAGGAGGGCTGTTATGCCCCCTCCAGAAGACGGAAGAGCGAGGGGGGTGATCGGAGCACCCCCCCCCCCCCCCCCCCCCCCGTGAAGAGGAGAGCCTGCGGAAGCCGGCGGGGACAAAGGTTTTTTTTTTTTTGCAGGAAACCGGGCGGCTGCTGAAACGGGGGGGACCCTATTTTGGGCACTCCCCTGCAGCCGGAGAAGCCCCAATGGGCGATCGGAGCCCCTCTGGCTGAAGAGGAGACCCGGCCGGATCGAACGAGGGCTCAGGTAAGTGTCTTTTTTTTTTACTTTTTATGTTATTACTGGGGAAAGTCAGGCACGTAAATTTTACGTGGCTGGCGTTTAACGGTTGGAGAGGCAGCCACATAAAATTTATGTGGCTGGCAATAGAAGGGTTAATACCACTTGTTAAGTTCAGCAACTGTATGTTGGTATGCAACCTCTTCCCCATTTCCAACCAGATCAATGACTTTAGTGTCGTCTGCGAACTTTGGGATTTTGACCAACTCTGCTGTGGAGACGCAGTCATTGGTGTAGATGGATAAGAGGATTGAAAAAAGGATGCAGCCCTGGGGTGCCCCAACATTTGAAGCCCTAGTGCTGGTTAATGGGCCGAGCTTGACCTGTTGAGCTCTATCTGGATGCTATTGGTCCAGACACACACACGATGGGAGAGAGGTCCAGCTCAGCCATCTTCTCTACAAGCAGGTTCAGCCTGATGGTGAAGGCCAAGCTGAAATCTACAAATAGGATTCTGGTGTAGGTGTCCTGGTCATCCAGAAGCTCATGCACATAGTTTAGGGCTGTAGATATATAATGGATGGAAAAGAACATTCATGGACATGTTTTACTCATAACATTGTTTTTTACTCATAACAACGTTTTGCTTTAACATTCTTTTTTTTCCCAGGCTCGTTCTTTCCAGAAGAAGGTTCACGGAAAGGCCTTTCCTGCCTTTAATTTAACGGTAAGCACTTAGCCAGCTCTCTGGTTTGTCCTCTGCAGTTAGTAATTAACTTATTCATTCATCTGAGATTTATCAGTTGATTTGCAGGCACACAGTCCATTTTCGATGATATTTTTGAAAGTGTATATTTGGTCCAAAATTACATCCTCAAGGGGCTTATCGAGTATGTGTGTTTTGTGGAAGCAGTTTTCACTACCTTGAATCTGTTGCTATTGCCAACCATACACCAAGGTCACAAGAAAGGAGAAACAAGTCCTGTCAAAATTGGACACCTAGACTCGCACTCCCAAACACCTGCAAGCTTCCCCAAAGTGCACATGCACACACTCTCCCAAACGAACATGTGTCAAAATGCCATAATTTTGGCACAAAAATATACACTTTAAAAAATACCATCAACAGTGCTCTTTCCCTTTAAGGTCAATGCAATTCGTCATTTTTTTTAGTTTGTTTTATGCTTTTTCACTTATTCATGGACAATGAGTGATTTAAAGCTTGCTGACCAAATTTGTACATTGCTTGTATGCAATTTATCTACCATATTTTTTTTTTATTTTTTTTTAAGCTACATTGTGTTGCTATAGTTATTTAAGTACATTTAGGAGTTTGTTCTTATAGGCTTTTAACAAACGCCATGTACATACACAATAGGAGAGGTGTACAGTATGCCCTTTCTGCTAGGATCTGAACATAAGCACAATATGAATCACGCAACAACACATCCTCCTCATACTAAGGTTTGAAGAACTTTCAAGGTGACAGCAACTCAGCCACAAAGAGCTAGAGCAGGGGTGGGTTCCCAACCAGTGGTACTTGAGATCCCATTAGGTGGTACTTAACAAGACTGATGACTGATCGGTTCCTTAACCTGATCTGCTGCAATCTATACTTGGCAACACCTGATTGTACAAAACCGCTCCAAAAGGCGATTAAAACTATGTGAATAATTGATGCATTTAATCCGATTTAAATAGCAGTTTTATGTAACCAGGTGGTACTTGATATATAATTAAAAATGGAAAGTGATACTCAATAAAAAATGGTTGGAAACCCCTGATGTAGAGCAATTTGGATTGAGTCTTGTGTCCTTGTGTTAAAGCTTAAAGCGGCCATCAAAGCACAAGTATCATTTAAAGTGGACCTATCACCAAGACTTCATAGGTCCTTGCACCCTGGGCATCCCGATTTGGGATGACTTGCTGTGTGAAATCTCCCAGTTGCACTCACCTCTCTGGCGTTCCCACGGCGCATTTGCAAGCGATTGTCCAATCACTGCTTTGTCATGCATACTAATGCATCAGGGAAAAGTAAATGACATAACTGACAATGCACAGTAACAGGAAACCATGCAGCACTTCCTGTTTCCAGGTGGACTGCACATCCACGAACTGCCATTTTGTTTCTAAAATTTGCTACAGCAGTAGTAAATTAATGAAAAAGGTAAATTAATTTTTATGCACAGCAATCTAAATTGCCCTGGTGAGGGATGCGTATGAGCACTGTTTGTTGGTCTGGTTTAAGTCATTTTTGACTGTTGGTCTGCTTTAAGGTTTGCACTCTTCTCTAACCTTCCTGGACTTTAGGTAAAATTGGGCTTTTAATGGAGCTTTAGTTTCTTATACTGTGGTTGCGTAACCAAAGTTCTTTCTTTCAGGTTCCTCTGGATAGCTATCTAAAAAGACTCCGTAAAACAGACTTCAATGTCTTCCACCCTAGTTTGCAAAGGAGAAATCCCTGGCTTCCATTGTCGTTATATATCCAGTCGTATAGAAAAACCTATTAAAATGTATTTTTCCTAATATTATGCTCTTCTGTGTTTTTTTTTTTTTTTTACTTGTCTGAAAAAAACCCTTGGGGGGAATACAAATTGTTTGTGTCCTATCTAAAACTAAATATAGCTCTAGACCCCGAAGGCTTCTACACAAGCAAAGAAAGCCTCGGGTAACTTTTCAGTCGGTGTTAGGCCCTGTTACCTTTTGGTAGCGCTACAAGCAAAAAAGAGTGTCGCCTGCTGTGGGATTTTTAAATTGCCTCTGCTTTGAGTTTCTAGTCCTTGGCCAGCTTTACCCTGTCAGTCACTCAAAGCTGGCCAAGGAGCCGTGCCTGGCATCATGGGAATCAAAAGAGAATTAAAATGTCTTTGCCTGCCAAAGCCTTTTATTGTCTAGTATTGCCCTTTTGTCTGTAGATGGTGGTGATCTGGATGACTATAAAGCCCCTTAAAGATTAACTTTGGACCTTTAAACTACTAGGTCCTGATAGTCCCCCCCCCCCTCAATTCTCCATACATTTTGGATGACTGTGTCTTCCAGATGCTGTCATCCTGCTACTCTTTCCACTCCCCCCCCCCTCCCCCCCGGCATCTTAGCCATCCTGCCTTCCGCCCTCGCTAATTGCACTGCACAGGTGTAAGATTTCGGGGACTGGGCAGTGCATTGTGGGACACAGAAGAAGACAAGTTGGCGCTGCCCTAGGGAAGGCCCCTGAGAAGAATGGTCGAGCGCAGAAGGAAGAGCAAAAGACAGGTAAGTTAAACCTGCCAAATGCAGAATCGGGAGTTTAAAGGAAACAGAGGACGAAGTTTGTGGAATTCCCCAGACTGTCCAATGTTCCTCTTTAACCCTGCTGTCACCACTTTTCTCTGCCACTCTTTACTACTGGCCAAGGTGACCTCTTATGCGCTGCAGTGGTTAGACTGTTAAGCTAATAGGGTACAAAGTGCTCTGCAACATTTAGCTCCTCCTTTTTTGTTCTGCTAATCCCCTTCTATATACCACAACCTATCCCTCATACACTCCTATACGTAACAAGACCCATTTGAGTTGCAAACTACCTTTAAGCTCTGATCTGTGCTAAAACATCACCTGCAGCCCCCTTTAATCTGTGCCATAACCTTTCCAGTACCACAGTTTGATCCTACTTGCATCTGTAATGTGGCCGGTCTTGATTTTCTGTGTATAGCGGGCCTGACCTGCAACCCTTCTATGTTGTACCTCAACCCCCCCCCCCCCCCCAAAACCAAGGGGTATTACCCCACCAAAGTCTCTTAGCGCTACTTTTAAATGAATGCAAGTGTGGTTGGTTAGTGTTTAGTGTTTGCAAGTGTATGGAAAAGTGGTGGATTGGGTCTATTTTTCTAAGTTTTTCAGGCAGGCAGGCATGATCCATGCTGGGATATCAGAGATCCAATCCACATCCCCGGTCCTCTGCAGGTTTTTCCCCTACTCACAGGTCTTCCCCCTAGCCGGTTAATGTCCCTGTTTGCAGAACCTGCTCAGTGAAGGCCCTCTTGGATTCGGGTTATTTTGTTTCGGGACAGTATTGTGACTAGGAACTATGTGCTGAACAAACATGTCAAAGTGTTTTGTATCCACGGGGATACTGTAAATGACCCTGTGGTCACGGTTAAGTTTGGGACTTCATCTGGAACTGTGACCTACGAATTCGGGGTAGTGAAAGACCTGATGCACGAAGTAATAATAGGCTGTGATTTCCCATTGTCCTGCGAGTTGTGGGAAAGGGGTAACACTTCTGCCGCCAGCGAAGAATCTCCGGGAAAACCTGTACCCCTCCTTGTTAATCAGTCAGAGTCATGTGAAATGTCTAATGGAAACAATAGTTCCCATGAGGTGCCTAGTGAAAATATGGGTTCATCTGAGTTGTGCCGGTTTCCATTACAGGTGTTAGCAGGTGAAGATGACGAGACTTCCTGCCTGATCAGTGGGTCTTAGACCTAGAAGGGGCTCGGGGTAATTTTGGGACTGAGCAATTAAGAGACCCCACTCTGGGGACCGCAAAGGCAAATGTCACAGTAAAAATAGGTGAGGCTCTGTCAGGACACCAGAAGCAGGAGGTGAGAGAGTTCTTACAGGAAAGCAGATGTAAGTTTTCTGACCTGCCGGGCCGTACTCGCCTAATAGAACACCATATGAAAACTGAACCCCATAGTAAGGTAAACCCTAAAGGCAATGCGGATGATTTGTGCAGAGTGTATTGTATGGTCAATGAAAATTCCCAGACCTCGGGTCTGTAGAAGAGGGGGGGGGGGGATATGTGGTAAAGTGTATGGAAAGGGATGGATGGGGTCTATTTTTCTCATACGTTTTTCAGGCAGGCACAATCCATGCCGGGATATCAGAGATCCAATCCACATCCCCGGTCCTCCTACAGGTTTTTCCCCTACTCACAGGTCTTCCCAGGTGATGAAACTAATTGAAGGAAGCCCTATAAAAGGAATTTCTGAGGCTTTCAGAGTGGAGATGAAGGGGCTGGGATGAGGAGCCCGTGCCTTGCTGCTACCAATACTGCCAGTGGTGAATTGAAGACGAAGGACCTTATGTGTTATCTGTACTTGGAACCTGTGGATTAACAGCCTGGACCTGTATGCCCCGAAAGAGGACCTGTGATATCAAGGACATTGCTAAAGTTGGTGAGGTAACCATTGTGCGCATTGTGTGCTGAATCATACTCTGAAGTTAATAAATTGCTTATTATTTGAATAAGAACTGTCTTCCGAGTCATTGTCGCTGGCCCCAGATCCTGACTATATATATATATATATATATATATATATATATATATATATATATATATATATAATGCAAAGGGTTAATTAAGTTAATATGGTTTATTTTGGCATCCACAAAGTCCAACTTAAGCAAGTTCTTCAGTGCATAGGGAAACACAAATCTTCACAACAAATTGTTTTCACAGAGCCCCCAATTTCATCTGGCCACACAGGCCTACTCACAGTACACTTAAGGGCGCTTCAGCACGCACGTCCGTCTTGCTTGGTTTAGAAGTGGCCTCTAGTCGGCCCTGCTCCTGATGCCTCCTGTAGCCTACGCGGGTTGCTGTATCGCTCTCTGCTTACAGCAAGTCCAGCAGCCCTCAGCTGCGGCTCATCAGCTTTTTGGGCCAGGAAGGTCCTGTATTTATTGCGCTCCCTGACCAGGTTCAGCGAAATTAACCTTTTTGTTAACCTTTTCATATATACATTCAGTTGATTTATTTATTAACCTAGCAGAGTGCACACTGATTAACTTTCGGATACTATATTTACACCAATCAACAATAAGGAACAACAACAACATTCAATATTGATTGACCCATGTATTGGTAAAAGCAGATACTGTAATATGACACAAAGAAAATAACTGCAGCATCAACTGACAGTTAAAACCTGATGGACATACAGCTAATCCAATGATATTGTCCCAGAGTTATGTGATCCTTATATTAAAAAAATTAATATGAAGAATCGAGTAATTTTTCAATCAACATTCTCATCTTTGCTGGGCAAAAGAAGTCCCAGCTATTTCCCTTTTAATTTTTCTCTCTTGCTTTGGATGCGTACATATACTGGATTTCAGCACAAGTTGTACTGTGCCTCGAGTACTCTGCAGCCTTGAACTGCGTAAAGCCTCTTATTTAGTCATTGCTGTGTTCCACAATGTCGCTAAGCTTTAATATGAAGGACGTCATTAAAGGCTTAATCACGTTATAACTCACCTGGAAAGTGCATATAGCAGGGCAAATACGTATCTGATCTCCAAGAGTCAAATGCATAAACCAGCAACAAGTTCTGTTACCTGTCTCTAAAATCTGGTATTATTTGTAATAATGTAAAAATGCATGTGAGAACTACACACTCCATTAAGGTACCTTTGTGATTGTGGTCCCTACACTAATCTATGATTAATGGGACATAGCAATAGATACATTGATAGCAAGTATTTGTGAGCAAATGGATACATTGATAGTGAGCTTGTGTGAGTCTGCCTCTATATACTGATAACTGTCTAGCTGAACGTTGTGTTGTGGCTGTTTAAACAAATGAGGGGCTTTAATAAATCAGACTTGGGCTGCATTTATAGATGCACATTCAAGTGATTGAACCTATTTAAAATAACAAAAGGGTACTTACCTTTTGTCCCTCACAGCTGATCTGTATGAAATTCCACATTGCCTCAGGCCCGAACAGTAGAGCTGTGCCATGCCCTGTCCATTCATTGCAATGGAGGGGGTGTGCTGAGGAAGTACATGCTTCCTCCATTCTAGTAAATGGAGAGGTTGCGGTAGTGCTCCCGTTACTGGTGTCGAGCGGTGCATGACAGATCCAGATGGGTGGCCGACTGCTGTTTGGGCGGCACAGGATGCAGCAATCAGGTGAGCTGCTGATAGCTAGCATCAGACTGATCGGTTGGAAGGGTCTAAAGAATTTGTTTTTTTACCGTGGGTGGTCAATAGTTTTAATGATGCATGTGGTTTTCTAACTGCATTAGTGAATGTGTTTATATTTTTGTAGTTTTTAACTCGCGCTGGCCATTTACAGATGCCTGGTGAGCGTATGTGTCTAGCTAAAGGAGTAGCAGAGCAACGGCCTGCACATACGCAGTTGGATTGGTGGCTAGCTATGTTAATCTCCAGGGTTTCACGCTGTGGAGCATCCCAAATCGTGAAAGGTTTTATTGATAATTATAAATAAAACATTTTTATTAATAGGGGCAATCCGTTGGGTTTAAATTGGAGCATTCCCATATGGGGATGCCCCCAGGGCAATGAAAATTCTGTGTTTTGTTCTTTTTAATTGCAATGTGTTGCAAGGATGCATGAGTGATGGTGATTTGTTTTTTTCCTCAAAAATTTACTGTATTTTTCACCCTATAAGACGCATCTGCCCACACACCCAGGATTTGTAGGAGGAAAATAAGGAAAAACATATTCTAAACCAAATGTTGTGCTAGCACACCCCATTACAGGCAGTGTGGCATCCCCCCAACCCCATTATCGATGGCCAGTCCGCCATTCTATTCCCCATGGGCAGTGTGGCATTCCCCCATTCTATTCCCCATGGGCAGTGTGACATTCCCCCATCCGATTCCCATAGGCAGTGTGGCATTCACCGCCATCTCCTTATTCAGTGTGGCATACCCCCTCCCATTCCCCAGAGCCACTGTGACATTCCCCCCCCTCTCCCATTCCCCATAGGCAGTTTGCCATTCCCCCATCCCATTCCCGTAGGCAGTGTGGCATTCCCCCCTCCCATTCCACATATAGGCAGTGTGACATTCCCCTTCCCATAGGCAGTGTGACATTCCCCTTCCCATAGGCAGTGTGGCATCCCCCATCCCATTCCCATAGGCAGTGTGGCATCCCCCATCCCATTCCCATAGGCAGTGTGGCATCCCATTCCTCATATAAGCAGTGTGGCATCCCCCCCCCCCCATTCCCAAAGGCAATATGTCAGAAAAAAAAGGTATACTTAAATGAACTTGAACCCTGCTCCGGCGCCGCTACTGCCACTCGGGTGTGCGCATGCGCTGGCCTGAGAAGCTAGAGCGGAGACTCATTGTTTTCCAGGTGTAAATTTTCACCTGGCTCAATATTGGCCCCAAGTTAAACAATGAAAGTGAATGTCAATTTTCTTTCCTTAAAAAAAAAAATAGAGCCAGTTTTCATACCTGGCTCTAAATCAACCCCATAGTCTCTTTTAGATTTTGGTCCATTGTTAAACCCTTAGCATTAGTGCAGCTCATCTATGTGGCTATTTAAAATATTTATGCATTATTCTAATGTCTTATTAATTGGCTTTTATGAATTATTTAGTATTACTTTAGTGTTAGCTATTGCCATGTTGCACATAATTATCCTTCACGATTATTGCTTACTTTACCTTAGGGATATTATTACAATTGAGAGAGATACAGGGAAAGCCATTTGCAGAAATCTATTTCTCCTCCCTTCCATCTCGGGGCACCACCTCAAGCTACGCATGGGTTAAGATCAGCCATAGACAGGGTCTGCAATAAAAATGAACTAAGATCTTCCCTATATAGGGCAGGCTGTGGCTGGATACCCCCATTTTTTTACAGTCGACGGGACTGTGAAGAGATTCAGGATTTTCCAATTTTGTTGCTTTGACAGCGCTGATCGGGAGCGGGGACCGTTTCCCAGCTCCTCAGACTCTGCACTTTCCTGCTTGGATGCCTGAAGTCTGTCTTTAAACCGATAGTATAATGACAGTGCAGTGTGAGGGGAGCACGCACTGGTCAGGTAAGCATGCCCAGGGTTTGGCCAGTTTTCGTTTTGAGCTCCCGCACTGTACCTGATCTTTAGGGCTGGACATGATGCCCTGGTCTGTGTTGCCTTCCCATTTGGCCCCTTCCCATGGGCTTCCTCCCTCCTGTGTGCCTGCCTGTCCTGGTCGCGATTTGCTCTCTTCCCAGTTGCTGCAGGGGGGTACTAAGCTACTTGGCCAGGCTCCCATAAGTTTTTCTTTATTTTCTGACATGCTGACAGTGCTCAGACTGAGCTAGGGGTGGAGCGTCGCGGCGGGGCTTATGGTCGTCAGCCTGCCAATGGAGACTGTGGGGTGTGAGCGGGGAGCGTGCCTCACGGGGGTCATGGCTTCCAGCCCTCAGTCCTTTGGGAATGAAGGGGGTGAGGCCCCTGCATTTGCGCGTTCTATGACTCAGCCCTCCTCTCTCTTTCAGAATGATGCACCGCCATTTTGGAAAGGTGCCAGAAGCTGTAGTGCGAGTAGGTTGGACTACGGGCAATAGGTAGGGAGGTGTGGGGCCTAGCACACCAGTTGTACTGGCTAGGGATCAGAGCGACCAACTTACCATATCAGAGGCTCTGGGGTTTTGTACCTGCATGTCCATCTTGCACCAAGTCCCTGGCGGCCATGGCGGGTGAGGTCTGGATGAGGCAGCAGCGTTTAAAGAAGGGTATCTCGCGCTCCTCTGCACTGCCTGAATTCCTTTACTATTGAGATTTTCAGGTACATTGTGCCAGCAATGGACGGCATGGTGTGCCTGGTGGCTAGGGGTCTGGCCTTGTTAGTCACCTAACAAATAAATGCTTTCATACACGGGTCATCTTTTTGGAGAACCTCTGGATGACCTGGTGAGGAAGGCCATGGGAAGGAAATCAACTAGGCTTCCACAGAAGCAGCAACGGGGGACCTTGTTTCGAAAGTGGGACAATTTTCTTCCCTTTCAGAGGATCTACTGACTCCAGACGCCGCAAGGATAATTGGGGGAAGAGGAAACCACGGAGAAACCCAAATCCCCATGGGGCAACAGGCCCAAACCCTCAGTCAAACCCATCAGGGTCACCCAACTGCATTGGTGTGTTGGTGATGCCTAGGCCCCGGAAGTTGTCTCATCCGGATATAGGTTCTGGAGCAGGCCTCCACACCGGGGTGTGGCGGAAAGGGTGGCAGCTTGCGAAAGCGCAATAAATCTCCTGCTGGACCAGAGAATTGTAGTACCCCCATCAGAGCAGGGCTGCGGCTTCTACTCGATTCTCCTCAGCTTCCCCAAGAAGGATGGATCCGTTCAACCGATCTCTGTAATCTCAACAGTTTTGTTTGGGTTCGAATGTTCCGCATGGTATCTTTAAGATCGGTCATGACATCGCTGGAACAGGGGGATTTTCTGGCCACGGTGGACAAAAAGGATGCTTATCCGCAAACCCAGATTTTTATTTATTTTTTTTTTTTTTCAAATGGCGAAACTCATTTTGAAGGTGGGTTTTCTTGTGGTGATCACCTCCAACAGGTGGTTTTTAAAGCTGGCTGCTATGTCACTCTTTTTGGTGCTGCATGAAGACAAAGTCGTGTTCAATGTTAAATGTGATTTTTTGCCCAAGGTCTCTCCCTTCCATCTAAATCAGGAGATCGTACTTCCCTCTTTGTGTCCGCGCCCCACTCCTCATGTGGAATGACTCCTGCATTCCCTGGATGGCCTCAGGGCATTAAAGTATTACTCGGCAGCTATGCGGGAGGTGCTTAAGACTCGTGGCTTGTGATCTCAGAAGGACCTCGGAGGGGCCTGGCGGCAGCCAGGTCCTTTCTCAGCAGATCAATCAGGCAGGCAGTCATACAAGCCTGCGTCTACAAGGGTAAGGAGGCTCCCCTCTAATTCACTGTTCACTCTACCAGGGCGATTGCTGCATCTTGAGCCTTCCAGTACCAGCGTTGGTGGACCAGGTGTGCAAGTCCTCCCTTTACACCTTCACCAAGTTTTACTGAGTTGATGTCCGGACATCTGCCAATATGGTGCTTGGACATAAGGTGTTGCAGATGGTGATGAACCCCTCGCAAGGGGTCTAGTCTTGAGGTTTCAGGTCTGCCATTCCTGGTTATGTTGATGCAGTTGGTTGCTGTCATAGCACGGTCCCACCGTTAACGAGGGTACTGCTTTGGGATGTCCTATGCATTGCTGATGGTGGTGCCCCGGAATGGAAGGGACGAGAAAAAGGAAATTTGGTAAGCTTCTTTTCTCCTAATCTTCCATTACGGGGCACCACACACCCCCTTCTGTTTTGCTGTTTGAGTCAGTTGCTGGTTACTGGTGAGTACACCAATTTCCTTTATTCTTGTGAATCATGTTTGTGTTGTTTAATCTTTTTTTTCATTATTATATTATACATTTCTTCTGCTGTTGCCCTGGGGTTCTTGTGACAGGAGTTTGTTTCCAAAGTGTGGAGTCTTGGGTTGCACGGCAGGTAATGTTCTAGTGCTGCAGCAAATGTATTTTTTTTTTTTTTTTTTTTTTTTTAATTCAGAACATATTTGTATGTTTCCATATAGTGTTAGGCCTGTCACTCCAGGCTATCTGCAGCTGAATTATTGATGGCATTTGGCCTGACAATGGAAAGCAAACTTTCCAAACGCCCTTGCTGGTGTGTTTTGTATTGCTCCTGGCCCTTTAATACACAATAAAAAATTGTAAAGGCATCACAGATGGTCGCTGTGGCTTTTATAGTAGCAAAAGGAGAATAATTCTGTGATAAAATTCCCTGTCAGCATGGAGCTTAGTGGGGGCATCTGACTACAGTTAGGGGGGCAATAAACAACAAAAAAAGTAAAAAGTTTAAAGCAGGACAAGACTGTGGAAGCATTAAAAAACAATACAGAAGAAAATAAACAACCGATAAGGATGGCAAAGCTGGAGATGGAGAGATGGATTGCCAAAGAGAGTAAAGCTACCCCAAAATGTTCTTTAGCTACATAAACCGTAAAAGATACAAACCTGAGGGTGTGGGCCCACTGAAAAGCAAGGCGGGTACACCTATAGAGGGGAATGAGGAGAAAGCAAATTAAAGAATGTGACATGCCAGGTGGAATGCAGAGCAGTATTTCACTTGTCTAACCAAGGAAGAAATGCAGTGCTGGCTCAAGCAGATTAAAATCAATAAATATCCAAGACCAGATGGCATAGATCCCCGTGTTTAAGGGAGTTATGTACAGTAATAGACAAGCCATTATTTCTAATATTTGTATATTAAATAATTGCGGGAGCTGTTCTGAGCAATTGGCACCTAGCAAATGTGGTACCAATATTTAAACAGGTCTACCTGGGGAACCTGGGAACTACAGACCGGTAGTTGGGTTTGTTGTGGGCAAGCTGTTTGAAGGTTTTTTATAGTATATTATCCTGAAGTATCTCCGTGAAAACGATCTTATTACTCCATATCAGCATGGATTTATGAGGAATTGTTACTGCCAGACAAAACTAATCGGCTTTTATGAGGAGGTAAGTTCAATATTGGATCAGGGGGATTTATTGGATATCATATTTCTTGATTTTTCTAAAGCATTTGATATTGACTTGTACAAAAGATGAGAATGCTTGAAGTGGTGGAAAACGTGTATACATGGGTAAGAAATTGGCATAATAAAAGGAAGCAGAGGGTTGTTTTCAATGGTACATACTCGGATTGGGTCACCGTTACTAGAGGAGTACCGCAATTCTCTTCAATATATATATTAACGACATAGGGAGAGCTTTTGCTACATTTTGTTCTGGTAAGCATAATAAATAGCGAGAAGGGCCTGGATTGTCTATCCTTTTTTAAAAACAGTATTATGCTATTGGTCCATTTTTATCTGTCCTCATGTTTATGCACCTTATGATAATACATATTGGAAGTGCTTATTTAAAATTGAGTCCGTGGAGGAGTTTGTGAATACGTGAATGTATCTGGAGATTGACTAAATCTGACCTACAAGAAATTAGTGGGATGTGAAACGCCTTTGCTTTATTTATTCTGGTATGTGCATTTAGGTTTTGGTGGCTGGATCACATGTAGATTAAGAAATATATAAAAATATTCTTTGCACATTGGGTGTACAGTGTACAGATGATTTTTTATGAACATTTTATGGACTTTTTTAATTTCATCCAATTATCCCGCTGAGTACTATATAGATCCATATTTAATATTTATTTGTTAGTATATATATTTTTGCATATTATTGTTTGGGTCCAGGGTGGGATCCAATGGCCCTCTGCATATTTATGTTTAGGCCATGCGTGGTTGCCACTAGCCCCTCTGCATATTAATGTACTAGCTCACAGTAAACGATGGTGGGGGTCATCTCTCCACCGGAGACACAAGAGATGCTCGATCAGGTAGGGCAGTGCGGGACATGCATCCAGTGATCAGGTACAAACTGCAGCCCCAGACTAAATGCTATGTTAAGATATTGCACTTTTATTGCTTACTGTTCTCCATGATAATTCAGTAATAAATAGGTAATAATGTAGCAACAGTGTAATGTATACATTCATAGCATAGTACTAACTGTCCAACTTTGAGCCCCCCCCCCCCCACCAAAAACTAAAATGGTCCAGGAGGACTAAAACAGATGGCATGGTGGATGTAATATTATATATGGTTGAATAGTTAACAAAAACATTTACTTTCTGTATCCTGGAGTTTTACCTTAAAGCAGAAGTCCAGTCACAACCCCTTGCCCCAGCCTGCCACACCTTCCTGCCACTGAGGCAGGACAGGGGTTTACAAAGCAA
Source organism: Gastrophryne carolinensis (assembly GCA_027917425.1). Classification (NCBI taxonomy): domain Eukaryota; kingdom Metazoa; phylum Chordata; class Amphibia; order Anura; family Microhylidae; genus Gastrophryne; species Gastrophryne carolinensis. The sequence continues at coordinate 381,079,058 of CM051239.1, forward strand.
GAAAACTTACCACACCCTCAGTCAAGCGCCGCTCCTCCGGTTCTGTGCCGCCTGCCACACAGACATTCAAGTGAATGAGCAGCGGGCTGGTGCTGGGGGATGCTGCTTTCTGTCTTTTTGTGCCTTTCTTTGTAACCACCCTGTCCTACCTCAGTACCAAGAAAGGTTGGCAGACCAGGGGGTGGGGGACGGGGGTTTCTAACTGGAATTCTGCTTTAAGACTCTCTAGATCACAACACCCGTTGCCTTTTCAGAAATCCAGTCTTGATGGCGAATTAGAAGCTCTCCAGTTATTGGAAAAAAACGCAACACTATTGATTCGTTGTAGTCAGTCATTTCAAGGGCTTATTTTAAATCAATATACTTCTTATTAATGGAGTCCATGTCCATCCATCAGCAAATACATTCAAATGGATAAATAGAGAAAGAAAGATCTGTAAGAGGTTCCAGGTGTAATCTTTACATAGCAAACATTTTAATTCACCATTCATGGAAGGACTTCAAAGCCAAAATATAAGTAATAGCAGCACACGTCCATGTCTCTGCTGAAGCGCTTGTCTACTGTAGGTAAACATCACAGTCTGCATGTAACACTTCTGGCTGATCCTTCTGACCTTAAAGTGGACCAAAACCCACTGCGATCGGCCCTGGAATCTATAAGATTCCTGTTCCGATCGATTCCCTCCCCCATGGGCATCCAAAATCAGAATGCCCTGCTGTGTGAAACCCCCCAGGTCGCCCAATACATTTACTTTGTTTCCCGGTCCAATGGCGCATGCGAGACCCGCATCCCCGCTTGCCCACGCCAGGGATTTGTGAATGGCCGGCGGCCTTAGATGAAGCCTTAGATGACATGACGGTGCACATCAGGTTGCTCTTAGCGCGCTGATTAGATGAGCAACCGCGCATGTGCTGCAGGACCGGGAAGAGGTGAGTTGACTTCGGCAATCTGGGGGGTTTCACGCAGCGGGGCACCTGGGTTTTGGTCCACTTTAACCCTTTAAGTGCCAGCCTACCTAAAAACGTAGGTGACTTGCCAGACCCCGAGCCTTGTGAACTGGTATAGAGGTCTCATGGATCCCTTACTAATTAAATGTAAAAAAAAAAAAAAAGACATGCACACAGGTCTTTGTTGTTTTTTTTTTTTTTTTTTTTTTAATACTTACCTCCCACCCATCCAGAGCACTGTATCCCATACCGAACACTCTGCCTTCTAGCTCTCCTGCTGATGCTGGAAGCCTTTTATACCTGAGTGATGGGACATAAAGGGTTGATTTTAAAAAATTACATAGGGTCTCCCCTCCTTAAACTCCCTCAAAAAATGACGTGGGGTACCCCCTACCCAGCATAACCTGCTAAGGGACCAGCTATGGGGGCTTGTAGAACAGGGCGTAGGGCTACAAGCCAGCCACCGAGCTTTGTGAACTGGTATAGGGGTCTCATGGATCCCTTACCTGTTCACAAAGGGTTAAATGTAAAAATAAACACACGGACACAGAGAAAAAAGGACATTTATTATTTTTTGTCCCAAGCTGCTGCTCTGCACCAATAACAGATGTTGGTGGTGACCTGAGCAAGGCGAGTGTACTCCTCCACGAGCTGCTGGCACCTGGGACACTGGGCATCACCACTACTACTAGTATCAAGAACTTCCTTCTGCCAGCAGCAATCCCACTAGCTCCCAAGAGGAAGTCGGAGGAAGTCAACCCCACCCTGCAGCCAAGCGTCACCTGTCTCTGATGAGGAGCTGCCAAATCATGGAGACAAACTGGCGGGGCAACAGCACCTCTTTTCGGCAAAATGCCAAGATATATATATATAAGTGGTGCGACAGATCGCAAGTTTACTCCATGAAGGCCTGGCCACAGTGGTTGTGGAGCAGCAGTGCCACCACCAACAGATGGAGGTGCTGTTTGTTTCTATTGTGAAGGCCAACCAGGTTGCCACACAAGGGCTGGACAGGCTGGAGGCCAACCAGGTTGCCGCACAAAGGCTTGAAGGCTTTTTTTTTATTTTTTTAAATTAACTCCATGTTACCTGTCACCCAGCAGGTATAAAAGGCTTCCAGCAGCAGCAGCAGGAGAGCAGAAGCCAAAGTAATCAGTGTGGGACACAATGCTCTGGGATGGATGGGAGGTAAGTATTAAAAAAATAAATACAATTTTTTTTCTGTGTGTGTTTTTTTTACATTTAACCCTTTGTGAACTGGTAAGGGATCCATGTGACCCCTATACCAGTTCACAAGGCTCTGGGTCTGGCAAGTCTCCTGTGGCTAGCGGGTACTTGCCATTAACCTCGAGCCCCCCCATTACCTGCCTCCCCAAAGCCCATGGGGGACAGAAGAGCCGGTGGCCATAGCCTATGCCAGCTTGTAGCCTGCAGGGCGGGGGTCAACCAAATCTGGTCTCTGCGCCCTGTTCTACAAGCCCCCATCGCTGGTCACAGCCTGGTTATGCTGGGTGGGGGGACCTCATGCCATTTTTTAGGGGTTTTTAACCCTTAAAATTCCCCCCCAAAAAATGGGGGCTCCCCCCTGGGAAGGAATTTTTTCAAATGAACCATTTGTAGTGTGGATAGTAGTTGTTTTTTATTTGCTAATGTTATAAAGTGCTGTTTTCAGTTTGGGGGGTCTCCTGGGCAGGAACGAGGGGGCCACCGATACATATGTGGTATCATTGTAATCGGGAGAAATGGGGCTTTTTACTTAAAAATATTTTTAAAAACAGTAGGAAAATTACAAACAAAGCATTTCACGTTAAAGCCTAAACTCTGCCTCAAAAATATATAGAATTTTTCCTGGAATTTTTGGCAAAAATCACGGTTAAACATGGCGCAAAATGGGGAAAAATGACCTGTCAACAAAGGGTGACAAAACTTCAAGTAAGCTGGCAATTAAAAGGGTTTAGCTATGCATGTTTGGTATTGTTCTGCTCAGGGGACCTTGTGCTTTCAGATGAACTTGTTTTTTTCTGTTTGCATATTGATATTTTAGGAAAAGGTGTTTTTTTTATTCTGCTTTTTTATACATTTTTTTAAGGAAACCCTGTGCAACCAAAGAATTACTCCCAGAAAGATGATCCCACTACAACAAGCTGGGCACACCTAAAGGGCTTAACATGTATACTTCAGAAAAAGCTCAAGGTGCGCACTTTTTTTTCAGAGCCGAATTTTTCAAGTAAAATTATTCTTACGCACATGCTTTACTATGGGGTGTTTGGCAACTCTTCCCTTGACAGTACCCATGCATGTTGGGTATTGTTCTGTTCGGGGGATGCTGCTTTTTCAGATTTTCTTGTTTGCATATAGTTTTTTTTGGAAAATGTGGCTTTGATTCTGCTTTTTTATTCTTTTTTTTTTTTTAGGGAAACCCTGTGCAACCAAAGAATTTATTGAAGGATTACTTCCAGAAAACTGCACCCATGTCAACAAGCCTGGTACGTCTGGAAAGCTTGATGTGTGTACTTCCAGAGAATATATAGTTTGTGCTGGGTAATTCAAATATAAAGGGTTGTTTTTCTTGAAAAAATGCAATGTGCACATAGCGCCAAGTTGTATTTTATCTGAAAATCTCCTAAAGCGCTGTTTCGGTTTGGGGGAGTCTCCTGGGCAGGAAAGGGTGTCTACCTATACATATGTGGTACCGCTGTAACCGAGAGAAATTGGGATTTCACACGCAATAAGATTTTATTGACAAACTTACATTTATTATTACAAAAAACACTACAAATTGTAAAAAATATACAAAAATATTGAGAATACACATAAAAAATGACAAACAAGACATTTCATGTTAAAGCCCAGACTCTGCTGGCAACAAGGGTGACAAAATCTCCAGATAGGCTGGCAGCGAAAGGGTTACTGCAGTTTACAGCTATGACACGTTATGACGCTAGACGGCGCTGTGACCAATGCTTAACTGTAGAGTCTATGCATTTTACTGCTGTGTTGTATTTCCTGTGTTCAGTTACTCTATGGTACTTCCTTCTTTTTCCTGTCTGTGTTATGCACCATGTAAGGTAACATTCTCTTACTGCATTCATGTTCCACTAATGTGTATCTGTATTATGACTCCGCTGCACCCAGCACTCACGCTCTGCAACAGTTTATGGGCCTAGTGACCGAATGGTGTCCTTGTGACCAAATTAAGCCACAGCGAATGGATAAAGCCCAGTGGCCAGACACGGCCCAGGCAGAGCAAAACCCCCGAACTGGAGACAGTTCGGCTGATGCGGAGATCAACATAAGGAAGCTTCCACAGAGACATCTCCTGTATACAAGTACTGTGTATATTGTTCTTATATATAAAGGAGGAAGAATGGCCAGCAGATCAGAGTATAAACTCTCAGTGGCCAAGCTGAACAATGACAATTATCAGCTATGGAAGTTTAAAGTGGAAATTATTATCCAGAGATGACGTGGGGGAGGTTATCACTACAGAGTGCGTACAGGATAATAATCAGGACTGGGACAGGAAAAACAGGCAGACACGGGCCACCATTAGCTTACTAGTAAAAGGTGATCAGCGTATTCACATATGAAGTGAGAATACAGCGAAAGGCATGTGGGATGTACTGAAAAGACTGCATGAGTGATCCAGTTTAAACATCAAATTGTTTCTGCTGAGGAAACTTTAGAAAATGAGGCTTATCAAAGATCAGCACACGCAGGAGCATAGAAATGCCATGCTGAACGTGATTACACAACTCAGATCAGTTGGTGAGAATATAACAGACAGTCACGTAGCAGCCATTTTGTTGTGCTGCTTCCCTGAGACAGAAACTGCACTGATCAATGCGCTTGGGACAAGGCCTGAGACAGATCTGACACTAGCATTTGTAAAGAACAGGCTCCTAGATGAGTATCAGTAAAGAAAGAAGCTTGGGCACAACTCCACAGAAACTAACACCAGAACCGCTCTTAAAGCCACAGACACAAAGATACACAAGAAGGAAACCAGGGTGTGTTTTAGGTGTCGCAAACAAGGACACCTTAAGAGACTGTACTATATGGAAAGCAGAGCAAATGAGACAGCATTCCTCTTACACTAAGCAGAAAATCAAAGCCACAATCTCTGATCCATGTGAAAGTAACTGGAATGCCACATTTAAAGTGACATGCAATCAATGATGTATGTGGACCCGTAAACCCACCTACACCTGGAGGCAACAGGTACACAATGACTTTCATAGATGACTATTCAAGATACGCAGTCACTTACCTAAAGCAACACAAGAGTGAAGTTCTTGACAAATGACAGGACTATGTAGCAAAGGCAAGTAAGTTGGAAGTAAGAATAGAGGTGAATTCACAGGACACAAAGTATAAGCATACTTAATGCTGAATGTAATAGAGCATCAAAAGACACATACATGGCAGAGAAAAATGGGGTAACTGAAGAAGGAACAGAACTTTGAATGAAATGATCAGATGTATGCTGACAGACATTGGACTACCCCAAAAATACTTGGGTGAGGCAGCAATGACAGCCGCTTATTTGGGAAAACTCCTTATGAACTGTGGCACAATAAGAAGTGTTTTTGAATGCAAATGTCTATCTGGATTATGCACCCAGCACTCACACTCTGCAACACAAGAGGCCAAAGGCATGTTCCACTACTGCCCATGTGCATCGGTGGGTCTGATTATAATCATCATGGCTAGCAGTCTGAGGCCTTAAAAAGGGCGTCAGGAGCCGTGGAAGCAAAGGATAGCTGGAATCCCCTAAATGTCAAAAGAAACAGATTATTAACATCCTCAAAGGTAATGCAACAGCAAAACAAGAAAGTACATATGTGGACGGAGTTGGTAAATAAAGCTACAGGTAAGGCAGGAGGCTGAGACAAAGCATTTGTAACAGCGACAGGGAGAAGGGGGCATTAAAAGATGGCCATGATCACAGTAGAAGTGAGAGAGGGCAGGGAGTTAAATTAGATAGACACACTCAACTTGGGCCTAAACCAAAAAATGTGCACATATTGGACAAACGAAAAATAATTGCTAATGCAAAACCATCAAAAGACAGGCAGATATACTTAAAAAATAAACAGACTTACCCAGAAGCCAGCTGCCTGTCAGCTCACCACTCTTAAAATGGGTGTACAAACTGGAACTGCTCAAGATTCATGCATTGTGGGATGAACCCGGTTAGCCGGCCAAACGATTAGAAAATGAAGATCTTGTACCACAACGCATTGGATGTTAGGAGAATGGCCCATCTTGCGGTTGCTGAAATGAATAGCAAAAATGAAGGGTCACTATAATGCCAACACAAAATACACAGGCAAAATAAAACATGACAAGGGCCAACAACAACAAGGGACACAGGGAAGCTGGTTTAGAGTAGGTGATGCAAGGCTAGTCTAAAGAAAGGAGAGTGGGCAAGAAGGAGGAGCAATGTGGACCTAAACATACTGGGAACACTGGGAAGCTCTTTAAGGGTAGCTGAAGAGAGGAGAAGCCTAAAGAGAGGAGAGTGGGCAAGAAGGAGGAGCAATGTGGACTTAAACATACAGAAACATATACGCCTAAAAAGCTGGGTGAACCAGGGCCACATACATTCAATCGATGGCGCCCATGACACTTGGCATATTCGCTATACGAAAAAAGCCCAACCTCACTGCGTTCCAGGCTGCCATGCTGTGAGGAAAAGAGATGTAATTCTCCTGCAAGACAGCCATGCCATCGAGGCCATGTCATCAGGCTTTGGCTCAGCGAAGGCTGGTTCATGGCAACAGACAGTACCCCTAGCATCTGGAAGGAGCCATTCACTAAAAGACAGCCAACCAAATTGGTCATGCCACCAACTGCATGCCCCTTTCTTGTGTTGGGGTCCAACCATGGGCGCACCTCTGAATAAAGCTTCTCAAGAGAAAGGCGGTTCAGTCGGGTCAATTTGAACACCTGCTGATCCGGTGGGTTTGTCTAAGCTCTGGAAGGTGAAGAACATGGTTAACAGCCCCCACCCCACTCTTCACAGACCTCATCAGGGACTTCATCCTTGGTGTGTTGGCTGGTTCCTGCTAGCAAAAAGAGGGCATCATTTTGAACCGGAAACCTATGGATTTTATAGGAGCGAAAATGCCCACATCAGGGCTTAGAATCAAGCGCAAGTGAAGGCTACACCCATAAATTTACGGACGAACATATGCCTTGAGCCATAACAATACATCTAACACTCCGTTTGGCGTACACATACCATGTTTTTCTGCTAAAAGGGAAACTCAGCCCAGAAAACACGGTTCTGAATCACCCAACACAGAAAATAGCCCAAATATGGAATGCATGCAAGAGAGACTCTGAATCAGAACCAGTCCTGGGCTATGAGTTGCCATGTGCAAGATTTCAGGATGACACACCCTAGACTGAAGGGAGAGACGAGAGAAAAATGTGGAAGAGAAGTAAAAATGAATGTAATATGAAGAGATGTTAAAAAGAGAAAGGATGGAGAAAATGTGGAAAAGCTACGTGAGGAGAAAAGATAAAAAATATAGGATGACGTAGAAAGTAAGAGCGAGGAGACTGACAAGATGTGGGAAAATGAAAGAATAAATGAAGAAATGAGATTGACATGGGAGGAATGTATTGTTCTATACCATATAAGCAACACACACAAAAACCACATCAATTACTTACCACAATCTTCCTTCAAAGGTTAAAATAACAGTATTTGAAATGCAATTTCTGTTCCAGTTGAATTCTTAATTTGTTCTTCCAGTGCAAGCGCTGCTATCATGACAGTTCGTACCCTGCAGTACATAGAAATTATTCTAAAATTTTTTTATTCTCCAAGAAATAAGATTTGCAATATTGTAATTAATGAAATAAGGGGTTTCATTTCCTGTTATTTAGAGAAGCAGAGAAGCACACACAAGTAACGCACACATACATCTAACATGTGGAGGGATGCTGCCAATTAACAGTGGCTGCACATCATTCAATCAATACTGAGGGCGCTCAGGTGGTAAAAGGTTAGTTCTGTCTACATCAAAACTGTAAATGCACACCAGGATTATTTAAGAAGTTTCTCTTTTATTAAATCATCATTGCGAATACACTTTGTTTCAAGGCCTCTCAGGGCACTTTCATCAGGCACAATAATACTAGAGTGTATTTACTGTTTTGCTGCCAATCAAAGATTACTCAAAGGGACAGTACAGGCAACGGCAATAAGGCAGCTCACTTTAAACCTGTCTCATGTGCCTTTCCTGCAGTGTGCTGTAGATGCTGCAACAGGTCAAAGTTTGCCCCTCCTTTACTTAGTTTTTTTCCATGACCACACTCCATAAGTGGTTGCATGGTCTCCCCGGTCCTTCAATGCTCCCAGTGTGAGTGAGCCTGGAAACCCACAGCAGTCGTGTTTGCTCGGTTCACAGCAGATACAAAAAAGACTCAGTATCTGATGACTATAAAATGACCTGGTTTTGAATCAGTGGTAGACATTAGAAGGTTTTCAATAGTTTCATCTCATATATAAATATATATCGGATAACCAATTTATGCCTGCCTGTCTGCCCGCCACCACACACACATGCTTGGGTGGCCATGGCCTGTGTCTATAGACCATGCACACTGGCCAGAATTACTATTGCAAGCATCAAATCGCTTGTGTGTTAACAGCAGCGCTGGTCAGGCATGAAACAGTTACCCTGCCCCTTTGCTTTAGTATGGTCCAGTGGGGCGAGCGGGAGGTTGCTGCTCACTGCCTGTAATGGAGGAATGCCCTCACTGCCTGTAATGGAGGAATGCCCTCACTGCCTGTAATGGAGGAATGCCCTCACTGCCTGTAATGGAGGAATGCCCTCACTGCCTGTAATGGAGGAATGCCTTCACTGCCTGTAATAGAAAGATGCCAGTCACTGCCTGTAATGGAGGAATGCCCTCACTGCATGTAATGGAGGAATGCCCTCACTGCCTGTAATGGAGGAATGCCCTCACTGCCTGTAATGGAGGAATGCTCTCACTGCCTGTAATGGAGGAATGCTCTCACTGCCTGTAATAGAGGAATGCCCTTCACTGCCTGTAATGGAGGGATGCTGCTTACTGGCTGTAATGGGGGGATTTTAGCAAACCATTAGCTCGGGATGTTTCTTATTTTTGTCCTCTAAACCCTGGGTGCATCTAATGCTCAGGTGCATCTTAAGAAAATAAAAAAAAAATATATATGATACTGTACTGGGTCAGGAACAGTACAGCAGAGCCGGTGTGCCCCAAAAAGTCCTGGGCTGTTTTTTTAACCCCAGACCGCATATATATATATATATATATATATATATATTTTTTTTTTTTTTTTTATATATACACACACACACACACACTTACTTTTCCTTGGTATAGATAACGCTAGGCACCTAAGATTGGAGGATATTACCCCCTCAGCCAAAACGTGCAGATGAGTCTGTTCCTCCTGTGCCAGCTGAGGAAGTATGGAACAGCTTATGGATCTCTCAATATAAATGGATACATTTGCCCAGTGTGTACAAGCAATGCTTTCTGGCCATTCATTTATTACAGAAGAATACAATGGGAAACAGACTGACATAATACAGGAACTTCACAACAGGAACTGAAGATGAGGAGGATCAATAATGCAGAAGAAGAGGCCATTTTAAGAACACTGTAGTCAGCTGATGATACTGGTATGTGTCCCATTTGAGGTTATCGGCTATTCTCCACACTGCTGATAGATATGGCTTGAGTGGCATTTTGGTGTATGTATGAAATCTACAGTTCTTTCCATTTTCAAAGAGTTGATCACAAGGCCATTTGTACCACTTGCCTCCTACTTCCTGATCAGACTGATGACTGTGGAGTGAGTCACAGTCCTTCACACTCATCTCAACCGACTTTGTGCTCAGCCATCATAGTATAGAAACATAGAAACATAGAAGATTGACGTCAGAAGGAGACCATACGGTCCATCTAGTCTGCCCTTATGTGTATACTGTATGTACTCTTTATCTTAGGATAGATGTGTGCTTATCCCAGGCATGTTTAAATTCAGTGACTGTTGATTTTTCAACTACCTCTGCTGGAAGTTTGTTCCAAGCATCTACTACTCTTAGTAGATATTTTCTAACATTGCTCCTGATCTTCCCCCCCCCCGACTAGCTTCAGGTTGTGCCCCCTTGTTCTATCATTAAGTTTCTTCTTAAAAACACTTCCCTCCTGAACCTTATTCAATCCTTTCACATATTTAAAGGTCTCAATCATGTCCCCCCTCTCCCTTCTTTCCTCCAGACTGTACAAATTAAGTTCTTTAAGTCTCTCCTGATAAGTTTTAAGTTTAAGTCCTTCCACCATTTTCGTTGCCCGCCTTTGGACACGTTCTATTTGAATAATGTCTTTTTGCAGGTAAGGTCTCCAGAACTGCACACAGTATTCTAGCTGTGGCCTTACCAGGGCTCTATACAGCGGCATCACAACCTCCCTCTTCCTACTGGTGATGCCTCGAGCTATGCAGCCGAGAATCCTGCTTGCTTTTCCCACTGCCTGGCTACACTGTCCACTCATCTTCATCAGTAATCAGTACCCCTAAATTTCTCTCCTCCGAAGTCCTGGCTAACACAGTGCTGCCCATACGGTACTCAGAGCAGGGATTCCTTCTACCCAAGTGCATGATTTTACATTTAGAGACATTAAACTCTAGTTTCCACAGTTTTGACTATCTATCCAGTAAAGCTAAATCATTTTCCATGTTGCAGACACCTCCAGGAATATCCACCCTATTACTAACCTTTGTATCATCAGCAAACAGGCAAACTTTTCCTACCAAGCCTTCTCCTATGTCACTTACAAATATATTAAAAAGAATGGGGCCCAGGACAGAGCCCTGCGGCACACCACTTGTAACTCACCTTTGTTCAGATTGCACGCCATTAACAACAACACTCTGATACCGATCCCTCAGCCAACTGGAAATCCACTGAACTATCCAGGGATTGAGTCCTACCTTCAATAACTTATCTATGAGCTCCTTATGTGGTACAGTGTCAAAGGCTTTGCTAAAATCCAGATAGGCGATATCCACAGCACCACCTTCATCTAACACTTTAGTGACATTGTCAAAGAAATCAATAAGATTGGTCTGACATGATCTGCCCTCAGTAAAGCCGTGCTGTTTTGGGTCCAATAGGTCATTAATTTTTAGATGGGAAATTATCTATTTTTTTTAAGAGTGTTTCCATTAATTTGACCACTATAGATGTTAAACTAACTGGCCTGTAATTACTGGCTTCTTCTCTATGCCCCTTCTTATGGATTGGTACGACATTGGCCATTCTCCAATCATCTGGAACCTCACCAGTTGAAAGGGAATGGTTAAGTAAATCAGTCAGAGGGGCTGCAATCACAAACCTAAGTTCCCTTAGAACTCTGGGGTGGATTCCATCTGGACCCATCGCCTTACTTACCTTTAGATGTGCCAGCTTGGCTAAGACATCAGCCTCCAGAAACTCTGGAGCTGTGCCCTCCCAGCTGGATGCTGTGCTATGGCAATGCCTGCTACTATCTGGAAATACCGAACAAAAGTAGCTATTCAGATGGTCAGCCACAGCCTTATCTCCATCAATATATTTAGTATGGTTTGGAAGTGCCTGCAAACATAACACACATAGATTCCAGAGGGCAATTAACGCTGCAATAATACCAGTAGTTTCCCAATAACTTGGGATGCCCCAGGCAGGAGAAGCAAAACCCGAATACCCAAGTCAAAATATTGTGTATTCCAAGTATGTCACACACCCCGCATCCACTATTCATGACATATGGGTTATGGTCCAGTAGAGGGCGAACTTATGCAGAGATGAAAGCAAAAAAGAAGCCCCTCCCGGTCCATAAATACCCGGGACCTCCCACACACTCCCCAGTTCCTTCTCTGCAGGACGGCGAGCAAGTCAGAAGATGTATGCTGCTCTTCCTTGCAGGTAAGCCGGGTTTACACCCGGCCATGTTGTGCTCTATTTCTGCCCGGACCTTTAAGCATTAAGCCCATTTCTAGCCTCCCAGCCTTGGCTGCAGGTCCGGGTGATGGTAGCCTTCATCTTAATAGGTGTTTAGGGAGCCATGCTCCCCCGTGAGACCCCATACAAGGGGGTAGGCGGCATCCGGGTTGGTGATCCCGGTTTGGGATGCCCTGTCCCCATTTAATTCCCTTACACCCTTTTGGTGAGGGATTCTCCCCCTTCCGGGTCCCCTCTGTTACCCTCCAGTGGGGGGGGGGATGGCATTGTTCTTCTATTTTTCACTTTATATATGTGTGTGTGTGAGTGTGCTTGTGCGCTTGATTCACGTTGCGCTGTGCGCTCTACCTGCATTCTGGGGAGTTTCTTCTCCTCAGGCTGATTCTGTGAGGGGGTTGCCGCGGCCCGCCCCCTTCTGTTGGCGCCATTGAGGACCTATCCCATTGCTGGGAACCGCAATTACAGGACTTGGAGGGAAGGGGACGGGGCCGGGCGCGGCACGCGATCCGCGCTGGCCCGCCCCTTCTTCTCCCTCCCTCTCTCCCTCTCAGGCGCTGCTGGCTGAATAGGACACCATTTTCTGAGGTGGGTGAGTGCCCTGCTGGGCTCCCCCCTCTTCTTGCTATATTTGGCCAATATGCATCAGTCGACGCTTGGGGCAGCGCTGGCCTCTCTGCTATTGTTTTCTTATGACATGTATTTATTTTGCTGTTGCTATGTGTGTGCATGTGCTTATGGCCACATATCTTGTGTCTTTCAGGAGGACTCCCTGTGCCTTGCTTAAAAGGGGGTTCTCCCGGTCCTAGGGTCCCTAGCTGTAATTTGGGGCACTTATAAATCCTCCCACTCGGGACTTAAAGGGGCATCCCGGGTTGCTTACCAGCATAATTCCCTCTGGTCATTGCGACTACCTTAAGGAAGCATATGGAGGCTCCAAAGGATTCCGGGCTTGGGCTCCCTTCGGGGCAATCCCGGCTATGTGTGGGTTGTGGGGTACCCCTTACGGGGGAGAATGTACTAATTTGCATACCATGTGCGCAACAGGCCATTACGCGGCAGTCGGGACCCCAGGCGTCTGGGTCCGTGTCTCCCGCCTCATCTCCTACCCCTCCCCGCATCATCCGTACCCCAAGTGACATTGTCATTAGTGGGGAGTCGCACTCGGATGTATGTGCTAGGCTGGCCAACCTCGAGAAAATTATTTCTAGCTCAGTGGGCAGAAAGGCCCCTGCTAAGAAAAGGCATCTGTCACCGGCTACGCCGGTAATTGATTTTGATGATTATGACTCCCCTGACTGGGCTGATTATTCCCCGCTCGAGGAGGGGGAATTATTTGAGGAATCTGAGACTGAGGAACTGCAGTTCTTTTATTCTGATGCTGGGCAGGCGCTGGGGGATGCTGTGGATACTCCCAGGGTCCTGACCCATCTATCAGAGGTTCTGGGTATTTCCCCTCTGAGGCCCCTCTGAAAAAGGGGGAATTCTTTGGGTTCTCTAAGCCCCGCTTGGAGTTTCCAAATCAGGATCATTTTGACAGCCTTCATGGTGTTCCTCAGGGATGGGATAGAAAGTATCCCTTTCCGGTGGACGCGGTGAAGCGCTGGTCTTCCCCTCCCGAGGTTGATGCGCCCATCTTAGGACTGTCCAACACCTCCGTTGTACATACTCCTGATGCCACTACCCTTAAGGATGGCGAGGACAAGCGCATTGATCAGATGGCTTGCCATGCCTTTGCCAGTGTGGGTTCAGCCTTGCAGCCTGTCTGTGCATCGGCACTCGTGGCTGTGGCTACCAGGTCATAGATCAGGGACATTTTAAATGGGTCCTAGCTCAACCCGGACAGCGTTGAATTCACAGCCCTTAAGAGGTGTGAATTGTTCATGAATTTTGTTTTGTCGGCTATGGACGACACTATTACCATGTGTAGTAGAACTTCGGCTCTGTTGGTGGCCATGCGCCGATCGGTCTGGCTGCGCCAGTGGGCGGCTGACATTGCGGCCAAGAAATCACTTACAGCTCTGCCCTTCCTGGGAACGCGGCTGTTTGGAGACAAATTGGATTCTGTGGCGAAAGGTGGAAAGCTACCTCAGCGTAAGAAGCAGCGTCTCTCCTTTTCGGGGGGGGGGCAAGCTCCTTCAGTCCTTCCTTTCACGGCGCCAGAGGGGGCAGAGGTCTTGCCTACTCTGGCTTCAGAGGGGGTTCCTGGAACAGAGGTAGAGGACGTGCCCGTCCAGCCTCTACCTGGGGTTCCAAGCCCAAGCCCGCTGCCAAGCCAGCTCAGCAATGAGGAGGCGCCCTCACCCTTACGGGTGGGGGGACGGCTGCGGCTCTTCTTCCAGGTCTGAGCCCAGGAGGTTACGGACAAGTGGATATTGGAAGTGGTCTCGTCTGGGTACAAACTGGAGTTCGAGTACCAGCCTCCTCCCAGATTCCTAAGGTCTCGGGTGCCTTCGGATCTTCGGGCGGTGCAGGGGCTCCTGTCAGCTGTAAAGAACCTCCTGGACATGGCGGTCATATGCCCGGTGCCTCTTTCAGAGACCTTTTCACGGTTCCCAAAAGGGATGGCACCATAAGACTCATTCTGGATTTGAAGCTTCTCAACAGGTTCATCAGAACCAAGAGGTTCAGCATGGAGACTCTGCGCTCAGCCATCGGTTCCCTTCGTCAGGGGGATTTCATGATGTCCATAGACATCAAGGATGCTTACCTTCATGTACCAATTTCCCCAGCACACCAGAGATTTCTCAGGTTTGTGGTTGGAGATCAGCATTTGCCCTCCTGTTCGGCAGGCCTCGGCACCGAGGGTGTTTACCAAGGTTCTGGCGGGCATTATGGCCCTGCTCAGAGCCCAGGGCATTCACATTGTGCCATATCTGGATGACCTGCTCATTACAGGTTCTTCCCTCTGCCAGGCGGAGCTGGACACCAGGACGGTGGTGACGACGCTGGAGAGGTTCGGATGGGTGATCAACCACCCCAAGTCTTCTCTCTCCCCATCGAGGGAGATTTCCTTTCTGGGCATGAATCTGGATATCAGTCAGGCCAGAGTGTTCCTACCTCAGCCAAAGATGCAGATCTGATACGTGTTCTCCTGACCAATCCTCGCCCTTCTATTCGGCTAGGGATGACTCTGGTAGGTTTGATGGTGGCCTCCTTCGAGGCAGTCCCCTTTGCTCAATTCCACATGAGGTTGCTACAACTCCATCTATTGCTGAAATGGGACAGATGTCCACAGTCCTTGGATCAGTCATTTCTGATGTCTCCCAGGGTTCGGCAGTCCCTTCAGTGGTGGCTGGAATCAAGCAATCTGATGAGGGGCAGATCGTTCCTGGCCCCTTGTTGGGAGACGGTTACCACGGATGCCAGCCTGTCGGGCTGGGGAGGTTTCTGGAAGGATCATCCGTTCCAGGGGTTGTGAGGTCCTCAGGAGGCTCACACCCCCATCAATGTCTTGGAGCTCAGAGCTATCCGCTTGGTTCTGTCGCGTCTGACACTTCACCTACAGGGTTTACCAGTTCAGGTTCGATCAGACAATCGTACTGCAGTAGCTTACATCAATCACCAAGGAGGGACTCGCAGCAGGAGTTCTCTCAGGGAAGTCTCTCTGATTCTGACATGGGCGGAGAGCAATGTTCCTTGCATCTCGGCAGTGTACATTCCAGGAGTGGGGAACACGGAGGCGGACTCCCTGAGCAGGGGATTCTCTCGCCGAGGGGAATGGTCTCTCAACCACAGGGTATTTCGGGCCCTGTGTCACAAGTGGGGGACTCCGGAGGTGGATCTCTTTGCCTCTCGGCACAATCACAAGCTCCCAACCTTTGTGTCTCTGTCTCAGGATCCCCTGGCAGTGGATGCCTTGTCCCTTACCTGGAGGGATCTGGGGTTTCTGTACCTGTTTCCCCCCTTCTCCATGGTAGGCAAGGTAGTGCGCAAGCTGGCTCTAGAGGGGGCACCAGCAATTCTGGTGGCCCCAAGGTGGCCAAGACAGGTTTGGTTCGCAGACGTCGTAAGATTGGCGGTAGATCAGTACAGGCTGCCCCTGTTTCCGGATCTGATCTCTCAGGGTCAACTACGTTACCCCAATTTACAAACGCTTGCTTTGATGGCGTGGCTGCTGAAACCTTCATCCTGAGGGAGGAAGGTTTGTCTGAGGCGGTTATTCAAACCTTGATTAGAGCTAGGAAGAGGTCTTCCTCTACCATTTACTATAGGACTTGGTGGTCCTATATTGACTGGTGTGAGGCTAGGGCCTTACCTTGCAGGGCTTTTTCGATTCCTAGGATTTTGGATTTTCTACAACACGGTCTGGATCTGGGGTTCCAGCTCAGTACCTCAGCTGCCCTGGCTGTCTTTTTTTTTGTTTTTTTTTTCAAAGGTCTTTTGCTTTGCATCATCTGGTCAATACTTTTTCCAAGGGGTCACTCATGTTCGGCCCCCTAGAAAGTCTTTGGTTCCCGTTTGGGACCTAAATTTGGTTCTCTCGGCCCTCCAGGGGGCCTCCTTTTGAACCGATGCAGGATGTGGCTCTTTCTGGGCTCACTCAAAAGGTTTTTTTGGTGGCTATTACCTCTGTTCGGCGTGTATCTGAGTTGGCGGCTCTGTCTATTCAGGCCCCTTACTTCGAGAGACACCAGGACAAGGTGGTTTTTCGTTTTAAACCAGATTTCCTTCCTAAGGTGGTTTCTGCTTTCCATCTCAATCAGGATGTAGTTCTCCCTTCCTTGTGTCCTAAGCCTAGCAATGACAAGGAGAGTGTTTTGCACTCTTTGGATGTGGTTCGTTGTGTGAAGTACTATTTGGTTGCTACTTCTCCTTTTCGTAAGATGGACGCCTTGTTCGTGGTGCCTTCCGGGCCCAGAAAAGGTTTGGCACCCGCCAAGTCTACCATTAGTAAATGGATACACCAGGCCATTGTTGGGGCCTATTCTGCTAAGGGGGGGGGTTCCTCCTTTTAAGATCACTGCTCATTCTACTCGTGCTGTTGGGGCTTCCTGGGCTTTTCAGCACCAGGCTTCTGTTGAACAAGTTTGTAAGGCTGCTACTTGGTCTTCCGTTCATACTTTTTCAAAGTTTTATAAGGTTGATGTGCGGGCCTCAGCGGATGCTGTTTTTGGCCGCAAGGTTCTGCAAGCTGCAGTGGTTTAAATTGTTGCATTTTTTTTTTGCTGTATTTGGATCCCCACTCATGACGGACACTGCTATTGGATGTCCCATATGTCATGAATAGTGGAAGCGGGGTGTGTGACATACTTGGAATAATACCATTTTGTGATTACTCGCCTGTTGTTTTATTAGCTCTTCCTGGTCCCCTTACTGCTGTCATATACTGGGGAATGTGTGGGAGGTCCCGGGTATTTATGGACCGGGAGGGGCTTCTTTTTTGCTTTCATCTCTGCAGAAGTTTGCCCTCTACTGGACCATAACCCATATGTCATGAATAGTGGAAGCGGGGTGTGTGACATACTTATAATACCCATTTTACAGGTGAGTAATCACAAAATGGTATTTTTATTCCTCTTTAATAAACTGATTCATCTGTTCAAGTCTATCAACTGGTTTCCCAATATGTCAGAAATAGTTATTACTTTATTCCTTAAAAAAAAAGGCGCAATCTCACCTATTATAGTGTAAAACCATTCAGCAGATTTTTTCAAATGGACCTAAACCAGACCTAGCGTCTATATAACGCAAAGTCCAGTTAAACTACCCTTGGGGCATCCCAGTTTTGGATGCCCCGCTCTATCATTCCCCCCCGATTTCTTACCTATTCTACCAATCCACAGAGCATGCCTGGCCAACGGCATCACTCACATCTGTCTCGGGCTGTGCATGGCCACACCTACCGTAACTGAATGGCTGGAATGCAGTATCACAAAACACACTTGTAGGCACAGCTCAAAAAATAACTACAAAAGGAGGCGTGCTCCCTCACCCCCAGCAACACAATTTATTGCACAATCCACCAAACACTTGCAGGGCACTGCTCCAAATATAAGAAAATATATCACAAATGTATTTATTCAGTTGCACAAATTAAAAACACAAAAGACACTAAACATTAAAAACATGATCCCGTGGTACTCCCTAAGCGCTGGATAGTATCAAGCCAGGCGCTGAATTTAGGTCCACACTGGGTCTATGCTCCTTCTTTATCAAATATGTAATTAATAATTAATAACCCAAAATACATAAAGTGCTATTTTACGGTTGGGTGAACAGCCCCACCACGGGCCCTGGAGAAGCTGCGTTGGGCAGCGTGAGGCTTTTCACCCAACCGTACCCTAGCATCATACTTGGACTTCCACAAGGGTGGTATCCACTTTAATTAATTCTTACTATTATTATATGCATTCCTTGGCTCTCTTTCCCAGGTGCAATTGATTACTCATTGTCTTTGTTTTTTAGGTATTCAATAGTAATAGCACAGGCACTTTTTAGTGGTAGGATGAATTGAATGCTATGGATACTATAGAAGCCTGCATATCACGATGAATTATGTTGTATAATGTATCATGCTTATTAAGTATGCTTTTTTAGCACATGCACTTTGTTTACAGGCTTACTGGCACATGGCGGATGGCACGCTGATTACACTCAGCACTTTATGTATTTTGGGTTATTAATCATTAATTTCATATTTGATAAAGAGGGAGAATAGACCCAGTATGGACTTAAATTCAGAGCCTGGCTTGATATTATCCAGCGCCTCGGGAGTACAGCGGGATCATGTTTTTAATGTGTAGTGTCTTTTGTGTTTTTAATTTGTGCAACTGAATAAAGAAATTTGTGATATATTTTCTGATATTGGGAGCAGTGTCCTGAATAGAGACCCTGGAAAGTGTTTGGTGAATGGCTGGAATGGCCAGGAAGGGCTGAGGGATGCAGTGGATGCTGTGCCCTGACCCGAGTACGGCTAGGGTCATAGTCAACTTCTCCAACTGCACATTAATATTTGCAGCTAAAGAAGCTAATGGTGGAGAGCCGCACCTGCGCCATGGGCTCTTTGGAAAGGTCAGAGAAACGGGCGACTGGTTGGGTTTCACAAGCGGGGCATCCTAAATCAGGATCCCCCCAGGGAGACAGATCAAAATTCCAGATTTTGGTCCACTTTAAACACCCCATTCCTAGTGAGGGAAAGTCTCTAAGCCAGATCATGTTTTGTTTTACCCATGCTGGCCGGCCATACAGTGTTCCTTTAGCTAACACAAGAGCCAATGCTTTGCCATCGCTTCCTTCCTGCTGATTGTATGTAAAAATCACATGGTCTCCGTTTTAACCATCGGAAATCATTTTCAAACTACCTTGGAAAACAGAATCAGCATATATACATTTTTATGAGCTTTATTAACTATGGTTATGGCTGTGCAGCTGCACACAAGCATACAATCTCCTTACACAAGGCCACATAAGCCGGAGCACCTTGCGATCCTGTGATTTGAAATGATCTGCTCTATAGAACGCTATGGAATTTTACTGACGGGTACAGCAACAGTGATAGGATAAGGCAGCAGACAGAAGAATTGGCCAATGGAGGTTCTGATCCTTCAGCTATAAGAGAGCTACACGGGGGCTGCAGGTGAATATTTTTGTAAAGAAATCAGGTGAGGACATTCTAATAATTTCTAAAGGGAAAAAAATAAATATATAAACCCGCAGGCAGTTTCAATGTTGAATGGGATGATTTTAAAAGCTGCATTTAGTAAAAAAAACTATAACTGAAAAAAATAAAATTTAAAATAAAAGTCCACAGAAGCCACCATATCCTCCTCATATGAGTCATTATGTTGTGCCATATACAGGGGTAGAACGGCATCGGTGGTGGGTACAGATCTAATTAAATGTTTCATAATGGAACAACCCGAGCCTAGTTGAATTTGCCTATATAGATGAGGGTTATCTTTGGGCTCAAAAAGGTCTTAAACCTGGATCAACAACCATGCACAGTTAGAAAAGAAAACAACTCAAAACTTCCTTGCCCCCCTCTGCATGCACAATACTGAATCGTTGTCAGCACTTTAATTCGCTCTTGCATCCACTCAAAGCTAAAACACTCCAGGTTTTCTCTTAGTAGCGGACATTTTGGAGCCTCCTTCCCGTCATCCCAGCCATGCTGCTGCCTGAATTAAACTGACATAACGGACAATGCACAGTAACAGGAAGCCCAGCAGCACTTGCTGTTTTCAGGTGGCCTGAACTCCAAGAAACACCATTTTATTTGTAAAACTGACCACAGCAAGAGTAAGAAAAAGGTGAATTAATATGTATGTGCAGCAATCTGAATTGCCCTGGGGACAGATACATATGAGCACAGTTTTTTGTAAGGGTGCTGGTCCACTTTAAATATATCCAGAGTTCAAGATTGCAGGAGACTGGTTATTCTGGTACTTGAAACTAAGACATGGATCCAGGGATCAATTTGAGGGCGATACCATGTTTCTCAGAAAATAAGACATGTCTTATATTAATTTTGGCTTTAAAAATTGGTGCTAGGTGGATGTCTTATAGCCGACTGGAAGCTGGCAAGATGTTGGCGGCAGTACAACGGCTCCAGTATAGAACGTGCACAGAGCCGGCTGGCAGCGGGGGGGATTTCTGCCTATATGGCGGCAGGCTGGGGTAGAGCCAGCAAGATCAGACACTCCAAACAGACAAACTTACCTGCTTGACTTGATGTGTTCTCACCCTCCTTTTCGTCATTGATGTGTCTTCACAATAATTCACTAACAGTGAAATTTTCAGGCATTTTTCTCATTAATTGAATTTTTTACTACCATGAGAATTTTTCTCAACTCTTAGTGAATCAAGGCCATTGTGAGGTAACTGTTATGTTGCATTTTTACTGGGTGGCTGTTGTATAGCCTGATGTTTAGCGAATGGCCAGAGTGTTTATTTTGTTTTATGCGTGTAAAGGGGTGTAAAGGGTTGTATCTGTTATTTTGTGCAACAAAAAAAAACTGGCAAGTCCTGCTTAAACTTGACCTCTGCGTCACTGTCTCTCTGACTGCTGAAAACCGCCGACTAAATACCACTACAGAGCTGATTTCGCACAGTAAGAATAAATGTTTAAAAATTTGGAAACAACAACACCCTATGGGCTATGCAATGTGTTAGACTTACCGGTAACAGATTTTTTAAAGAATCCTTCAGTTTGACCACATGGAGAGATTATGCTCCACCCCCTTGGAGGAAACACAAACTGAAACCGAGGTTAAAAGCCCCACCCCTTCCTCCCCACCTCAGTCTTTGTAAAGTAACCTAAATAACCCTTGGACTATGGGTTGGTAATAGATGGTCATGCTGAAGGATTACTAAAAAAAAAACATTACCGGCAAGTCTAACAGTGGTTTTCCCTACATCCAGTCCAGGTCGTCCCAAAATGATGACACGTGGTGTTTGCCCCCAGGGGGGGGCGTTCGACTGCAAGATCAAAGATGCAGCTCCTCCCGGCCCCCTATAAAGGCAGGTGTACCTCTATCATTCTCCAGTTGTTCATCTTGCAGTCTTGGCTGCAGAAGATCGTTGGACACTCTCTCAGATATTGGCAGCAGAGTGAGGCCACCTAGCCCATTGGCCGCTGCGGACCCTATTCCCACGGATCCCTCCTGACCCACTCCTGCCTCCCAGCCTCTGGCTGCTATGGGATCGTGACGGTAGAGTGAACGCCGGGGTCTGTTGGGCCGCAGACCCTATACTAAAATCCCTCCCTGCCCACAAGCTTTATTGATATATTCTTAGTATACAGTACGTCCTGCTCCAGATTAGATTACTTACACTTGGGAATTACTCCGCCAGATGGCGCTGGACTGCAGAGACAGGGAAATTGGCTCCTCCCGGCCCCTCAAATACCCGGGACCTCCCACAAATCCCCAGATTTTCTCTGCAGTCTGGACTGCGAAGGACAAGAAGATGGCTCTCAATTCTCGCAGGTTAGCGGGGCTATTAGCCTGCGGCCCTGTAGGACTATTCCCACCTGTTCCATTATTAATTTGCCTCCCAGCCTTGGCTGCGCTGGTCCGGGTGATGATAGGCAGCACCGCTGTCAGGTGCTTAGGAGCGCTGCTCCACCGCAATCCCCCACCAAAGGGTAGGCGGTATAGGCATATGGTGAGCCTCTATGGGATGCCCCTCCCGCCCTATTGCCCCTGTCTATCGGTGGGCCCTTTGTTAAGTGGCCGCTGTCCTCCCTCGCTCTCCCTTGTAGCTCTCGGGGGGGGGGGGGTGTATGTGAATTTGCCTTGGTGCTTCACTGTATTTTGTTTTTGTCTGGTTGGTGTCAGTCGCCGCGCTGACTTGGTTGCACTGGTTGCTTAATTTTGCCGCCGGTGCCGGTGTTACCTCAGGCGCTGCGCGCTGTTATTGGCTGCTTGTCACGTGTGCGGCTTTGCGCTCTTCAGGGGGGGCGGGGCCCGGGCTTGGCGCATTCCGCATCACTGTTCCCACGGCCCGTCCTTCGAGGTATACCTGGCGCCATTTTCTCTGGATCTGGCTGCTGCGTGACTGGCATCTACCTACCGCGGTCCGTGAGTGCCCTCGCGGGCGGCTTTATTTACCCTATGTCATTTTACATGTCACTTACGGGGTTCTCTTCGCTTATGTCTTTCAGACCGACCGACCTCTATTGGTTTCTCCTGGCCCTACTTCCTCTATTTAGTTATTAAACTTGTGAGGCCTAGTGTGTAATTTACTCCCACTTCCCTAGTGGGCTATTGGGGCATCCCAGGTTGCTTTTATAGCGTGAATTCCTATCGGCCTATTGTGCCGCTATAATCACCATATGGAGGCGTCTCAGGATAATGTGCTTGGGGTTCCTTCGGGATAAGCCCGGCTGTGTGTAGCTTGTGGGGTGTCCCCTACTAGTGCTGACAATGTGCGGGTCTGTGTACCTTGTGCCCAGCAGGTGCTTGCGCTGCAGCCTGGTTTACCAGTAGCTGGGC
This sequence comes from Gastrophryne carolinensis, assembly GCA_027917425.1. NCBI lineage: Eukaryota > Metazoa > Chordata > Amphibia > Anura > Microhylidae > Gastrophryne > Gastrophryne carolinensis. The sequence goes on from CM051239.1 coordinate 381,101,949, forward strand.
CTGCGCCTCGTATGGCTTAACCTACTCCCCCACGTTTAAATTTGACTTCCATTGAGTTGCATACAAGTGGGGATTCTCAGCCTGATGTGTCTTCTAGACTGGCTAGTATTGAGAAGTTGCTTGCTAATACCTTGGCGCGTAAGGCCTCTGCTAAAAAGCGGCACTTAACGCATCTGACTCGGAGTCATCTGATGAGAGGCCCAGGGGTTATGAAGATTCTGGCTCTGACCCCTGGGCCCCAGATGATACTGATAGGCTGTTGGCTCAGATTTTTGAGGTACTGTCTATCTCTCCCCCGGTTGCGGCCCCCAGGCAACAGGGGGAATTGTTTCATACTGCTAAGCCACGTTTAGAATTTCCTGAGCAAGCCCATTTTAATAATCTTGTGCTCAGGGAATGGGAGCGTCCCAGCAGGCTTCCCGATGTGCCTAAGAGTTGGGACAAGAGGTATCTCTTTCCTGCTGATGTGGTGAAACGTTGGTCATCCCCTCCTGAAGTTGATGCCCCGGTCCTAGGGTTATCTAACACCTCTGTCATGCACTCCCCTGACTCTGACGCTGGGTCCCATGCCTTTGCATGTGTGGGGACGGCGCTGCGCCCGGTCTGTGCCTCTGCCATTACGGCTGTGGCTATTAGGACCCTGCTTAGAAGTGTCCTAGATGGTGCTCCTGATGATGTGTCTAGTGAAGAGTTTAATGCACTCTCTCGTTGTGAGGTTTTTGTGACTTATGTCCTGTCTGCCTTTGATGATACCATTAGAATGTGTGGCAGAACCTCTGCCCTTGTGGTGGCTATACGCCGCTCGCTTTGGCTGTGCCAGTGGGCTGCTGACAACGCTGCCAAGAAAGCTCTCACTGGTTTTCCCTTCAAAGGACTACGCCTGTTTGGGGACCGCCTGGACCTGTTTGCTAAGGGAGGTAGGTTACCCCAGCGCAGGCGGCAGTCTCGGCCCTTTCGGGCTCAGGGCTTCTTTTCTTCCCCCTACCGTGGTGCCAGACAGGGGAGGGGGGTCTCCCTTACCGGGGCCCGCGGAGATTTCTGGGGTAGGGGCGGAGGACGTGGACGCCCTGGCTCCTCCTGGGGCTCCAAGCTTAAGTCTTCTCCCAAGCCCCCTCAGGCATGAAGGGGCGCCCTCACCCATCCGGGTGGGGGGGACAGCTTCAGCACTTTGCTCACGTCTGGAGGCTTCATGTCTCACACCGGTGGATTAAGGAGGTAGTGTCCTCCGGTTACAAGATAGAGTTTGCTGCCTGCCCCCCCCCCCCCCAAGATTTATCAGATCCCGGATTTCTCAGGACCCTGTGTCAGCTAAGGCTCTAGTTCTGGCGGTGCAAAGCCTTCTGGAGCTGGGGGTCATCTGTCAGGTCCCCTTACGAGAAAGGGGCAAGGGCTTCTATTCCAACCTTTTTACCATGCCCAAAAGAGATGGGTCAGTCAGGCCCATCCTGGACTTGAAGATCCTCAACACATTCGTCAGGTGCAGGCGCTTTCGCATGGAAACTTTGCGCTCTGCCATCAGTTCCCTGCGTCCAGGGGACTTCATGACGTCTGTGGACATCAAAGATGCTTATCTTCATATTCCTGTGTTTCCAGGTCATCAAAGGTTCCTCAGGTTCGCTCTGGAGGATCAGCACTACCAATTTGTGGCATTACCCTTCGGTCTCACTTCAGCTCCCAGAGTGTTCACCAAGGTGCTGGCAGGAGTGATGTCTTTGCTCAGGTTTCAGGGCATCCGCGGGCTGCCCTACCTGGACGACATTCTCATCACTTCCCAGTCCCTACAACAGGCAGAGTTGGATACTCAGTGGGTAGTGTCCACTTTGGAGTCATTTGGCTGGGTGATCAACCATCCCAAGTCTTCCCTGTCTCCCTCCTTTATTTTTTTTCTTCCTCAGCAGAAGGTGAACAGTCTGACTGCGCAGGTTCAGTTCCTGCTATCTTACCCTCATCCCTCCATCAGGCAGGGAATGCAGCTGGTGGGCCAGATGGTGGCGTGCCTCGAGGCGGTCCCTTATGCTCAGTTCCACTTGAGGCCTCTGCAACTCCACCTCTTGTCAGTATGGGACAAGGATCCTGCGTTCCTGGACCAGGTCCTTGTGCTTTCCCCCTGGTCAGGCGGTCCCTCTCGTGGTGGCTGGACTCCAGGCACCTGTTGTTGGGTAGATCCTTTCTGGCCCCCTCCTGGGAGACGGTCACCACGGATGCCAGTCTGACAGGTTGGGGGGTTTCTGGAAGTCCCTACAGTTCCAAGGGCGGTGGGGCCCTCAGGAGGCACACACACCTATCAACATTCTGGAACTGCGGTCAGGTTGGTTCTGACTCAGTTGACTCATCACCTTCGGGGCCTGCTCAGACAACCAGATGGCGATTTCCTACATCAATCAGGGAGGGACCCGGAGCAAGAGGGCCCTCCAGGAAGTGTCTCTGATCCTGGCCTGGGCGGAGGACAATGTTTCCTGCATATCAGCTGTGTACGTCCCGGGGGTGGGGAATCTGCAGGCAGACTCTCTGAGCAGGGGGACCTCTCGCCTGGGAGAATGGTCCCTCTGCAACAGGGTGTTTCAATCTCTGTGTCACCGTTGGGGCCAACCAGATGTGGATCTGTTTGCGTCCAGTCACAATTACAAGTTCCCGGCTTTTGTCTCCCTGTCCCAGGATCCTCTGGCCTTGGCCACGGATGCTCTAGCAATGTCATAGCAGGACTTTCAGCTCCTGTATGTCTTTCCTCCATTCCCCCTGTTGGGCAGGGTTTTGCGAAAGATTGATCTGGAGGGGGTGCCAGCAATACTGGTGGCCCCCAGGTGGCCAAGAAGAGTGTGGTTCGCAGACGTGGTGCAGCTGGCAGTAGATCAGTACGCTCTGCCCAGGGTCCCAGACATGCTCACGCAGGGTCACTTATGCCATCCCAATTTACGAACTCTGGCTTTGACGGCCTGGCTGCTGAAACCTCCATCTTGATGGAGAAGGGGCTGTCTTTCTGGTGGCTACTGTACCTTTCAGGAAAACTGATGCTCTTTTTGTGGTCCCTTCTGGTCCTAGGAAGTGTTTGGCACCTGCCAAATCTACTAACTGCGAATGGATCCATCAGGCTGTGATTCAGGCCTATTCTGCTAAGGGATAGAATCCTCCCTTCCGCCTTACTGCTCATTCCACTCGTGATATTGGTGCCTCTTGGGCTTTTCAGCACCAGGCTTCTGTTGAGCAAGGCCGCTAGTTGGTCTTCTGTTCATACCTTTTCTAAGTTTCACAAGGTTGATGTTAGGGCCTCAGCTGATGCTGCTTTTGGCCGCTAGGTTCTGCAGGCGGCAGTGGTCTGACCTGTTTATTGTTACCTTTGGGGATCCCACCCTACTTTATGGACACTGCTATTGGATGTCCCAAGTGTAAGTAATTTAATCTGGAGCAGGACGTACTGTATACTAAGAATAATACAATTTTGTGATTACTCACTTGTAGAATTGATATTATGAGTATAGAGTACGTCCTGCTTCACCATACCCTTGGTTTTGCATTATCCTGGATCCCCTGTATGATGATTGTTATCATTGTTATAGTTACTAGTTTGGTTCTGTTTAATTCTCCCGGCTTCTCGTTAACTGCTTTTCAATGCTGGGGATTTGTAGGAGGTCCCGGGTATTTGAGGGGCCGGGAGGAGCCAATTTCGCTGTCTCTGCAGTCCAGTGCCATCTGACGGAGTAATTCCCAAGTGCAAGTAATCTAATCTGGAGCAGGACGTACTGTATACTCATAATATCAATTCTACAGGTGAGTTATCACAGAATTGTATTTTTGTTATGCTGTGTGTGTTTGACTTGTAATTTGGTGTTTTACTACTTTGGCTCCTCGCTGGCTCAGCATGGATGCACCTTGCCTTCTTACTCACCTCCCTCATCGTTCGCTTGGGCTGCGGGGTCGCCGCTGTCTGTGACAGGGGGGAGCGACTGGACGCTGACAGGCACGGTGGGCCTCTGGCGCCACTGCCGCCATTTTATAGCCTGGGCAGTGCTGGAAAGGGGCGGGCGCTTCTTCACATGCGCCGCCGGGGGGGCGGAGCCTAGCGTGCCGACGTCATGACGGCGCCGCACTCCCCTCGAGGATCTTTCCAGAATCTGGCCTGCGTGCTGCTGGGGCCTGCCTGGACGCTACGGAGCCGGTCTCTGTCCTGCTACTGGGGGGATCACGGTCGTGCTCGGAGGCTGCGCTGTCCCTCTGTCGGTGTCGTGAGTCCCTATTTTTTTCTGGCTGTATTTACCATTTGCATATTGCTTATTCTGATCTGGTCCTTTCTCCCCTCTCATGTATAGGTTGTGGGCTTGAGGTTGAGGGTTGTGGTTCCTCCCGGTCCCCCTTTTTATTAAGAGGGATTGCTTTATAGGTTTGGGCCATTAGTGTCTTGTAACCTTATTGATTTTGACCATTTTTAATCACCATAATGGAGGCATCAGGGGATAGTGAGCTGGGGGCCCCATTTGGACAGTAAAGGCTCTGCCTTGTGCAGTAGGAATCCTCTGGGCAGATTCAGCACTGTTTGTTCCACTTGCGCCAGAGGCATTATTTTGGACCATGAACGGGTGGGTGTCCCTGCCCCTAGCCCTGCGCTGCCGGCAGACTCTCCCCGGACCCTCCGCTGCAGCACTCAGCACCCAGCGAGGTGGGAGCCAGCAGGGGGTCTCATGGAGACTTGGCGCATAGGCTGGCCAATCTCGAGAGACAGATCTCACGGACGGCTCCTAAGAAGGCCACGAGTAAGAAGCGGCATCTCAAGCCCGTTTACTCAGATGATGACGATCTCTTTGATGGTATGGGCTCTGTGGAGGAAGGTGAGTTGCCAGAGGGTTCTCTCTCCACGGTGGATTATTCTGCTGGCAATGACAGTATGTCTGGTTCTTCCTCAGACGAGGATGTGTGGCTTCCGGATGATATGGAGAAGTTGCTTGCCTCAGTGTCCCTCCCAGAGCGGCTAAGAGGAAGCAGGGTGATTTGTTTAGGCCTGAAAGGCAAAGGCGGATCTTCCCTGAGCAGGCCCATTTTTCCAAAATGATTTTCAGGGAATGAGAGAGGCCTAACAAGTTACCGTCGGTTCCTAAGGGCCTGTATAGATGGTATCCCTTCCCTGATGAGCTGGTTCGGCTATGGTCTCGCCCCCCTGAAGTGGACCCTCCCGTGTCGGGGTTGTCCAATTCTACTGTTATGCCGTCACCTAATACTGCTTCCTTATGTGATCCTGCTGACAAGCGCATGGATCAGCTGGGCTGCCATGCGTTCATCTTTGCTGGGGCCCTTTTTCGCCCTGTGTGCACCTCAGCGATCGTCTCCCTAGCCATCAGAAAGAAGGTGAGACACCTTGTGGATAGAGCTAAGGCTTGCAAGCGGCGGAGGAGTATGCCAGGATTTCGGCCCTGCTTGTTGCTCTCCGCCGTTCCCTCTGGCTGCGGCAATGGTCGGCTGATGCGGCTGCCAAGAAGTCGCTTGCGAGTATCCCCTTTGTGGGGAACAGGCTGTTTGGGGAGAGCCTGGACCTTTTGGTCAAGGATGGCAGACTCCCTCAGAGACGGAAGCCTACTCGGTCCTTTCAGAATCCCTCTGCCTATCGTTCCTTTCGAGGAGGAAGAGGCTCTTCATTTTCAGGTGGCCGCAGAGATACCTGGGGTAGAGGTAGGTTCCCGCGGCCTACCCAAGCCCTTCTGGAGAGCTAAATCCAAGCCCCCTGCCAAGTCCCCTCAGGCATCCAGATGGGGGGACGGCTACTGCTGTTTTCTCGGATCTGGAGGCGGCACGTCTCGGATCGGTGTATTCAGGAGGTAGTATCCTCCGGTTACAAGATAGAGCTGGCAGTCAGGCCGCCCACAAAATTTCTCCGTTCACGAATATCCCGAAACCCACTAAAGGCCCAAGGCTTGAGAATGGCCGTGCAACACCTCCTGCGGTTAGGTGTGATTTGCCCTGTACCTCGGCAGGAACAGGGTTAGGGTTTTTACTCCAACCTGTTCACAGTTCCCAAGAAGGACGGAACGTTAAGACCAATCCTGGACATGAAGGGTTTCAACAGGTTTGTAAGAGTAAGACATTTCCACATGGAAACATTACGGTTGGTGGTGAGATCGCTTTGGCCCAGCGGCTTCATGACCACGGTGGACATCAGGGATGCGTATCTGCACATCCCGATTTTCCAGGGGCATCAGAAGTTCCTGAGGTTTGCTCTGGAGCATCAGCATTACCAGTTTGTGGCACTGCCATTCGGGATATCCTCAGCCCCCCGTGTCTTCACCAAGGTGCTGGCGGGCATTATGGCTATCCTGAGGAACCAGGGCATTCGTGTGCTGCCCTATCTGGATGACTTGCTGATTGCGGCCCAGTCCCTTCAGCAGGCTGAGAGCAATACTCGGTCAGTGTTGTCAACCCTGGAGGCCTTCGGCTGGGTAGTCAATTACCCCAAGTCCTTTGTCACTCCCTCAACAGTGATATCCTTCCTGGGAATGACGATAGACACCGCTCAGGTCAAGGTTTTTCTGCCACAGCAGAAGGTTTTGGGTCTCCAGACGCAGGTGCAGGCCTTGCTGTCTTGCCAGCAACCGTCGGTACGTCTGGGGATGAGATTGGTGGGCCTAATGGTGTCCTGCTTCAAGGCAGTTCCTTTCGCTCAATTTCACATGAGACCTCTTCAATCGAACCTATTGACCGTCTGGACTCGGACTCAGGAGTCCCTGGAACACAGCTTTTCGTTGTCTCCCCTGGCCAGGCAGTCTCTTGTGGTGGTTGGACTCTCGGAACTTGCCACGGATGCCAGTCTGACAGGCTGGGGAGGCGTTTGGCAAACTCAGAAGATCCAGGGTCAGTGGGGTCTGCAGGAGAACCGTTTACCCATAAATCTCTTGGAGCTGAGAGCAATTCGGTTGGTGCTTCTGCGCTTGACTCCCCATTTAACAGGCCATGCGATCCAGGTTCACTCGGACAGTCAGACGGCTGTCGCCTACATCAATCACCAAGGCGGGACTCGGAGAAAGAGAGCCCTCAAGGAGGTGACCCAGATTCTGACTTGGGCAGAGGAGAATGTTCCCTGCATCTCGACGGTCTACATTCCCCCCAGCGTCTAGCGCCTGGGGGAATGGTCTCTCAGCAGCAAGACCTTTCACAGTGGGGAAGGAACGCCTGGTGCTGAAAAGCCCGAGAGGCACCAATAGCTCTGGTAGAATGAGCTGTTATCCTAAAAGGGGGTTCCCACCCCGCCCTTGTGTTCATTATGTCCCGTTTGCCTGTTATGGTGATCAACTATTTTTGTTCATAGGACACTGGTTTTCTAGTTTTTTTTGCTTAGAAAGAGTACAAGCTGAAGCTATGTGAAGTAACATGGTTTCTTAAGCCTCCCAGCCTGTCCTCTTTTGTGACTACTGCTTTTTAACCACTGGAGAATGATAGAGCTACACCTGCCTTTATAGGGGGCCGGGAGGAGCTTCATCTTTGATCTTGCAGTCGAGCACCCCATGGGGGCGAACACCACATGTCATCATTTTGGGACGACCTGAACTGGATGTATCCAAAAACAATTCTACAGGTGCGTTTCATAGAATTGTATTTTTCCCAAGTCATCCTTCAGCATGACCACACGGAGAGGATTAAGCAAGTAATTATACCCATATATGGTGGGAAGCTGCTGCAACTGGCGCTGCCACCGCTCCGCTGACGTCCCTGCACCCTCCAGTGTTATCAAGCTCCCTCCGACCTACACACTGTCTGGGGAGCAAAATGCAGCCTTTCCACTTCTGGGTCGAGCGATAGGTCACCGATCTCAGACTCTGCCCCCAAAATGTCACATTTTGGAGGGAAAAAAAATAATCAAAAAGTCAAACTGATCCAGCGCCAAGAAGTTAGTTGTCTGAGATTTAAGGGGACACCACACAAACTTGTGCATGGTCAAAAACTGTGGGAATTAGCCCCGGCTGTACCAAAACCTCAGGTGAACTATACCTGGATATGTGTCCAATGGTCTCCAGAGCTCCTGGAGTCTGAAAAAAATTAACTAAAATAAAAAAAGTCTAACCCATCTTAGAACACCCTGTACAGTGGTTTCCCAGGGAGGAAACACAAAGAACTGAGGTGGGGAGGAAGGGGTGGGGCTTTTGACCTCTGTTCAGTTTGTGTTTCCTCCCAGGGGGTGAAGCCCAATTTCTCCATGTGGTCACGCTGAAGGATGACTTGGAAAAATACATTGTTTAGCATAACCCTCAAAAAATTATTCTTCACCTGTAAAAATCACATGTGCAGGTATTTTTTTTAAGGAAAAATTAGAACAAATATATTTATTGCACTTTTTAATGTATTAAAATGTAAAAAGCTAACTGAGCGGCAGGCTGCAATTCACACCAAATGTGCACTCAGAGTTGAACTTGCTTCACTAATACAGCATGACCCCCATGAACTTCTAACTCTTTAAGTGCTATTTTGTCACCCTCTGTTCACTATATTGCACTATATGTGTTTAACTGTGATTTTTGACGGGATTTCCCAGGACAATTATATATTGTATTTTTCAGCAGAGTCTAAGCTTTAATATGAAATATATGCAAGAAAATAAAAAATCTACTTTTTACAATTTGTAGTCTTTTAATAAAAAATTTAGGTTTTTCAATTAAATCCTATTGCGTGTAAAATTCTAATTCTCCCGGTTACAACGGTAACACATATGTATTGGTAGACACCCTTCCATGCCCAGGAGACTTCCCTAAACTGAAACATCGCTTTAGGAGATATTCAAATAAAATTCAACTGCTATATATTCTATGGAGGTACATATCTTAAGCTTTCTAGGCGTACCAGGCTTGCTGACATAGGTGCAGTTGTCTGGATGTACTACCTCAATGAATTATTTGGTTACACAGGGTTTCCAAGAAAAAAACAAGTTAAATCTGAAACAGCAAGGTCAATACCCAACGGTTGCCAGATTGATATATAATAATGATTTACTAGGTATCAGTTTCACCTTACACATAGCAATGATTGTGTGTGTATATATATATATATATATATTAGTCCCAGACTGGTACAGGAAAGTGACACGTCTCCCTGTAGCCATGGATGATTACGCTATACAGGTCAATGTGGGCAGGGCACCCTGGATTGTTTTTTGAAATAGTCACCAAACCTACTGTAAAAAATTGAAACATTTATTATACTTACATCAAACAAGTCCTTCATTATATAGAATACCCAGATAAGAGGTTTAATACGCCACACATAGGGTTGCCAAACATGTTCTTATTTTACTTAAAATTTCAGCTCTGCAAACTAAGTGCGCACCTTTTTCAACCAAAACAACCCTTTACATTTGAAATACTCCCTGAAAACACAAGTTTTCTAGGTGTACCCAGTTTTTTGTAGTGGGCACATCTTTCTGCAAGTAATCCCTCGAAGAGTTCTTCAGTTGCACAGGGTTTCCCTAAACAATGTATAAAAACACACAAAAAAACAAATTTCCTAAAATGTAAATATGCAAACAAGAAAAAAACTAGCTAAATATGAAAGCTCTTTGTTAACTGTTTATATATTTGGGCAATTAATATTATATTGTTTGGGGCTCCTTAGGCATAGCCCCCATCTTTGTGATAGCCCAATCATTTGACCACATCATTAGATTAAAAAGTTTTCATGATTTATTATATTTTTTCTTCAAAGAAATAACCAGCTCTACCACCAGGTGCAGGGTACAGCAATGGGGACAACATGTGCCCCATCGTTTGCAAACCTGTACCTGGGTTGGTGGGAGATGAGGTTGTGGAATCAGGACAAGGTGGCCCCATATCTGTGCCATGTCACGGCCTGTCACAGATATATTGATGACATCTTAATAATATGGGAGGGGCCGCAGCGGGAACTGGATGCTTTTGTTCATGTGTTAAACATCAATGATGAAAATCTAAAATTCACATGCAGCTACAACACACAGAGTATTGCCTTCCTAGATTTAAACATGTTCAGATAAGTTATTGAAGGTAGGACTCAATCCCTGGATAGTTCAGTGGATTTCCAGTTGGCTGAGGGATCGGTATCAGTGTTGTTGTAAATGGTGTGCAATCTGAACAAAGGCGAGTTACAAGTGGTGTGCCGCAAGGCTCTGTCATGGGCCCCATTGTTTTTAATATATTTGTAAGTGACATAGGAGAAGGCTTGGTAGCAAAAGTTTGTCTGTTTGCTGATGATACAAAGGTTAGTAATAGGGTGGATATTCCGGGAGGTGTGTGCAACATGGAAAATGATTTAGCTTTACTGGATAGATGGTCAAAACTGTGGAAACTAGAGTTTAATGTCTCTAAATGTAAAATCATGCACTTGGGTAGAAGGAATCCCTGCTCTGAGTACCGTATGGGCAGCACTGTGTTAGCCAGGACTTCGGAGGAGAGAGATTTAGGGACACTGATTACTGATAGCTGCAAGATGAGTGGACATTGTAGCCAGGCAGTGGGAAAAGCAAGCAGGATGCTCGGCTGCATAGCTTGAGGCATCACCAGTAGGAAGAGGGAGGTTGTGATGCCGTTGTATAGAGCCCTGGTAAGGCCACAGCTAGAATACTGTGTGCAGTTCTGGAGACCTTACCTGCAAAAAGACATTATTCAAATAGAACGTGTCCAAAGGTGGGCAACAAAAATGGTGGAAGGACTTAAACTTAAAACTTATCAGGAGAGACTTAAAGAACTTAATTTGTACAGTCTGGAGGAAAGAAGGGAGAGGGGGGACATGATTGAGACCTTTAAATATGTGAAAGGATTGAATAAGGTTCAGGAGGGAAGAGTTTTTAAGAAGAAACTTAATGATAGAATAAGGGAGCACAACCTGAAGCTAGTCGGGGGGAAGATCAGGAGCAATGTTAGAAAATATTATTTTACAGAAAGAGTAGTAGATGCTTGGAACAAACTTCCAGCAGAGGTAGTTGAAAAATCAACAGTCACTGAATTTAAACATGCCTGAGATAGGCACAAATCTATCCTAAGATAGAGTACATACAGTATACACATAAGGGCAGACTAGATGGACCGTATGGTCTCTTTCTGCCGTCAACTTTCTATGTTTCTTAAACATTAACATAAACGAAGAGGGCTATATCTTAACAAAACTCTTTCGGAAAGAGACATCAGTAAACACAACTTTGCGGGCAACAAGTGCACATCCTTCCCATCTCCTGCGGAGTATACCGTATGGGGAGTATATTAGGGCAAGAAGAAATTGCTCAACACCACAAGATTTCGGACAGGAAGCCCAAATTATAAAAACACGATTGAGAGCAAGAGGATATAGGACCCCCATCCTGAGGGCAGCCTATAAGTAGGCCAAACAAACTGACAGGCCAATACAAGCCCAAAAATAAAGATAGGGATAGAGGCCTGGCCATGGTTATGACTAGGGATGAGCGAATCGATCCGGACGAACCCGGATTCGATCCGAATTTCATGAAAAATTCGGATCGAATCAGAATTTCCCCGTGCTTCGATCGCTCGAAGTTTTCCTTTAACATCCATTCATTTACATTACAGGCATTCTAAGATGGCGGACGGGACATGTCCAGGCATCTACTCCGCAGCAGTGCAAGCTGGGGCAGTCACATGCAGCCTATCAGCAGCCAGCAAGCCCGGTGACGTCACAGCGCTATTTAAGTCGGCGGACATCTTGCTTTTCCTCATTTCTCTATTGCATTCGTGAGAGACAGGACGCTGCTGTAGTGAGGGAGAGACAGAGAGCCAGGGACACACAGGGACAGGCAGGAGACAGGCAGGAGACAGACAGAAAGTCAGCGAAAAGCAGGGAAAGTTAGGAAAAATCGGAGGCAGTCACAGGAAGATTTTTTTTTTCATCCAGCCTGAGTGTTACTGGCTGGCTCACTGGCTTTGTTAGCGTTTTCAGGCTGCTTATACACTTACTGTGCATATATACTGAACTGATCTCAAGTCTGCTGTGAGGCATCCCATTCTGTGACTACACCAGCCTCTATTTACTGCTATAACCCTTTGCACTTATTCTATTAGAAATTTGGCATGATAAACACACTTGCTGTGCATAGTATTACTGCTCACAGGTGCACTCCTGGCTGTTGGGGCATCCCATTCTGTGACTACACCAGCCTCTATTTACTGCTATAACCCTTTGCACTTATTCTAATAGAAATTTGGCCTGATAAACACACTTGCTGTGCATAGTATTACTGCTCACAGGTGCACTCCTGGCTGTTGGGGCATCCCATTCTGTGACTACACCAGCCTCTATTTACTGCTATAACCCTTTGCACTTATTCTAATAGAAATTTGGCCTGATAAACACACTTGCTGTGCATAGTATTACTGCTCACAGGTGCACTCCTGGCTGTTGGGGCATCCCATTCTGTGACTACACCAGCCTCTATTTACTGCTATAACCCTTTGCACTTATTCTAATAGAAATTTGGCCTGATAAACACACTTGCTGTGCATAGTATTACTGCTCACATGTGCACTCCTGTTGGGGCATCCATTCTGTGACTACACCAGCCTCTATTTACTGCTGTACCCTTTGCACTTATTCTAATAGAAATTTGGCCTGATAAACAAACTTGCTGTGCATAGTATTACTGCTCACAGGTGCACTCCTGGCTGTTGGGGCATCCCATTCTGTGACTACACCAGCCTCTATTTACTGCTATAACCCTTTGCACTTATTCTAATAGAAATTTGGCCTGATAAACACACTTGCTGTGCATAGTATTACTGCTCACAGGTGCACTCCTGCCTGTTGGGGCATCCCATTCTGTGACTGCACCAGCCTCTATTTACTGCTGTAACCCTTTGCACTTATTCTAATAGAAATTTGGCCTGATATACACACTTGCTGTGCATAGTATTACTGCTCACAGGTGCACTCCTGGCTGTTGGGGCATCCCATTCTGTGACTACACCAGCCTCTATTTACTGCTATAACCCTTTGCACTTATTCTAATAGAAATTTGGCCTGATAAACACACTTGCTGTGCATAGTATTACTGCTCACATGTGCACTCCTGTTGGGGCATCCATTCTGTGACTACACCAGCCTCTATTTACTGCTGTACCCTTTGCACTTATTCTAATAGAAATTTGGCCTGATAAACAAACTTGCTGTGCATAGTATTACTGCTCACATGTGCACTCCTGGCTGTTGGGGCATCCCATTCTGTGACTACACCAGCCTCTATTTACTGCTATAACCCTTTGCACTTATTCTAATAGAAATTTGGCCTGATAAACACACTTGCTGTGCATAGTATTACTGCTCACAGGTGCACTCCTGCCTGTTGGGGCATCCCATTCTGTGACTGCACCAGCCTCTATTTACTGCTGTAACCCTTTGCACTTATTCTAATAGAAATTTGGCCTGATAAACACACTTGCTGTGCATAGTATTACTGCTCACAGGTGCACTCCTGGCTGTTGGGGCATCCCATTCTGTGACTACACCAGCCTCTATTTACTGCTATAACCCTTTGCACTTATTCTAATAGAAATTTGGCCTGATAAACACACTTGCTGTGCATAGTATTACTGCTCACAGGTGCACTCCTGGCTGTTGGGGCATCCCATTCTGTGACTACACCAGCCTCTATTTACTGCTATAACCCTTTGCACTTATTCTAATAGAAATTTGGCCTGATAAACACACTTGCTGTGCATAGTATTACTGCTCACAGGTGCACTCCTGGCTGTTGGGGCATCCCATTCTGTGACTACACCAGCCTCTATTTACTGCTATAACCCTTTGCACTTATTCTAATAGAAATTTGGCCTGATAAACACACTTTTGCTGTGCATAGTATTACTGCTCACAGGTGCACTCCTGGCTGTTGGGGCATCCCATTCTGTGACTACACCAGCCTCTATTTACTGCTATAACCCTTTGCACTTATTCTAATAGAAATTTGGCCTGATAAACACACTTTTGCTGTGCATAGTATTACTGCTCACAGGTGCACTCCTGGCTGTTGGGGCATCCCATTCTGTGACTACACAAGCCTCTATTTACTGCTATAACCCTTTGCACTTATTCTAATAGAAATTTGCCTGATAAACACACTTGCTGTGCATAGTATTACTGCTCACAGGTGCACTCCTGGCTGTTGGGGCATCCCATTCTGTGACTACACCAGCCTCTATTTACTGCTATAACCCTTTGCACTTATTCTAATAGAAATTTGGCCTGATAAACACACTTGCTGTGCATAGTATTACTGCTCACAAGTGCACTCCTGTTGGGGCATCCCATTCTGTGACTACACCAGCCTCTATTTACTGCTATAACCCTTTGCACTTATTCTAATAGAAATTTGGCCTGATAAACACACTTGCTGTGCATAGTATTACTGCTCACAGGTGCACTCCTGGCTGTTGGGGCATCCCATTCTGTGACTACACAAGCCTCTATTTAATACCATAACCATTTGCACTTATTCTAATAGAAATTTGGCCTGATAAAGACACTTTTGCTGTGCATAGTAGTACTGCTGCCAGGTGCACTGCTGACTGTTGGGGCATCCCATTCTGTGACTACACAAGCCTCTATTTAATACCATAACCATTTGCACTTATTCTAATAGAAATTTGGCCTGATAAAGACACTTTTGCTGTGCATAGTAGTACTGCTGCCAGGTGCACTGCTGGCTGTTGGGGCATCCCATTCTGTGACTACACAAGCCTCTATTTAATACCATAACCATTTGCACTTATTCTAATAGAAATTTGGCCTGATAAAGACATTTTTGCTGTGCATAGTTGTACTGCTGCCAGGTGCACTGCTGGCTGTTGGGGCATCCCATTCTGTGACATACCATTAGCCTCTGCATTTACTGTAAGCTGCACAGTTATTTAAAGTAATTTGGCCTGTATGAGCCTGCTTACACACTGTTGCTGTGTGCATATATACTGATCTCAAGTCTGCTTTGGGGCATCCCATTCTGTAACATACCATTAGCCTCTGCATTCACTGTAAGCTGCACAGTTATTTAAAGTAATTTGGCTTGTTTCAGCCTGCTTACACACTGTTGCTGTGTGCATATATACTGATCTCAACTCTGCTTTGGGGCATCCCATTCTGTAACATACCATTAGCCTCTGCATTCACTGTAAGCTGCACAGTTATTTAAAGTAATTTGGCTTGTTTCAGCCTGCTTACACACTGTTGCTGTGTGCATATATACTGATCTCAAGTCTGCTGTGGGCATCCCATTCTGTAACATAACATAACCTACCTCTCTTATTTACACTAAGCAGCTCTCTTATTTAAACTAAGCAGGCCTCTTATTTTCACTAAGCAGCTCTCTTATTTAAGCTAAGCAGCTCTCTTATTTAAACTAAGCAGGCCTCTTGGATGCTGATTGTCCACTTTTGGGTGTGCATTATATTCGGTTTCATATACAGTGGGGTATCCCAATTTGTAAGATAACCTACCCCAACCATGTAAACTAAAGAGGCCTGTTGCAGCCTGAGTTTCTCTGCTTGCGTATGGCCTGCATTACAATCTGTCTCTTTCAATGACACTGCTGCCTGGGGTATCCCAATTTGTAAGATAACCTACCCCAACCATGTAAACTAAAGGTTACGTCCTTCGAGAAGGAAAACTTATGCCGAACACTATTTTTGTTGGGGGCATTGACCTTTGGATTGATCGGCATGAAATTAAGGATTTTTTTCAAAGTATGGCGCTGTAAAGAAGGTCAAAATTATTTCTCATACTTGGATTATTGTTACTTTTTGTTCAGCTTAAAATATACCAGGCCACAAGGCACATGCTATTTTAACCCTATCTGTTATACAACATAAGCGTTGATCAGCATCAGCTTCATTAAGCTACTTCAGTTTGCACTTCCTTTTTGACTGCTTTCATTTAACCAGGCTGCAGGGCACCCCAAAGCTGCACCTTGCACCCCATCTGTTATACTAAATAAGCGTTGATCAGCATCAGCTTTATTAAGCTATTGCATTTTGCATTGGTTTTTGTACTGCTGCCAAAACACTAGCCCATATGGGCATCCCAAACCAGCACATGTCACCCCATCTGTTATACTAAATAAGCGTTGATCAGCATCAGCTTTATTAAGCTATTGCATTTTGCATTGGTTTTTGTACTGCTGCCAAAACACTAGCCCATATGGGCATCCCAAACCAGCACATGTCACCCTATCTGTTATACTACATAAGCTTCTACAGGCCCTTTTTTTTATTTATTTTTATTTATATAGAGCTGTAATAGCTTATATAGTGAGGTAAATTTGCCATTTTGCTGCATTATATAGAGCACCCCCTCTGTAAATCTGAGGGGCAATAGTTTATATTATAAGGTAAATTCATGGTTTTGCACCATTATATGGAGCAGCCCCTGTGTAAATCTGAGGGGCATTAGCTTATATAGTGAGGTAAATTTGCCATTTTGCTTCATTATATAGAGCAGGCCCTGTGTAAATCTGAGGGGCAATAGCTTATATTGTGAGGTAAATTTGCCATGTTGCAGCATAATATAGAGCAGCCCCTGTGTAAATCTGAGGGGCAATAGTTTATATTATGAGGTAAATTCATGGTTTTGCACCATTATATGGAGCAGGCCCTGTGTAAATCTGAGGGGCAATAGCTTATATTGTGAGGTAAATTTGCCATTTTGCTTCATTATATAGAGCAGCCCAGTTGCCATCTAAATCAACTACTGTCCGGCCAGTACAGCTTTTCCAGGGCAAACTCTGCTAGTTGCGGACACAAGTCAAGTTTGGCTTCCCAGCAAATCCAGTGGATCCTGAAGGTGTGTTGGCATGGTCATGTCAAGGTATGACATGACCTGCGGTTTGAGGCCCAGCTCCAGGTCTTCCTGCTGCTCATGAGTAGACTCACTATGCGGGTGTAGAAAGCTACTCACTAGCGACTGAAGACTGAGGCTGCTGCTGATGGAGCTGCTGCTGCTGCTGCTCCTTCCACCCCCCCAGCAGCCATGGCAGTGGAAGGTGATCGCAGAGGTCCCCCCGAGTCAGACCTGCGGGAGTATGGGCCATGGCACAGATAGACATCGCCCAACTGACTACGTGGGATGTCTCTGTAGTAGGTCAGTTTTTCCTCCCTCTCAGTGGGTGTAAAAAATGCCCCCATTTTGTGCCGGAAGCGAGGGTCCAATAAGTTGGAGAGCCAGAAGTCTTCCCGCTGACAAATGGAGACAATTCTGCGCTCACTAGTACGCAAGCATGTGAGCATGCATTGTGCCATTTGTGCAAGTGACTCGGAGGGACTACCTGTCTCCATCTCCACTGTAAACTGCCACGGTGTGTCTGGGTCCTCTGTCTCGCCTTCCTCACAACCCTCTAGCTCATGTGGCTGCTCCTGCTCCTCCTCTCCTGTCAGATGACTAGATAAAATGGTCATTTTGTGAAACCTAAACTGTGGTTTGCTGTGCCCCACCCCCTCCTCCTCCTCCACTTCAGCCCCCACAGGCTTCATGTGGCTGTGAAATGTATGTGCCATGTCTCCAGTGCCCTGACCAGCCATGGTTTCCAACATGTCTTGTAGTACATGAAGCAGTGGAATCTCATCGTTCATCTCATAGTCCTGGCAACTGAGCAAACGGTCGGTGTCACGTATGAGCTGCCAATGGTTTACATTGAATTTACACAGGGGTGTCCCCCTATCCGTTTGGATCATCCAGAAATCCGTGATGGCTTTTCTCTGTTCCTATAGTGCAGTGGTCCTCAACCCTGTCCTCAAGGCCCACCAACATGTCATGTTTTTTGGATCTCCAAATAGCCAGCTCTATTGCTCTGCAGCTGCACTAATTACTCCACCTGTGCATCTTTGTGGAGATCTGCAAAACCTGGCCTGTTGGTGGGCCTTGAGGACAGGGTTGGGGACCAATGCTATAGTGGATCCTGCATATGGAGGGTGGAATTCCAATGGGTGGAAACATCGCAAATCAGACTATGTTGGGGTACACCGTTGTGACGCTGAGGCTCAATAAGGTTGTGCTTGGTGGTGTAGGAGTGCCAGAAGTGCATGCTAACTTTCTTTCCTGTTGTTCGGATGTCTTTCAGATGGGGGCAAGACTTCAGAAAAAGCTTGACAACTAGACTGAACACGTGTGCCATGTCAGGACGCATGACTCTGGCTTCCTTGTCGCAGCGCGAACAAGATGTTCTTCCAAGTGTCAGTCACCATGGGTCCAAATTTGCAGTTATCATGGATTAAGCAATGCTTTCATGGATTGAGTTCTCATTTTTAGTAGTTCCTCCCATGTGTGACTCTGTTGGTCAAGGAAAACCATGTGAAGAACAGCGTGAAACCACAATCACCAAGGGGGCCTAAAAGGATATATATTGTCCACCATGAGTCCATAGTTACAGCTCCAGACGTAGACAACACTGTGCACTTTGGTAGACACTGACAGGCTAAAGGACTGGCCCACCTTCTGTTCAACAACCATGCCATGGGACTCTCCACCTCGGCTCGGCACAAGCCATCAGTTCTCTGAAAGGTCCACTACTGGGTAATGCAGCAGGCTGGACTTATGGTGACGCTGTCTGAGAGGAGAAATCCCTCAGACATCAAGATTAAAAATTCCAAGAATTTTTGAGGGCTAATTATTCAGAGGCAATGATACCTAGTTGTTTCTGATTTAATTACAAGGTGGAAACACACCCTCAAACAAAACTTCACTTTGGCAATACTATTGCATTTGTCTATTCATAATTTTATGTATATATACTAACTACAAACAATCGAGCTCAACGTGCAATAACTGGAATCCTCCACCCAGAAAATTAATATGACAATAAAAATATAA
This sequence comes from Gastrophryne carolinensis, assembly GCA_027917425.1. Lineage (NCBI taxonomy): Eukaryota > Metazoa > Chordata > Amphibia > Anura > Microhylidae > Gastrophryne > Gastrophryne carolinensis. The sequence goes on from CM051239.1 coordinate 381,120,747, forward strand.
AAAAACACAGAGCTATAAGAAATATCTGTAAGAGTCCAATCAATTAAAAAAAATATGAAAAAATGAAGGTGAAAAATAATTTTCTTGAAAAATATGTTTTTTCTTCCAAACTTTTTCTTTCCTGAATCAATGGATCCCAAAACGATGGCAAATCACATCCCAAGTTGCAGAGAGATATATGGAACAAGCAAAACAATCTCACTTCCAATTAGGGAAATTGTAAATCCACTCAGACGAGAACCAAGGCTCATAATCCAGAGGTATATGAGGGGATAAAAGAATAACATATAGTGCAACACCGCTAATAATAAGGAACGTTTAATTAAAACGAAGTGCACTCACATGATATCAATAAAAGCAAAGCATTGAACAAAGTGTGACTGTCAGCGACTCTCACCGCCAGGCTTTCAAAGTCCAAAGTAGATCAATATAGCCAGGGTTATGTCCTATGTCAAGTTGCTGCTACCCAACACGTTTCGCCCCTGATGGGGCTTTAACCAGGTTTGCAGCTTATGGTGGGAAATGAATTTAAATATCCGATATGTCTCTCTCCACCCGGAAGCGCAATGAATGCTTCCGGTTCACATAAATCAATCTACGAAATTCAACACTTATCTGCTATAATATACAGCCTGCATTACGCGGCACCACTTATGAAAACTATGCAGACGGCTTTTTAAATAAAAAAAACGCTTACCGATATGAGCTGCGTGACCGCCCGGAAGCAGAATAACTACTTCCGGTCCCTCCGAATAAGCTTCAATGCGCAACCGCCAATCTGAGAGTACGGGCAGTTGCCAGTGCGCAAGCGCCAGCTCGCAACTCCGTGGCAGCTCTCCCCTAGTGCGCACGCGCCAGCACAACGCCGCCAGAAAAGCTGCTGACAGCGACGCCACATCGGTCGCCCAGCAACCCAAAGCAACACAAGTGCGCAGGCGCCAGCCCGGGACAACAACAACCACCGCACTCGCGCCTGTCACCATTCAATAGCAGCAGCTGCACGCACTACGCATGCGCCAACTCTTAAACTATTACAGCTACTTCACACAGTAGCAGGGAGACCTCTCAATGTTATACAAAGGGAAGTACGCTTTTATAAAGCTAAAAATAAACTATACTAAACTAGACTAAAATAATCCTCTAAAAACTCTGAGGCACGTCTAAAATTACTTATGCAATAAAGCCTAGACCATGATTAAACTGTCAAAGTATATATGAATATATAACATCATACATAGCTCTCTAATGGGCTAGCAAGACTAAAATTCCTTTAAGCAGCTTGAGGCCCGCTTGACAGTAAAAACCTAGGCTTAAGCCTTAAAACTTTTTGATTGATACTCAAATCGGTTAGTTACAGACTTGGACCGGGAAAACCTCTAAGTGAGAGTCACGACTAACAAATCACCATCTATCCATTGCACATAGATAAAACTAGTAAACAAACATAGGTATTATATAAGTAAAAACAGAAAACATACTGTAAACCCACTACAATAAAAAGTAAAAAATATTAAGAATCATCAATGAAACAATTTAAATCGTATTCAATATTCAGGCCACGAGGGGTCAAAGTGTTTAGATTATATATCCATCGACTTTCCATACGTGAAAGATCCCTCTCCATATTATTTCCCCGCCAATGTGCTTTCGCCTTATCTATCCCCATAAAGGAAACCGAACTGGGGTCTGAGGCGTGAAACTTCTTATAATGGGCTGACAAACTATGCCCTTCATATCCCCTTTTGATATTATACAAATGTTCCCTAATACGGGTTTTAAGAAGACGGGTGGTCCTCCCTATATAGATTAAATTGCATGGACACCAGATGGCGTATACCACAAATCTGGTACTACATGATATGAAATCTTTAATTTTGATAGCATCAGCCATTCCTGGTACCAAAAACACAGGCGAGGATTTGTTTAATTTCAATCCGGTTCTGCAACCATAGCATGATCCACACCTAAAAAAAACGGTCGGAGGATGGTTAACCAGAGTGATCGGTTTGGGTGGGTCAACAAAGCTACGGACAAGACGATCCTTCAGGTTCGGGGCCCTCTTAAAGATACAGACTGGTTTGTCTGGCAGTACGGGACCAATTACTGGATCTTCCTTTAGAATGGGCCAATGCTTACTCAGAATGTTTTTAACCTTCCAATGTTGTAGGTTGTAGCCCGTCAAAAAGGCAAAATCAATCCTATTTGAGTCCCTCTTTTGAACATCTCTCGGTTTTCCCAAGAGTGAGGATCTATCCATGTCCCTCACTTGTTCTTTCTGTTTTTCAATTTCAGATCGAGGATACCCTTTCTCCTCAAACCTTTTCTGGAGTTGTAAAGATTGTATATCATAATCGGCTACATTGTTACAGTTTCTTTTAATCCGAACGAACTGGCCCTTGGGTATGGCCCGGAGCCAGTTTGGATGGTGACAGCTGGCTCTAGGGACATACCCATTTCTGTCAGTGGTTTTAAAATATGTACAGGTGCTCAGCCCGCTGGCTTCCCGTCGGATTTCTAAATCAAGGAAATTAATTTTTGAATCACTAATATCTGCAGTGAACTCCAAATTATAATCATTGGAATTCGCAGACTTAAAAAATTCTTCTAATGATGCTCTTGACCCATCCCAGACAACAATAACATCATCGATGTAACGGCGCCATAGCTTCAGGGACGGCCAAGTTTTCCCAAAGATAAAGTTCGCTTCCCACAGCCCCACGAACAAATTGGCCATACTTGGGGCAAACTTAGCCCCCATCGCTACGCCCTTGATTTGCAGGAAAAATTCGCCCCCGAACCAGAAGTAATTATGCTCTAAAGAGAACTTAAGGCATGCCATGATGAATTCAATCTGTTGTGGTGGGAGACCTGACTGTTGTTCCAAAAAATACCTAACAGCCAGCATCCCTAGCTCATGTGGGATTACCGTATAGAGCGAAGTGACGTCTGCTGTTGCCAGCAGACAACCATCATTCACCTCCATGTCCTGGCAGATAGTAAGGACCTGGCCAGGGTCCCTTAAGTATGCAGGTAGTTTTATAACCAATGGCTGTAAGAAATTATCAACATATTCGCCTAAGCGACATGGGACGCCCCGGAGGCTTCGTTTGATTTTTATGGACCTTCGGGAGTTGGTAAATTGTCGGAGTCCGGGGCTTTCCAATATTGAGGTATTTAAATTCTTTTTCATTTAAGATCCCAAGTTCCCGTCCACCTTTCAATAGATCTAACAATGCCCGATAATAATCCTTAAGTGGATCTGATTCAAGTTTAACGTATGTTTCAGTATCCGAGAGCAAGCGAGTCAACTCAGCTATATAATCATGTTTATCTAGAATCACCAGGCCTCCGCCTTTGTCGGTGGGTTTTACCACAATTTCGGTATTTTTCTTTAGATTTTTTTTTTTTTTTATTTCAATCTTTTTTATTGGATTTTTCTTTTTCAAAGTACACAGATGACAATGGTATACATTTGTTGTACAACATGTAGATGCTCAATTTTTCAAATTGGTACATAGCCAGACAGTACATGGAGGCAGATAGCGTTTTCAACATAAAATATATACGTCTGCACAACATTAGCCATTTGTTTGTTGTCAGTGTGTCAACCTGAATGGCCTATCTCTAGTGGCATCCGTTGTGCTAAACCCCAGCCCTCCGCCCGCCGCCCAGCGCGCAGAGAGGTCCGTCAACGGACATCGCCGGGCGCCCAGCCCAGCGGGAAGGAGGGGAGGGAGTGGGGTGGGTGCAAGGGGGGGAGGGTTACGGGGGGGGGGAGGGTGGCCTAAGACAGTGAAGGGGGGAAGAAGATAGAAAAAAAAAAAAAAAAAAAAAAGGGGGAGAAAGAAAGGGAGATCTTTGCTCATTGTAGCATAGTATTGCATGCTTCCGGGTAGGCGTATTCCACCCAAGGCTCCCATACTTTGATAAATTTGGTGTGTGAATCCCTCAGGATGCTGGTCAATTTCTCGTTAATTAAAATACCGTTAAGCCTGTCCTTTACTGCCTGGAAGGGGATTCCCGGTTTCTTCCAGGAGCTAGCAATCGTTAGTTTAGCTGCCAGCATAAGTTGAGTGAGCAGGGCGTGCTGGGTTCTGGTGATACCCTCCGGTTTCACATGCAATAATGCTACCCAAGGATCCCGACGTATATGGGCATGTAGAAGGGTGCTCAGGAGGCCAAAAACTCGGGACCAAAATCTCTTAACCTTCGGGCACTCCCACCATATGTGTAGAACGGAGCCTTCCACCGAACAACCTCTAAAGCATTGGGCGGGGTAACCCTGGATCGCTTTAGCTATGCGTGCGGGCACCAGGTACCACCTGGTGAGCATCTTGTATGCTGCTTCCAGGGTTGTGACATTGATCGAGCACCTGTTTATTCCAATCCATATCTCCTCCCAGTCTCTCCTATCCCTTACCAGGCCCAGATCCGACTCCCATCTGGCCATGTACCCATGTTTTGAGTTGGCGGGTAGTGCTACAAGGCTCGAGTAAATAGTGGATACAAGACCCGTGGTGGGGGTCCCTCGCGCGCACAATTTTTCAAAGGGAGTCATATCTGAGTCTTCCGTCTTGTTTTTTAGCAGGGGTGCAATCCAGTGACGGAGTTGCAGATATCTAAACTGTTCTGATGGCGGGGCTTTCTCCCTTTCCTGCAGTGCAGGCCAGGAGATTATCTCGCCTCTGGACAGGAGATGGTGGAGTTTGCTAATCCCCGCCCGCTCCCACCAACTAAACCCTTTGGGGTCTAACCCCGGGGGAAACATCGGGTTCTTAACAATTCGCATTAGTGGAAGGTGTGGAGAAATTAGTTTCCCGGAGTATTTCGTCCCATCCCAGATCCGAAGGGAGTGGTTTAGAATGGGGCATGAGATGTGTGATCTATGTTGTGGCGGCAACCACATTAAGCTGTCAACCGGGACTGGGTCGCACGCGGAGGCCGTTAACGCCACCCACAATGGTGTCTCCATGTGGATATGTAGCTGTTGAAGCTGCCCTATCTGCGCTGCATGGTAGTATTTGCAGATACACGGAACCCCCAAGCCTCCCTCTTTCCTATGTCTAGTCATGGTAGCTCTAGCAACTCTCGGCCTAGTTCTCCCCCATATAAATTTCATTATGCTATTTTGCATGCTTTTAAGCTGAAATTGTGGAATATACACCGGGAGAGTTCTAAAGTGGTATAGAAGTTTCGGGAGCAAGGTTATTTTTATTGCATTGACCCTTCCTATCCAGGATATCTCATGACCCCGCCAGGTATCCAGCATCGCTTTCAAACTTCTAAAAAGGGGGGGGTAGTTTGCTTGGTATAAAGACCGATAATGTGGCGTGATCTTGACGCCTAAGTAGGATAGGGCTCCCGGGGCCCAGCGGAATGGGAAGTTGGATTGAAGGATGCTTAGTGTTGGGGCAGGGACATTTAAATTAAGCCCTACCGATTTCTCCTTGTTAACTTTAAGACCCGAAATCCTCGAGAAGGTTTCCAGGAGCTGGAGCAGGTTAGGTAGTGAGGTATGGGGCTGTGTGAGAGTCAATAAGATATCATCGGCAAATAAGCACACTTTGTGATGGTATCCCGCCATTTCAATGCCTTTTATGTTCGGGTTTGCCCGAATAGCAAGGGCCAAAGGCTCCAGTGCCAGCACGAATAGCACCGGGGAGAGTGGGCATCCCTGCCGGGTGCCTCTACCTATTGAGATTGGCTCAGAAAGGTAACCATTATATTGCACTCTGGCTGAGGGGGAGGAGTAGATAGAGCGGATCCAAGCCAGGAAGTTATCGCCAAAGCCCCATTTCTGAAGAGCACAGTGCATGTAATCCCACGAGAGGGAGTCAAAAGCCCTTTGCATGTCCAGAGACAGCAAGAGGCTATGGATATCTCTTTGTTGAGCCAGCTCAATCAGGTGGAGCAGTCTACGAATATTGTCCGGTGCTTGCCTGCATGGGATAAATCCTACCTGGTCTTTCCCAATTATGGTGCCCAGGAATTCGTTAATTCTAGTAACCAGGACTTTACCTAAAATTTTCACATCTACGTTGAGTAGAGAAATAGGCCTATAATTTTGTGCGTCTGAGTGATCCTTATCAGGTTTCGGAATCATACTGATGTAGGCCTCCAGTGATGACTGATGTAAAGAACCCTGATCTGTAAGGGAGTTAAACATGGCGGTTAGATAGGGAGCCAGTTCCGCTGCATACTTTTTGTAATATAGGGCTGAGAACCCATCTGGTCCGGGCACTTTGGATGTCTTAAGGCTCTTAATGGCCCCAAGCACTTCCAAGACTGTTATGTCTGCGTCGAGACGCTCTTTATGGGCATCCTGCAGTTCGGGGAGCGAGACGGAGTCTAGGAATCTTGCCGTTTCCTCGCGGGGGAACATATGGTGGGGTTTGTAAAGTTTACCTAGTGAATTTCTAAACATTTGTATGATCTTGAGAGGGTTAGCTGTGAGGCTCCCCTCAGGGGTCCTAAGCGAGATCAAAGGCTGCCGAGGCCCCGAATATCGCAGTTTGTTAGCCAGGGGGGTGTCAGGCTTATTGGCTCTCGCGTAGTACCTCTGCTTGCCCCATCTAAGCCTCTTTTCCGCCATCTCGTCCAGTGCCATATTAAGCTGGATGCTAATTGCATCCACCTTCTTCTTTAGCTCTCTTGTCGGATTTGCTACCCAGTCTCTGCGCAATTGTTCTAGCTGCGCTGTGAGTCGGGTCACATTGTCGTTCCTGCGTTTTTTAATGGCCGAGGCTAGCACTATAAGGTTGCCCCGCATGACTGCCTTATGGGCTTCCCAGATGCTCACTGCCGAGGCCGTGTCTTTATTGGTTATGAAGTAGGTTTTTATAGATTGAAGGACCTGTTCTTGGGTGTCCTTATGTGACAGCAATGAGTCGTTGATCCTCCACCTGAAGGGTTTGGGCGTGGGGGGGGAGGTGCTAAATCCCATCAGAACCGGTGCGTGGTCTGACCAGGGAGCAGATAATATTTGGCATTTTTGAACCAAGGGGACTAGGGTCTGCGCTACGAGGATGTGATCTATTCTGCTAAGTGAGTCGTGAGGGTTGGAATAAAAGGTGTAGTCCCGTGTTCTTGGATTGAGCTCGCGCCAGATATCTACCAAAGAAGCCTCTTTGAGCAGTGTGTTAATTCGGTGCGGGGGGTGTTGAGTAGGTTGGGTGGTAGGTGAGGGGCTCCTGCCCTGTGGACCGGATCTATCCAGTTTTGGATCTAGGGTAATGTTAGAGTCGCCGGCCATGATTAGCATGCCCTTACCATGCTCCTTAACCCTTTTCATTAGATGAGAGAAGAAGTTAGTCTGGTGGGTGTTGGGTGCATAATAGGATACGATTGTTACTAGGGTATCATCTAAGGATCCCACTAATATGAGGTAACGGCCTGTTGGATCTGCGAACTGAGACTCACATTTAAACAGGAGATTCCGCCTGAATGCGATTAGCACCCCCCGGGTTTTTTCCTTAAAACATGCTGTGAAGAATATCGGGTAGTGTGGGTGCAAGTATCGCGGGGAGCTCGTGGACGAGAATCTGGTCTCTTGAAGGCATAAGATGTCTGCTTGCAGTTGCTTGTAACAATGGAATGCCTTTGTTCTCTTAGATTGTGAATTAAAACCTTGGACGTTATGCGTTAAGAGTTTAAAGTTAAGGTCGGCTCCAGCTAATGAGTTCTGCAACTGGCTCATCTTACTGAGAGAAAAGATAGAATTGGTGCCCTGAGAGGAGGAGAAGCGTGTTAAAGAGATAGATAGATAGAGAAAAAAAAAAAAAAAAAAAAAAAGAGAGAGGAGAGGTAGAGAGGAGAAAAGAGGAATGGAAGGGAGGGTAGGGGTATGCTAAGGGTTAAGACGGTGATGGGCTAAGCGGGATGGGGGTGTGGGGGTCAGGAGGTTCAGTAAGGCCCCTCCTTGTGGGTGGCCCAAACTGGGTACCTCCCAAGGTGGGAATAGGTGTTGTGTGAATCTGACCACTCAACAGTCAGTAGTTGTCCTTCCGGGGGGAAAAACCTCACAGCCGGAAGTCTTTGGGGTTCAAGGGGGTCGCCTCTGCACGGGGTAGAGCCTGCGCTAATGTAACTGAGCATATTAAGACATTGAAACATTTAAGATAACATAGCTGACGGTCCCATAGTGGAGGAGAGGTTGCGCTTCCGTCGCCTCTATCAAGTTGTTTGTGCGTTGCGGGCTAGTGCCCAAGCCAGGGATCACTCTCCCGCAAGGCCCAATAGTGGCCGCAGCGTTAACACAGCCATAAAGAAAGGGTTCATAAACTAGAACATTTATCAAACATTGTAAAGCATTGCGACCCAAGGGGGCTATCATCGGGGCCGCGCCAAGCGCCCATATTGAGGGGTCCAAGGCACCCCACTGTCTCACCAGCAGCCCCGAGCTCCTCATAGGGTGGCAAATGGAGCCGCCCCCCCCATCCGAGCCACCCCCCACGGACACGCACGCAACAGTCCCGTCCGCAGGAGGGGGCCCCAACAAGGGGGGGCACCCCCCAATGGTGCCGAACAGCCTCCGACCGTCCCACGGCGGCCCCACTAGGCCGCTAGGCCGACCACGATCCCATGAGGACCCGGTCTCCAGTCGGGGTACCGCCACGGTGGGGGCAGAGGCCGATCGCCCGAAGCATCATAAACCTTCATATGAAATAAACTATAAAGTATCCATAAACCAATAACATAGTGTTATAACTTATCTGACGGTGACCCTGGGAGAGGAAAAGGTGCTGTCTCTCATAGCTGCAAGAAGAAATCAGAGTGTCCCGAATTGTCCGATCAGTGCCAGTTCACGCCCGTGTCGAGGAAAAAGAAGAGAGAGGGACACGGTTGCTGAACGACTCTCATTCCAGTTCCAGCTGACGATTTCTAGAGGCCCGGGAGGGCGTAAATGTGGGATAAGGTCGCTGGTCGTCGGCTCTCTGGTCCCTCCGGTTGGGCCTGGGCCGCTGCTCCCGGGGCTGGTCCACTGGAGCCGGACGGTCAATGGGTCCGGTCAAATTGAGGCGATCGAGTGTCTCCATTGCTTCTTCTGGGTTTGTTACTGTGTGGGTACGGCCCCCATAGTTAAAGAGCAATTTAAATGGGTAGCCCCATCTGTAGGTGATTCGATGCGACTGAAGGGTCAAGAGGCACGGCTTAAGCTGACGCCGCCTTTGCAGGGTGGCTGGGGCCAGATCTGAGTAGACCTGATACTTGTGGGTTTGAAAGGTCAGGTTAGGGTTCAGCCTGGCCGCTTGAGCGATAGCCTCTTTAGTATTGTAATATGTGAACTTGACTATAACGTCTCTGGGCTGGCCATCTGCTCGGGGTGGGCCCAGGGCTCTGTGGACCCTATCCATCTCCAGCCTTTCGATAGGGATGGACAGTGTCAGCTCCTGCACCAGGGCTGTCACGGTGGATTTTAAATCAATAATAGATTCTGGCAGCCCTCTGAATCTCAGGTTACAGCGCCGAGATCGGTTTTCAAGATCCTCTATTTTTTGGTGGGCCAGGGAGAGGTCTGATTTAATATTTTGGATCTCTGATTCATGCTCCTCCAGCACAGTGGTGGTGCAGCTCGCCTGCTGCTCTAGTTTAGAAGTGCGGGCTCGCAGATCCCTTAGTTCAGCTTTAAATGTGGCTGAGATTTTATTAGTGGCTGTTTCCAGCTCTTGATGTAATACTGCCTGAAATCTTGCTAGAAGCTCTGCATCTCTGATGCCTGGGTCAGGCTGCTGGACTGGTGGGGGATCTGGGGTCGCTTGCTGGAGCTCAAGTTGTGATTCTGGCTGTGAGTCTAGCAGGTTTGGGGATGGTATGGGTGAGGATGAGGGATGCGGATCATGCTGCTGTCCCGATAAGGTTGCCATCTTAGGGCTGTCTGGATGTGCTGGACGCCTAGGGGTAGTTGATGGCTTTCCCCTTTCCCTGCGCCCCATCCGTTATAATGGTGACCTCTCTAAGTAAAGAAAGTCTCTCCCCAGGGCCCCTGCTTACTGTGTGGGATGAGCTGTCTGTCTCCTTCTCCCTGCGGTGGGTGGCTTGGCTTGTTGGCAGCTCTCTCCTCTTCTCCTGACTCCCAAGCTCGTGTCACAGGGCCGCACGTGAGGTGAGCAGGTCAGGGACTCCTCTCATGCTGTGGATGGCTGAGGTGCGGAGGTCGCGGCCGCCATCTTGGATTTAGGACGTGCTGCAGAGAGCGGGCTGCGCTCCCGCCGGGTCAGCTCTTCTGTCCTCCTCCAGTGGCCAGTGGGTCCTCCCTGACTCTCCAGGGACCCAATCCGCCCGGAACCGCTGCTCTAGAGTGCTGCTGGGCAGGTAAAAGCCCCGTGCAGTGTGGAGCCGAATTAGGCTGCTGCCATCTTCGTCGGCTGCTCCTTTTCTTTAGATTTTTAATGGCCTTAGAATGGGAAAGCAATTTGACGTTTTTTACCTGAATCTTTCTTAAGTCATTGATAACTGCTCCCTTAAAAACTTCCGATCTTGCATTGCAGGAATTGTATGCTTAAAAGTCGGAGTTCCAGTAACTTCACCTGTAGCTGGCATTACTTCAATAGTAGGGGGATCTTTAAGTCCTATCCCTATGTTTTCTTTATTCAAAAAGAATTTTTTTATGTTCAGCTTACGCATAAACTTTAAAAAATCGATATGTACATCAAACTTATCTATATCCCTAGGGGGCGCATACTTTAATCCATAGTCCAGAGCTCTAAGCTCATCGTTGCTCAATTGGAAGGAACTTAAGTTGAAGATCCCTTGTCCTAACGCCACCGGGTTCTTCTTATGTTTTGCCCCTCCTCGCTTGCCCCTTCGTCCCATGGGGCCTTCTACCCGAAAAGGGGCCTGCTCAACTTCCCGTTCATTCCGCAACATTTCCTTACCTCTTCTCAGAAAGGGATCCTCCCTTGGTGCAAGGCGGGAAAAGTTTTTGTCCCTCCACGATGGGGTGCATTTCCGCCAGCTAACCCCTTTGTCTTTTGGTCTATCACCAGGATTTCTCTGTGAAATCCTATTGGGAGTGAAGGAATTATAAGAATGATGGTAACCCCGCCTTTCAACCCCAAACCTTCCCCTAGATGGAGTCCATACGGGTCTATGATTGGGGACCACTTTTGTTTGTAATTCAGGATCCTTTTCCTTTTCTAAATCCACCCCGCCCTCTTCCAAAAATTGGCATTTAAACACCTTCTTGGAAGCATAATCAGCAGCATCCCTTTGAAGTTTGCGTATCTTTCTATTCCGAATTTGGGCCTCATCTTTCTCTAATCTGGTCCTCAAAGAGTCTGATTTGCTAGAAAACAATTCTGATGTACTTAAGGGATCAAGTCGTTTTTTCGTTTCTTCCTTTATACACTCTAATCCCTTTAATTGTATCCTCTTTTTAATTAACAACTTGTCAATCAACCTCAGACCACAGTCATTAAAAAAATGAAACCAATCATGTTTTGATTCCACAGTCTCATCCCCATCCTGTATAGATAATGACCACCGTAATTGTTGTGGGACCATTTTTTGGTCCAAGTATCTTTCCAATGTGGCAATGTCCCACTTAAGTCTAATTTCCTTATTAAACATTTCATACATTTCTTTAAATTCATTTTCTAGATTTAGTTCCACAGGTGCACTGGGCATATTACTGCCATTAATTCCAAAATCAATGCTTCTCTGTGAACTAAAGCTAAATATATCCATCTTAGAGAATACCAGACAGCAGCAGGTATTTAGAGAATAAATGTGATAAATTTAAACAAAAACAAAAGAACACCGCGCTCTCTTCAAACAATCGAGTTCAACGTGCAATAACTGGAATCCTCCACCCAGAAAATTAATATGACAATAAAAATATAAAAAAACACAGAGCTATAAGAAATATCTGTAAGAGTCCAATCAATTAAAAAAAATATGAAAAAATGAAGGTGAAAAATAATTTTCTTGAAAAATATGTTTTTTCTTCCAAACTTCAATTACACCCAGTGATTGACATCAATTCCTGTGCAAATCCACCACCTAATGGACGGGAGGCTTACCAGATGTAAATCATAGAAAAGCTTTCCTGAATCAATGGATCCCAAAACGATGGCAAATCACATCCCAAGTTGCAGAGAGATATATGGAACAAGCAAAACAATCTCACTTCCAATTAGGGAAATTGTAAATCCACTCAGACGAGAACCAAGGCTCATAATCCAGAGGTATATGAGGGGATAAAAGAATAACATATAGTGCAACACCGCTAATAATAAGGAACGTTTAATTAAAACGAAGTGCACTCACATGATATCAATAAAAGCAAAGCATTGAACAAAGTGTGACTGTCAGCGACTCTCACCGCCAGGCTTTCAAAGTCCAAAGTAGATCAATATAGCCAGGGTTATGTCCTATGTCCAGTTGCTGCTACCCAACGCTTTTCGCCCCTGATGGGGCTTTAACCAGGTTTGCAGCTTATGGTGGGAAATGAATTTAAATATCCGGTATGTCTCTCTCCACCCGGAAGCGCAATGAATGCTTCCGGTTCACATAAATCAATCTACGAAATTCAACACTTATCTGCCATAATATACAGCCTGCATTACGCGCCACCACTTATGAAAACTATGCAGACGGCTTTTTAAATAAAAAAACGCTTACCGATATGAGCTGCGTGACCGCCCGGAAGCAGAATAACTACTTCCGGTCCTTCCGAATAAGCTTCAATGCGCAACCGCCAATCTGAGAGTACGGGCAGTTGCCAGTGCGCAAGCGCCAGCTCGCAACTCCGTGGCAGCTCTCCCCTAGTGCGCACGTGCCAGCACAACGCCGCCAGAAAAGCTGCTGACAGCGACGCCACATCGGTCATCCAGCAACCCAAAGCAACACAAGTGCGCAGGCGCCAGCCCGGGACAACAACAACCACCGCACTCGCGCCTGTCACCATTCAATAGCAGCAGCTGCACGCACTACGCATGCGCCAACTCTTAAACTATTACAGCTACTTCACACAGTAGCAGGGAGACCTCTCAATGTTATACAAAGGGAAGTACGCTTTTATTACTCAAAATCGATTTGAGTATCAACCAAAAAGTTTTAAGGCTTAAGCCTAGGTTTTTACTGTCAAGCGGGCCTCAAGCTGCTTAAAGAAATTTTAGTCTTGCTAGCCCATTAGAGAGCTATGTATGATGTTATATATTCATATATACTTTGACAGTTTAATCATGGTCTAGGCTTTATTGCATAAGTAATTTTAGACGTGCCTCAGAGTTTTTTGAGGATTATTTTAGTCTAGTTTAGTATAGTTTATTTTTAGCTTTATAAAAGCGTACTTCCCTTTGTATAACATTGAGAGGTCTCCCTGCTACTGTGTGAAGTAGCTGTAATAGTTTAAGAGTTGGCGCATGCGTAGTGCGTGCAGCTGCTGCTATTGAATGGTGACAGGCGCGAGTGCGGTGGTTGTTGTTGTCCCGGGCTGGCGCCTGCGCACTTGTGTTGGTTTGGGTTGCTGGGCGACCGATGTGGCGTCGCTGTCAGCAGCTTTTCTGGTGGCGTTGTGCTGGCGCGTGCGCACTAGGGGAGAGCTGCCACGGAGTTGCGAGCTGGCGCTTGCGCACTGGCAACTGCCCGTACTCTCAGATTGGCGGTTGCGCATTGAAGCTTATTCGGAGGGACCGGAAGTAGTTATTCTGCTTCCGGGCGGTCACGCAGCTCATATCGGTAAGCGTTTTTTTTATTTAAAAAGCCGTCTGCATAGTTTTCATAAGTGGTGCCGCGTAATGCAGGCTGTATATTATGGCAGATAAGTGTTGAATTTCGTAGATTGATTTATGTGAACCGGAAGCATTCATTGCGCTTCCGGGTGGAGAGAGACATATCGGATATTTAAATTCATTTCCCACCATAAGCTGCAAACCTGGTTAAAGCCCCATCAGGGGCGAAACGCGTTGGGTAGCAGCAACTGGACATAGGACATAACCCTGGCTATATTGATCTACTTTGGACTTTGAAAGCCTGGCGGTGAGAGTCGCTGACAGTCACACTTTGTTCAATGCTTTGCTTTTATTGATATCATGTGAGTGCACTTCGTTTCAATTAAACGTTCCTTATTATTAGCGGTGTTGCACTATATGTTATTCTTTTATCCCCTCATATACCTCTGGATTATGAGCCTTGGTTCTCGTCTGAGTGGATTTACAATTTCCCTAATTGGAAGTGAGATTGTTTTGCTTGTTCCATATATCTCTCTGCAACTTGGGATGTGATTTGCCCTCGTTTTGGGATCCATTGATTCAGGAAAGCTTTTCTATGATTTACATCTGGTAAGCCTCCCGTCCATTAGGTGGTGGATTTGCACAGGAATTGATGTCAATCACTGGGTGTAATTGAAGTTTGGAAGAAAAAACATATTTTTCAAGAAAATTATTTTTCACCTTCATTTTTTCATATTTTTTTTAATTGATTGGACTCTTACAGATATTTCTTATAGCTCTGTGTTTTTTTATATTTTTATTGATATATACTAACTAACCTACTTTTTCTCCACAGGATTGTGGATGCAACATGAAAAACTGACACATCGCTGAGTAGCTGATTTTTCCTATCAACAGTCCCCAATAATTCACTGCTGCTGCTGCCGCCGCCTCCAGGGACCCTCTTCCACTACCTCGGCTTGCAACACCTCTTCCCACGACACTCTCCTCATCACTAATTGCCGGCTAGTGGAAGAAGAGGCGAGTGTCTCCTCCACTTCTTGGCTGGGCAGTAGCTGCTGAATTTTATGATTATCAGATCTTCATCAATGGATAGTGGAGCTGAACCCAAAGCATAACAGACAGACAACAGACAGTTGACTGGGGGTGTCAGATGCCACTTGTGATGCAGTGGACTGCTTTTGCAGCACTTCCAGACAAAGTTGCTTCATTGGCTGACACAATGACTGGTAAAGCTGTGGAACATATGGTTTAAAAGCAAAAATAACCATTTGTTTTTATATGAAAAAGACCCTGGTTTATACATACTTTTTTTTTCCAGAGACTGCCCTGCCTGGAAATGAATGGCGCATGGATCAGCCAAGCTTTCCTCCCAACAATGCCTGATGTATTCCAGTAGATTGATGACGGGGCCAGACCAACACTAAAGAAAGATGGATCCTGCAAAACAGATTTAAGGCGCTGCTCTCCAGTTACAGACATTCCTCCGCATCGGACCACAAGTAAGTATTGATAAAAAATCCTTTACGTTACTCTTACTTTTTATTAATATTCTTCGGATAAGACGGATCAGACATGATTCCAGATTAAAAATTCCAAGAATTTTTGAGGGCTAATTAGTCAGAGGCAATGATACCTTGTTGTTTCTGATTTAATTAAAAGGTGGAAACACACCCTCAAACAAAACTTCACTTTGGCAATACTTTTGCATTTGTTTATTCATAATTTTATGTAGATATTACTAACTAAGCTACTTTTTCTCCACATGACTCTCCACAGGGTGTGATTCATCCAATTTTTGGGCTCCTGAAGCCAACCCCAGGGTCTCTTTAAAGTAATATTTGGGCTCCTGCTGCTGCTGCTGCCAACTCCAGGGTGTGATTCATCCAATTTTTGGGCTCCTGAAGCCAACCCCAAGGTCTCTTTCAAGTAATGTTTGGGCTCCTGCTGCTGCTGCTGCCAACTCCAGGGTGTGATTCATCCAATTTTTGGGCTCCTGAAGCCAACCCCAGTGTCTCTTTAAAGTAATGTTTGGGCTCCTGCTGCTGCTGCCAACTTCAGGGTGTGATTCATCCAATTTTTGGGCTCCTGAAGCCAACCCCAGTGTCTCTTTAAAGTAATGTTTGGGCTGCTGCTGCTGCTGCCAACTCCAGGGTGGGAATCATACAATTTTTGGGCTCCTGCTGGCAACTCCAGTGTCTCTTTAAAGTAATGTTTGGGCTCCTGCTGCTGCTGCCAACTCCAGGGTGTGAATCATCCACTTTTTGGGCTCCTGAAGCCAACTCCAGTGTCTCTTTAAAGTAATGTTTGGGCTCCTGCTGCTGCTGCCAACTCCAGGGTGTGATTCATCCAATTTTTGGGCTCCTGAAGCCAACCCCAGGGTCTCTTTAAAGTAATATTTGGGCTCCTGCTGCTGCTGCTGCCAACTCCAGGGTGTGATTCATCCAATTTTTGGGCTCCTGAAGCCAACTCCAGTGTCTCTTTAAAGTAATATTTGGGCTCCTGCTGCTGTTGCTGCCAACTCCAGGGTGTGATTCATCCAATTTTTGGGCTCCTGAAGCCAACTCCAGTGTCTCTTTAAAGTAATATTTGGGCTCCTGCTGCTGCTGCTGCCAACTCCAGGGTGTGATTCATCCAATTTTTGGGCTCCTGAAGCCAACCCCAGTGTCTCTTTAAAGTAATATTTGGGCTCCTGCTCCTGCTGCTGCCAACTCCAGGGTGTGATTCATCCAATTTTTGGGCTCCTGAAGCCAACCCCAGGGTCTCTTTAAAGTAATGTTTGGGCTCCTGCTGCTGCCAACTCCAGGGTGTGATTCATCCAATTTTTGGGCTCCTGAAGCCAACTCCAGTGTCTCTTTAAAGTAATATTTGGGCTCCTGCTGCTGCTGCTGCCAACTCCAGGGTGTGATTCATCCAATTTTTGGGCTCCTGAAGCCAACCCCAGTGTCTCTTTAAAGTAATGTTTGGGCTCCTGCTGCTGCCAACTCCAGGGTGTGATTCATCCAATTTTTGGGCTCCTGAAGCCAACTCCAGTGTCTCTTTAAAGTAATATTTGGGCTCCTGCTGCTGCTGCTGCCAACTCCAGGGTGTGATTCATCCAATTTTTGGGCTCCTGAAGCCAACTCCAGTGTATATTTGGGCTCCTGCTGCTGCTGCTGCCAACTCCAGGGTGTGATTCATCCAATTTTTGGGCTCCTGAAGCCAACCCCAGGGTCTCTTTAAAGTAATATTTGGGCTCCTGCTGCTGCCAACTCCAGGGTGTGATTCATCCAATTTATGGGCTCTTGCTGCTGCCAACTCCAGTGTCTCTTTAAAGCAATGTTTGGGCTCCTGCCCCTCATAGTGATGCCACTTCAACTCTCTGCGATTCTATTAGCGATGCCTCTGATCTGCATGTGATATTTATTCAAAGTATTATTTAACTAACCCAGCACGCATCCTGTGCATGTTACAGCAAGGCAGAATGGTTTACAACCCTATTGAGGCTCTAGGAGGCTCAGAAATAGCCATTTTTAATAGCAATTCGTCGCGAATAAATTCGGGTCGAAACGATTTTTGACGGAAAATTCGGCGAATCAGTCGAATCGAATTTTTCAAAAGTTCGCTCATCTCTAGTTATGACCTATACGGAACAACAGGCTAAGATAAGAAAAATAATGCATTGGCCTGTTTTGCTAAATGACAACCATTTGTGCACCTTTCTTCCCAGGACACCAAACAAAATATTCAGGAGGGCGAGAAATTTGAGAGATAAGGGTCGATTCAAAGAAACATGTAACAGCTTGGATTTTGGTGCCGATCATCCTATTTTTCCCGTCCGCTCGTGCGTTCGTATGAACTTGCGAGTGATTCTATAAGCAAATACGTTTCTATCCTAAAATGTACGTCCGTTCGTATGGCAGTTCGGGAATCAGACCTATGTCAGTTTCCATCCTGAATTTTCCGTTTCATTTCTCAGGTTGCAACATTGGTTTTGCCCTTTTTCCTTTTTTCCTTGGACGTAAATCCTTCTGATCTTGCGGCTGCGCACTACAAACTTACCTCATTAAAGTGCATTCTAAATATTTGGTCTTTTATTTTTCTTTATTTCATTCATTTTGTAGTAACCAACCATTAATGAATGCATTTGCATAAGTAAATCTTACTTTGTTTAATTTTTAGTTAACTTGCATTTTTTACTTGTGGATTTAATTTTAATATTTTGGCTTCAAATGGTACAACTTAAAATTTTGTGTGTGGTTACCCACACCCTCTACATACAGATTGCTCTCAAAAATTAAAAAACACCCAGCAACTTCTGCATGTTATGAGTCTAGAAACAGCCAAGATGGCGGGTCAGGTATTCTTGGGCAGCCTGCAAACAGAAAGGGCCTTGTGACTGTATTGCTCTGCATTCTTTGATTTCTGACCTTTCCGTGCCCCCAGCTCTGCAAAATACAGCAGTAACCCACATCCTGCACTTTATCCCGCTCTCCTCTCCTCAGTAAGTGTGATGCATCTGACCAAAGATGTGCTTAAATAATTAAACAAAGCAAAGGTAAACAACTACACCAATAAATGCAATCTAAAAATATTATTCTAGTACATCAATTTAAAAATAAATAACAAAGGACATAAGTTTCTTTAATTAACGCAAATATATTGCCAAATAAAGGTTTACATGCAAAGGACTAATTAAGGTCCACATTAAAATGCTTTTATAAGGCATACATGAATCAGGTATGCATTGCAATACAATTTATGGGCTCGGCCATGCTGATATATGCAGTTCATTGCAGCTCAAGACGCGCAGACTCCTTCACATAGCCAAAAAACCTGTTCCAGAACAGCAATACGACTGCTAAAAGGTGTCGGCAGTGGCTTTCTTTTAAAACGTATTTAGAGGTTTGAAAACTGTTCTCTGAATCACACCGAAACACATCCAATTATCCTAAGTTTTACGTTTTCATCCTAAGTTTTAGGATTTGATCCTAAGTTTTACGTTTTCATCCTAAAATTTAGGAACGAACTTGCGATGATCGTAAGAGCATATACGCATTCGAACGTAGGCTCGTGCGAGTCGTAAATGGCCAAAAAAACAGGAAAAAATGACAAACACCCACCCAAACTTACGATTCTCGATCCGAAATCAATTAACTTTTGCTCTTTGAATCGAGGGGATAGACTGGTCAAAAGCCACTTCTCAAAAACCAGCAATGAATGCTGTAAAATCAAGGGAACATATAAATGTGGGACTTGTACAATCTGTAAATACATAAGATGTGGCAGTATGATAAAATTACCAGATGGTAGGGAGATCCCCCAGAAATATTTTATTAATTATCTGACCCAAAATGTAATATACATACTTACCTGCCCCTGTGGGAAATTCTATGTGGGAAAGATGAAACGTCTGCCAAAGGAAATGGGTGTATGAACACCAGTATAATATCACAAGTGCATATATTAAAACTCCCATAGGGAGACATTTTTTATATCACCACAATAAAGATCCTAGTGGATTAACGGTCCAAGGGTTAGATCGAATACATGATCACCCCAGAGGAGGAGACCTAGTGAAGAGGACTTTAAAGACAGAAACACAGTGGATTTATCCGTTGGGGGCCTCCAGACCTCCGGGATTAAACGAAATGATACGTTTCAACCCATTTCTTGAATAATGTTTAACAATAATTTACTAGACTGACCTAAAGGCATTGATAGGGCATATCTTTTCCCTTTAGGTCTGCGTTCCCCTAAAACCCCCCTTGTTTTTTCTTCCTTCACTTCGAACAGAAGCGCAGAGAGATGCTGCGTTCAGTGGCGGCTGTATGTGCCTAGAAGCACGAGGGCAGGGAACCTTCCGGTGCGCCCTTTCCTGCAAGATAGGAAAGCGGGGACATTGCCTGAACGGAGGAGGCTGGCTGGTCTAAATATACTAAGCCCTGTCTTAGGGAAGATAGCGTTTTTTCAATACACTGCTTTTAAGATATATCCAGCAGGGAATTGAGCAACCTCCAGACATCTCCAAAAAGCCACAGCGGTCCACATAAGGGGTAAGTGATAAACATGAGATATCTTACCCTTTATGAAAATCTTATGGGCAAGAGGAGTAATACAAGATAATGTTAATTGTTACAGATATAATCCAAGAGAAAAAGAGAAATTCTCTGGTCAGCCTGCATCTTCTCAAAGGGGTACTGAATTGTGTACAATACAGGTATTTCATGACAACTTTTCTGTTCAACCTGCAATGTTATTATACTGATGTAATCCATAGGACCTTGATGGCCAAAGATAAATGAATGACAAATATATTTATGAGAGTTATGAGAGATGCTTACCTTTTATTATATCTTAATTTAAACAGAGGGTATTGAGAAAGTCGGAAGGCGAAACATGTCTTCCCAGTCCCTCATAGAAAGGAAGAAAGCATGAAGCAACATCACAGAGATGAAATTATATATGTGTAAAAAAATTTAAAGTGTCTTTTCTTGGTAATCATGTACTAGAATATTGTAAAAAATATAATCTAATGATGTGGTCAAATGATTGGACTATCACAAAGGTGGGGGCTATGCCTAAGGAGCCCCAAACAAGATAGTAATGTTTTTTCAGCACGACTCTTGGACCAATCTAAACAATATATGTATTTAAAGGGAGAGGTCACCCTAGTGGTGATCCAGGGTATAGGATCACCTAACTAGAAAATTAATACTATAATTGGTAGTTCAAAGGCTGGCCAGCACAGATGCGGTGCATTTGCGCTTTCAGGCGAGTACCCTGCAGCCACCTGTGAAAAATCTATGGGCGCTTTTACATATGCTTTGGGCATTTTGCATTTGTTGGTATTACATTTACTCATTGATTGTCATCATTGGGTTGTCGACCTATTTTTGATCTATATGGATCTTAAATATATTTTCTTAAATAGGGGTCATTTTGTCTAAACTAAAATGAATATTTTTAAAGTACTTTTTTTTTTTTTTTTGGTAGTCTGTGCGACATTTTCTAACATATCTTGGGAATACTTTTGAGTGTGCCTAGACAATGAATTTAATGTCTGTATTTTGCAGTTTTATATACATGTATTGTTTATAAAGGGCATATGTTCACTTGTTTATCACTGCACCCCACACATGATCTGTGCTGTGTATGTAGTGTAATGAGGGGTGGGGGTGGGAATACTCCATTCTCTACAACCTTCTTATATGCAGCACTGCATCAATGCCAAGGTTGTCACAGGTGTTCTATATGTTGTTCTGAAAATATTCTAAAACATAATTGCTTTTTATTTGTTACATTGCTCAAGTGGATCCAGGTGGATGTGTTTGAATCTGTCCTTTAGCACAAGTAGTTTGTATAGATGTTGTACTAAACAAATAACTTGCATTGTGTTTTAGTGGGCCAAAATCCATAAACCTGTGTTTTGGTGCAATTTACAGAGGCACCCCCCCCCCCCATGTGGGATTGCTTGCTTATCTCGATCCCTGCTTCCATGTGCAGGCTCTCATCCAATCAGAACTCACTACTGTAAATATTGTTAATTGCTGTTTTGCACAGCAGGGGCAGACTGTAACCCAATCTTCTACACTCTAGAGCCAGGCAAGGAGGGTTTTGGTCTGCTTTAATGGCCTTTATATATTTTTGTTATACTGAAACCCTGCTAAACTTGCAGCAATCATTTGTGTTTCAAAAGGCATAAGAATCAAGCTGGCGAGCGGGATCACAACACGCTGACCTTTTTCAAACCCTCAGCATGTTCTTAAAGTGGACCAACACCCAGGATTTTGACTATCCTGGGTCTTGGTCCACTTCGGTGGGGCACCCCCGATCGGGGTGCCCCGCTGTGTGAAACCCCCCATAACCCCCCGAAAAACTCACCTCTCCCCGCTCCCAGCGCCGACGTACAAGGGGAGAACTGGAACGTCTAAGCGGCGGCCGCCGCCTCCCTCGCGTCACTTTTGACGCGCGCGCGCGCCCGCGCCGGCCATTCGCAGATGGCCGGTGCGGAGGCGCGCACGCCTACAGGGGCGCGAGGGAGGCGAGATAAGGTAGGTGAGTTGGGGTGTTTGGGGGGGGTTTCACCCCGCGGGACATCCCGATCTCGGATGTCCCGCGGGGTGGGGGGTGATCGGCCCGGGAATCTTATAGATTCCCGGGCCGATCACCCCAGGGTGTCGGTCCACTTTAAATGGCGTATTGTGTGCTGCTGTTTTTTTTATATAGATGAGCACCTAAAATTTTAATGACAGATATGTTTTATCCATTGAGTTACTTTTGTCCAGTTATTAATAATACATATATTTATTTGCATATTTTAGTCGAGCCAGGCAGGATTTATAATATATATATATATATATATATATATATATATATATATATATGTATTGGTTAGGAGTTTAGTTGTGTACAAATCTGGCGTAGCCAGGCATGAGTTAATATTGTATTACTCATTGATATTTTTATTGATGTTTGGCCATATTGGTTCTAGGAGATATAATTGTTTACAAGTGCTGTTCACGGGACATATTCCATTGACATACCCCTATAAAGATTTTCTCTATCCTGGTGACCAAGGGTTCTTTTACAGAAAAGAGTCCGGGGACTGATTCACTTTTGGATGCATAAAATGCTATATACTAATGGATTTATTGTAAGTTCATAAAGTTGTATTTTTATTTGGACTGCCTCCCCCTTCGTTAGGGCACCAAACAGGGGCTCACCCACTACTGACCGCACCAGCAAATGCAGTTATACGTATTCACATATTTTTCAAAATCTATAAAATATATACTTTATTTCTAAATCAATACATGTGCGTCAATAATTTTAGTGATCATAAACTACAATTACAGTCAATGATAAGAGAGGATTGATTTGCACTTTCTTCTTTTTCTGTCTGGGTAGACTAGTTTCGCCTTTGTGACTTCTTCAGTACCCATTAAAATTAAGTGTTGCTATGAATAATACAAATAAATTCATGTCTTGTACAATTATTGTTTCAAAGATTTTTTCATCTGGTATACTGCTTCAAAATTTCCATATTACCTGTGTCCAGATGGACGAAATGCTCGCTGCATGGCTGTAATTGTTGTGGAAATTGTATTTTGTTTTTATGAGCTTTTATCAGAAGAGATTTGTACCTTGGAGTCATAAAAATGATTAGTATTGTCACAAATCAAAGGGATTGGTGTCTGCTAGTGGAATTAAAGTAAAAGGACAGTCATTACTGTAGGCTCGTGGTTAATACAGCTCTGGTAAGCTTTATTTGTGCATGAGATGGTGGTGTGGTCCATAAGGTTAAACATCGCGCCTGGTTTCTGTTTCGTACTCATTTTAAGATAGCGATTTCAGGCTAATGGACTGTTGAAAGCTGTCCTGTAAAGAGATATTGCTCCATGGTTTTACTATTCATAGTTCCAATTTAATAAGAATAAATACATCACATACACGTTTCATCTATAAATATTCAGAGCTCAGAACACAAAAAAGTTTACGTAAGTATGTCCTTGTCGCTTATTCGTTTAAACCCCTCTGGTTGCATAACATTTTTATTATTTTGCTGTACTACAACTGTGAATGAATACTACTGTTCCAGGTGGAAAGTACTTCTATTATGAGCAAGCAAATCAATACAGCACATTGAATGCCTGCTGAGCATCTACAATTTGCACTGCATGACTTCTCCACTCAGACAGTTTTTCGAGCTTACAGTGATGTCCTTTGGTTTAAAACTCCATTTACAAGATATAACATGAAACTTCAGCAGTTCAACGTCTCTGTAATTAAATCTTACTATGTAGCTTTTCAGAATTCTATAACTTATTTTTTGTCTGCTAATGATGGGGCAGTGAAGCCGAACTAATACGCACACAGACACACACATATAAAACACACTCGGGAGCTGTCACCAGGGGTTGTAGGGGCAGCAGGGTCTTCTTGGACCCTGAGGTGTCTTGTGTGGGGGTATGGACATTTTCTAGCTTCTACACCCTCTGGCAGGACTACAAACCCAATAGACAGTCTGTTAGTGAAGGTTGTTTTTACGTTATTAAAGGTAAACTTCAACTTCTCAAGTAGCAGATTGTTCTGTAAGTGTGCTCCAACACAGTAGTTGATTTAACACAGGTGTGCTTAGCTCTTCAACCCAAGACTAGTCTTTTCTCCCCTTCAGGAGTTCCAGTCTGCTCAGCACAGTCCACATCACTCAAGTTGTTACCTGGGCCTTGAGCTCCCGCCACAGATTCCCAATGATGGCTGCCTAGCCTAGTTCTGGTCCTAGTGTTACATGTAAGCCAGGAGGGGTGTGGCACATTAAACTAAGAGTAAAATAAAGTTTATACTACATACTACAACAGACTCCTCATGGTGCCCCCTAGCATTTAGCAATCTTATTGAGGACATCACTGGTCCTCCTCAAAGTACACTTTTGCTTCATTGATTGTTTGCTTCATTGATTGTCCATTTAAGGTAATTTCTATGTCTTTTTTTTTTACTTTATATTTAGCTTGTTTTCAATGTAGAAATATATTCAGTAAAAAAGTGATATTCCTAAGACCAGTTACTTTTAAAGCAAAGCGAAACCCACTGTAGCCTGCCCCGCTGTGTGAAACCCCCTGGGCACCGCAAAACGTACCTGCTTCCTGGTGCCCTTGGCGATGTAAGCAACTAGCAGCCACATCCCTGCATCTTCGGGCTTATTATCCTGCATCAACTCTGTTAATTTTCTCAATCTGCCGGTGTGTGCGTGTGACCTCGACCAGTTTATGGAGCTAATCTGGACTAGCATTCTGGCATCTTATTCCCTGGTCTCATGGCTTGGACCCTCCCTTCAGCCCAGCTTATCCTCCCTTGCATGGGAGTTAAAATAAGGTTGGTCTTAGACTCTCGGTGCCCAGGTTCTTTCATTAAGTGACTCAAGGTTTCACAGATTCCTCACTCGGACTTCCACCAGATCACAAGGGCCTTCCTTGCTTCAGCACTCACCCTCCTTGCCAGGCGGATACCATAGTTGTCTAAAAACCTCAGACCACCTCGCATCACTAATGATTCCATGAGTTGATTATTAGAATATGCCTTTAGATTGTAAGCCTTCAGGGGCAAATATCTCTAGTGTATTTCATTATGACTATTTATTTAGGCATTCTGTCACATCTCATTCATAACGCTCATGTATTGTAAGTTACTTGCTTTACCCTGTTTGTAATTCCACATTGTACAGTGCCATGGAAGATTATGGTGCTTTATAAATATACAATACAAATAATATTTATTATAGTAATATGCTGGGTGTTGTTCCTCTTTAAAAAGGAATATGTCTTTTACGTGTTTATTTCTCGGTCTGCCGGGAGACACAGTGATGTTATTGCAGGGCTACTAGAGCTTTTTCTGAAATATTGACTCGCACTGTTTATATAGGATCCACATGGAATCAATACCATCAACAAAGGAGAGATGAAGCAAGTCTTGTTTTCACTTGCATCACTGTTTTATTTGTGTGACATTTAGCTAGAACTTACTGACCCTAGCAACACAACTGTCCCTAACAACTGCTTTTAAAAAGACAATATAGCCAACAATTTTGGAAATAATATATCATGCATCAATAAATGGGTGGAACTTATCCTGGCAATTAGCTTCAGAAGGAGGGAAATATACTCCTTACTAATTGGCTGGAAGCTACCTCTACCATTACAAGAAGGAAAAGGCAATTGTTTTGGACTATTTTGGCACTGTCCTAAACTGTTTTCCATTTACAAATTGAAGAAGAAATGACCCAGATATCCGGGTTTAACAGTTCTACCTAATGATTTATCTTTTGAAATATTTGGGCATTGCCCTTGGCTCTGTGATGCCGCATAATAATCAGCATAATGAGCGGGGTCTGTAAGATAGGCATTCTTATTACCCTGGCTGTTCCTCCCTTCTCTCAGTGTTCACAGTCTGATGAAGCAGAGCTATAGACCACCAGCTTAGCCCTATTATTGGTGGTCTATGGCAAAGGAATTCAGAGGTGTGTCACTATTCTGCCTTGTTTCTATTTTCAGGAGCACCTTCATTATGACAGAAAGGAAGTGGGCAGCCATGATGAGGTGAGCTGCTGAATGACAGTTTATGCACTTTGCCATATGATTTATGTAACCTTTACTATTTTGTAACTGTACTTACAAATAAAATACCAGTTGTTCCATGCAATCACAGTATACAAACATTGCACAGCTGGTTATCAGGCAAATCATTTATCATCATCATGTTAGAATCCTCTGACTCTGACAGCTGCAGTTATTGATTGGGTCAGTTCTGTGGATTGAGGCTTTGCAGAATTAGAGCTCTCACATTTTTTTTAGAAATGTTATCATAAAACTTGAAATGATGCACTAAAGTGCCTGGGTGAATTATTGTAGTGTTGCAATATATACAATTCAGCAACACTTGCTTTGTGCAGTTGTGTGATCACTTGGGCACATTTGACAGCTGTATGTGGACTTTGTATTTGTTTTTTTTTTTTTCAAATTCTTTATTTTCTTCTTTTTTTCTTTTTCCTCATCTTATTCTTATATACACATATATAAATATATGTTACAATCATCAATATCTTAGTCATAAAACATATTTCATAATTACCATATATCGCTAATCAACATAGAATAAACCAACTAATATTCTAAAAAACAAAAGAAACTCAGGTCTATACACGAAATTGTTTGTTTTCTATTAAACTCGCTAAAGTCTCATGTTAAAAGACTTTTTTTGAAAAATTTAAACAGAAGGTTGAAGCACACACATGTCACTATATTATAAACAATGAAATGAGTAACAGAAGGGGTTCTGATAATACCATGTGCAACCACTCAGTGCACATAAAGAATACCAATAATATGAGTGGAATATCGAACACCCAACAAAAGTACTTGCATTCAAATGATTTTAATGCTGGTGATAATTCATATACAAAAAATATTTACAAGAGACAACAGGAGACACTATATACAATGCATGGACCGCAGTATAATAATAGAGAGTAGTAACCAGCATATATGTAACTAGACTGCTGTAGCAATAAACAGTAAAGTGTTCAATATTACAATGTATTCATAAAGTTATACAAGAGAAACACTACGCAGCTAGTATACACTTGTAGCAGTACACAGTAAACAAGTAATGTAATAGCTTACACAGGAAGGCAGACAAGCCGGTATACCAAGTGGACAACAAAGAAATACCTCGACGTTTCGGCCGGGATGGCCTTTATCAAGAGAGCGGTGTCTGTTCATCACAGAAAGCAAGTTTAAATAGTGACTGGGCCTCCAGCAAGTGAACACAAATGGCGCCAACCGGCGGCGCTCGTGGTGGCGCCTACCGGTGACGTCATTCCAGGGCGTCAAGTCAGTCCCGGCCACCCAGGCTTTGCCGTCAATCCAGGCGGCGACGGCCGGAAGTGGCGCACGGGGCTGGCAATGCCGCCCCTTCCTGTTTATAATGCAACCCAAAAGATGGCGGTATCCTAAAGACCGACATGTAAGGGCGGAAGTGACATCAATACAGCATGACTCGCTAGTAGCTTAACATGACAGGTAAGGGCGGAAATAGCAGCGCTACTCTTAACAGCAGCGTCCTATCACAGCGCATGAAGCCCCATATCTCATAACATCAGTATGTCAGCGTCATAAAGGTTCCGTCCACAGGCAGCAAAAACAGCGTTCATAAAGAATAGATGTATGGAGGATGCATTAATCAGTAACTAGTCACGGAAGAACGTTTATAATGTGTTCAATGCTGGAGGACCGCTGGAGGCTCAGAACACTATAAAACAAAAAAACAAAAGTTAAAAACATGTGATAGTGCAAATTAAAACAGACCCCTGGGCATATCAACAACACTGGATATGCCAGGGTGCAAAAACATTAAAGCTCAGTTTTCAAAAGAACAGGGCTATACATTGAAGTCCCTAACAAAGTCAATAAAAGACAGAGAAGTCCATCTCCTCATTCAATCCTACTGGATACAGGGTATTAAGCTGATGAATCCAGAATAACTCACGCTGTAATAGCTTCTTATCAATGCTGCCCCCCCTCCTAGAGGGTTTAATGACCTCTATAACCACAAATCTTAATTGGCTGATATGGTGACCGGCCTCAAAAAAGTGTCTAGCCACTGGAGATTCCATCTTACCATTACGAATATTAGAACGATGTTCACATATTCTCTGCCTAATCTCCCTTGTAGTCTTACCCACGTAGCCCTTGCCGCAGGGACATTTTAACAGATAAATGACATTTCTAGTGCCACAATTGGCAAAATCTCGAATTTTGTAACACTTGCCCGAGCTGGGATGTGTAAATGTGGGAGTTTTATAAGTAAAGCTACACTGCGCGCAGTGGCCACATGGGTACATACCGTTGGGGCTTTGAAGTTCTGTAAGCCATGTCGTGGCTTGTGACGAATGTCTAGATTGAAAATCAGCTTGGACCAGTGTAGATTTAAGATTTCTTGATCGTTTATATGCTGTCATGGGTAGATCTTTACTGATTTCATGAAGTTTGTCATCAGTGCCCAAAATATGCCAATGTTTTTTTACAATACGCTGTGCCTGTTTAGAGAGATCAGAGTAAGTCAAAACAAGAGGTACACGAGTATCCTGTCTTTTAGGTTTGAATTTTCTCAAATCAGTTCTATCCATACAACGTGCCCTATTTTGAGCCTCCCTAAGCGAAGAAAGTTCGTAACCCCTTTCTAACAGATTTTTGATCAGCTCGCCTGACCTAAGGTCATAAAGCTCATCAGTAGCTGTGATCCGGCGGATCCGTACAAATTGAGAAAATGGTAATGATCTAATCAATGAAGGTGGGTGATAACTCTTGGCATGTAAAAAAGTGTTTCTATCCGTGCTTTTTTTATAAATATCAGTAATTAAGACCCCCAGATCGTTAGTTATTCGGACATCCAAAAAATGAATGGAGTCCATGCTACATTCAAGTGAGAAAGAAATAGTAGGAGCACATTGATTAAGATAGTGATGAAACAAGTGTAGATCTGATATGGAACCGTTCCATATCATAAAGACATCGTCAATAAATCGTAGCCACGTAAGGATATGAGATTTGTATGATTCTGTAGGATAAACAAAGTTAGATTCAAAATCTGCCATAAATAAATTAGCATAGCTAGGGGCCATATTGGACCCCATAGCTGTTCCTTGTTTCTGGACATAAAAGGAATTATCGAATGAAAAATAGTTTTTTGTAAGGATAATAGTCAAGAGTTTGATGGCAAGAATCTGTATATCAGTTGCTATATGGGTGTCTTTAAGAGCTTCAGTAATGACCCTAATGCCATCTTCATGAGGTATTGATGTATAGAGACTGGTCACGTCCATGGTGACCAGTATACAGTTGCTAGTGAGTGTACCAAATTTAGAGATATGGTTCAAAAAATCGGTAGTATCTTGGATGTAAGAAGGGGTGGCCATCACAATGGGCTGGAGCAGTTGATCAATAAAGATCGCAGGATTTTGAAAGATTGACTCAGAACCGGCCACTATTGGTCTACCTGGAGGTTTGGTGAGTCTCTTATGCACTTTAGGTAAACAATAGAACAGGGGCCTTAGTGGATAGTCCGTGATCAGGAACTTAGCAGTTTTATTATCAATCGTTTTGCTCTCAACCGCATGACTGACCATATCATCAATAATCACCTTTATCTCCTGTGTAGGGTCATGATCAATAAGAGTGTAGACATTCGTATCCCTAAGTTGGCTCAAAACTTCCTCACGATAATCTACTGTGTTCATTACCACAATGGCACCCCCTTTATCAGCGGGTTTTATGGTGATCAAATGATTCTGACTCAAAGAGCGGACCGTTTGTCGCTCTCTCTGTGTAAAATTAGAGGATCTTCTTATGTCAGAGTTATGCAATCGTTTGATATCCCTCTGTACCAGACTGATGTAAGTCTCTAATGCATGGGAAGTAGGTGGTGGACTCCACATACTTTTAGGTTTACATTTAAGTGAGTAAAGCTCACCAGTGTTAGACATGGATGATGGATGATACCCAAAGAAGGATTTAATCCTTAGGGACCGAAAAAAGCGCTGTAGGTTAATTTCTAAATCAACTCCATTCGGACACATTAATCGAATATTTGAAGGCCAAGCGCATTCCAAGAGGCTTACGCTTACCTATTAAGCCCACCTTTTGTCAAAGTAACACGGAGTTTGTTGCCAATTGGCAACGCATCCTCAATAAATGCAGCTTGGACCTGATAGCTCTTACCATCACTGGTATACAGTCTGAATTGAATTCAATTAAAGATACAGTGAACACACTCAAAACCCAGCTAGAAACTAAACTTCCATTAGACGATTTCAAATCCTATTTGGAAACTTGTGAACTCAGTCTCTCACAATATAAACAGGACACCACACAGTTTAAACTTAACAAATATAGGAGGGACGCCCTAGACTATCAGGAAGGGAGGGTATACTCCTGGAGAGACTTGAGGAGATCGAGACCATACTATATTAAGAATTCTAAACCAGATTCTGACACCGGGAGCTCCTCCTCTTCATCGGGTGATTTTTTAGAGCAAGATCAGGTCCCCAAGGGCCCTATCAGACAAAAATCTAAAAAGACAAGGAGGGGCAGAAAGAGGACAGCGCAACTACAGCCGATCATCTACAACTCAGAAGGCGTACCAGACCAGGAGCAAAGTCACGAAGCCATAGTGATTAACATATCGGATCACGCATTATCTCCGATGGAGATTAAGGTACTTTCTAAGGGCCTTACATTTGTACCTTTTACTGTCGGTGACCCCTTTGATTTAGAAATTAACCTACAGCGCTTTTTTCGGTCCCTAAGGATTAAATCCTTCTTTGGGTATCATCCATCATCCATGTCTAACACTGGTGAGCTTTACTCACTTAAATGTAAACCTAAAAGTATGTGGAGTCCACCACCTACTTCCCATGCATTAGAGACTTACATCAGTCTGGTACAGAGGGATATCAAACGATTGCATAACTCTGACATAAGAAGATCCTCTAAGAGAGAGCGACAAACGGTCCGCTCTTTGAGTCAGAATCATTTGATCACCATAAAACCCGCTGATAAAGGGGGTGCCATTGTGGTAATGAACACAGTAGATTATCGTGAGGAAGTTTTGAGCCAACTTAGGGATACGAATGTCTACACTCTTATTGATCATGACCCTACACAGGAGATAAAGGTGATTATTGATGATATGGTCAGTCATGCGGTTGAGAGCAAAACGATTGATAATAAAACTGCTAAGTTCCTGATCACGGACTATCCACTAAGGCCCCTGTTCTATTGTTTACCTAAAGTGCATAAGAGACTCACCAAACCTCCAGGTAGACCAATAGTGGCCGGTTCTGAGTCAATCTTTCAAAATCCTGCGATCTTTATTGATCAACTGCTCCAGCCCATTGTGATGGCCACCCCTTCTTACATCCAAGATACTACCGATTTTTTGAACCATATCTCTAAATTTGGTACACTCACTAGCAACTGTATACTGGTCACCATGGACGTGACCAGTCTCTATACATCAATACCTCATGAAGATGGCATTAGGGTCATTACTGAAGCTCTTAAAGACACCCATATAGCAACTGATATACAGATTCTTGCCATCAAACTCTTGACTATTATCCTTACAAAAAACTATTTTTCATTCGATAATTCCTTTTATGTCCAGAAACAAGGAACAGCTATGGGGTCCAATATGGCCCCTAGCTATGCTAATTTATTTATGGCAGATTTTGAATCTAACTTTGTTTATCCTACAGAATCATACAAATCTCATATCCTTACGTGGCTACGATTTATTGACGATGTCTTTATGATATGGAACGGTTCCATATCAGATCTACACTTGTTTCATCACTATCTTAATCAATGTGCTCCTACTATTTCTTTCTCACTTGAATGTAGCATGGACTCCATTCATTTTTTGGATGTCCGAATAACTAACGATCTGGGGGTCTTAATTACTGATATTTATAAAAAAAGCACGGATAGAAACACTTTTTTACATGCCAAGAGTTATCACCCACCTTCATTGATTAGATCATTACCATTTTCTCAATTTGTACGGATCCGCCGGATCACAGCTACTGATGAGCTTTATGACCTTAGGTCAGGCGAGCTGATCAAAAATCTGTTAGAAAGGGGTTACGAACTTTCTTCGCTTAGGGAGGCTCAAAATAGGGCACGTTGTATGGATAGAACTGATTTGAGAAAATTCAAACCTAAAAGACAGGATACTCGTGTACCTCTTGTTTTGACTTACTCTGATCTCTCTAAACAGGCACAGCGTATTGTAAAAAAACATTGGCATATTTTGGGCACTGATGACAAACTTCATGAAATCAGTAAAGATCTACCCATGACAGCATATAAACGATCAAGAAATCTTAAATCTACACTGGTCCAAGCTGATTTTCAATCTAGACATTCGTCACAAGCCACGACATGGCTTACAGAACTTCAAAGCCCCAACGGTATGTACCCATGTGGCCACTGCGCGCAGTGTAGCTTTACTTATAAAACTCCCACATTTACACATCCCAGCTCGGGCAAGTGTTACAAAATTCGAGATTTTGCCAATTGTGGCACTAGAAATGTCATTTATCTGTTAAAATGTCCCTGCGGCAAGGGCTACGTGGGTAAGACTACAAGGGAGATTAGGCAGAGAATATGTGAACATCGTTCTAATATTCGTAATGGTAAGATGGAATCTCCAGTGGCTAGACACTTTTTTGAGGCCGGTCACCATATCAGCCAATTAAGATTTGTGGTTATAGAGGTCATTAAACCCTCTAGGAGGGGGGGCAGCATTGATAAGAAGCTATTACAGCGTGAGTTATTCTGGATTCATCAGCTTAATACCCTGTATCCAGTAGGATTGAATGAGGAGATGGACTTCTCTGTCTTTTATTGACTTTGTTAGGGACTTCAATGTATAGCCCTGTTCTTTTGAAAACTGAGCTTTAATGTTTTTGCACCCTGGCATATCCAGTGTTGTTGATATGCCCAGGGGTCTGTTTTAATTTGCACTATCACATGTTTTTAACTTTTGTTTTTTTGTTTTATAGTGTTCTGAGCCTCCAGCGGTCCTCCAGCATTGAACACATTATAAACGTTCTTCCGTGACTAGTTACTGATTAATGCATCCTCCATACATCTATTCTTTATGAACGCTGTTTTTGCTGCCTGTGGACGGAACCTTTATGACGCTGACATACTGATGTTATGAGATATGGGGCTTCATGCGCTGTGATAGGACGCTGCTGTTAAGAGTAGCGCTGCTATTTCCGCCCTTACCTGTCATGTTAAGCTACTAGCGAGTCATGCTGTATTGATGTCACTTCCGCCCTTACATGTCGGTCTTTAGGATACCGCCATCTTTTGGGTTGCATTATAAACAGGAAGGGGCGGCATTGCCAGCCCCGTGCGCCACTTCCGGCCGTCGCCGCCTGGATTGACGGCAAAGCCTGGGTGGCCGGGACTGACTTGACGCCCTGGAATGACGTCACCGGTAGGCGCCACCACGAGCGCCGCCGGTTGGCGCCATTTGTGTTCACTTGCTGGAGGCCCAGTCACTATTTAAACTTGCTTTCTGTGATGAACAGACACCGCTCTCTTGATAAAGGCCATCCCGGCCGAAACGTCGAGGTATTTCTTTGTTGTCCACTTGGTATACCGGCTTGTCTGCCTTCCTGTGTAAGCTATTACATTACTTGTTTACTGTGTACTGCTACAAGTGTATACTAGCTGCGTAGTGTTTCTCTTGTATAACTTTATGAATACATTGTAATATTGAACACTTTACTGTTTATTGCTACAGCAGTCTAGTTACATATATGCTGGTTACTACTCTCTATTATTATACTGCGGTCCATGCATTGTATATAGTGTCTCCTGTTGTCTCTTGTAAATATTTTTTGTATATGAATTATCACCAGCATTAAAATCATTTGAATGCAAGTACTTTTGTTGGGTGTTCGATATTCCACTCATATTAAAAGACTTTTTTTATCATTAAACTAAGATAGTTCATCTACTATGTCAAAGGTATGACATAGGGAAAGGAAATAGAATATAGTAGAAATAAAATAAAATAAAGTAAAATAAAATAAAATAATAAAAAATAAAAAAGGAAGAGGAAGAGAGAAAGAGTAGACAAAAAAAAGAAAAAAGAAGGGGAAAGGAGGAGGGAAATGATGATCCAGGGGGATAGATCCTACCTTGAATTTATGTTCTAGCATATTCAAAAACCTGTTTCTGCTTTCTAATTTCTTCTATAAAAATTCTATCTCTTTAAGTTAGATTATATCATTCATCAGCTAGTCCCTGGGGCTGAGAGGGATGGGAAGGAGGAGCTTCAGCAGTCATTAGTTGCTCAAATCTTACTGTCTCTTTAAAAATGAGCCATGGCGACCAAACCTGTTGATGTTGTATTTTGGTCTCATGGACGGCAGCAATAAGTTCCTCCATCTCCATAATATGATTAATCTCTCCCATCCACTCCTTCACCGATGGGACTGCTTCAGATCTCCATAACCTAGGTATCATTATCTTTGCTGCATTAATGAGATGTCTCATAAGAGCTCTTTTATAGGTCTTCAAGGGCATATCTGACAGATGTAGAAGAAATAGAGAGGGATCTTGAGCTATCGATCTCCCCAGGATCTCGCTAGAGATGTCAGCTACTGCCTGCCAAAAAGGAACAACTTTTGGGCAGTCCCAGAAAATATGGAGAAAGCTTCCTACTGCTCCTTGACATCTCCAGCATTCAGCGGGGTGAGTCGGGGAGAAACCATGTAATCTCTTCGGGGTATAATACCATCTTGTGAGGTACTTATAATTCGTTTCCTGGATTTTAGATGAAACTGAAGTCTTATGTGTAGCCAGGAAAATATACTTCCACTGATCTATCGTAAGTTGCTTATCCAAGTCCCTCTCCCAATTTGTAAAAAAACCGCAATATTTCATCTTCCCCATCTTCTTCCAACAAAGCATATATTTTAGAAATTAAATGCGTGGGGGAATCCCCCTCTCTTGCCAATCGTTCAAATGGGGTGAGGGGTCTAAGGTAAGCCTGTCTGGGTCCTAGGCTCAGGAGGAAGTTCTGGAAGACAAACAGAAGCCACTGATCGAATAATGGCGTATCCCATTTATCTCTCAAATCATCCAATCGCGCCCATCCAGAGGATTGGATGATATGTAGTCCTCTAGGAACACCCTTTTCCTCAAAGCTTTTACGAAGACTTGGAAGTATATCTATAGGGAGAGATGAATTATGAATCAATGGCGTCAAAGGGGTTGGCCAAGGAGATATTCCTTTTCTATCTCTTAATTTTTCAAAAATGTTTAATGTAGTTGATCTTTACACAGACTCTTCCCTGCTCTAGTCGCCCACGGTACCTCTTTTAAAGGGGTGTGAAACCAAGACGCCTCAAGAGTTACCCATTTCTTCTTTGTAGTTTGATGGTGCCAATCTAATATTCGTTGAAGATGAATCGCTCGCCAGTATCGCAACAAATCCGGGCAAGCCAGCCCTCCTGACTGTTTAGTTCTAAATAAAACCCGGAGTTTCAATCTGGGTTTACGTCCCCTCCAGATAAATTTACTGAATATTGAGTTAAAGGACTTGAAATATGCTCTGGGGATCCAAATCGGGAGGGCCTGCAATTAGTATAAAATTTTTGGCAATACGGACATTTTAAGAATGCTAATCCTCCCTAACCACGTGAAAGTAGGTAAATCCCAGTTTGTCAAATCATTTTTAATTTTGGAGAAGAGAGGACCGAAATTTGCTGCATAGATCTCATCTACTGTTTTCGTAATCTTTGTGCCTAAATATGTGATAGCCGAAGAGGGCCACTTAAAAGGAAATGATGTTCTTAATTGAGTCTCCATTTCTGAAGAGAGGTTTAGCCCTAGGGCTTCTGATTTATCATAGTTTATTTTCAGAAACGAGAGCCTACCGAAATGCTCAAATTCCCTCAGCAAAATTGGTAGACCAACTATCGGATTTGCAAGAAAAAATAGAAGATCATCAGCGTATGCTGAGATCTTATGTATATGTGAGTCTACTAAAATTCCTCGTATATCTCCTTGCCCCCTGATCCTGCATAAAAAAGGCTCCATAGATAGAACAAAGATTACTGGAGAGAGAGGGCAACCCTGTCTGGTACCATTTCTAATATCTACTTGTTCTGAGAGAGTGCCATTCACTTTAATCCTAGCTGTAGGGTCCTTATATAAAGCCATAATCATCTGTATAGCCTTGGGGCCTAAACCAATATGCTCGAGAACTGCTCTAATATAATGCCAATTTACCCGGTCGAATGCCTTCTCGGCATCAGTAGACAAGAAAATGACCGGTTCTTTAGTTTGCTTAACCTTATGCAGCAAATTCAGTACTCTAGTTGTATTATCACGAGCTTCTCTACCTGGTATAAATCCAGACTGGTCCCCGTCCACTAGCTTCGGAAGCATCCCTAGTAGTCTACTTGACAAAATTTTCGCGTATAGTTTTAAATCTACATTTAATAATGAAATTGGCCTATAACTTCCGCATGAAAGCGGGTCCTTTCCCGGTTTCTGGATTATCGCCACATGTGCCGATAATGCCTCACTTGGAATCCTAGTCTGAACAGGGGTTGCAGTTAGAGAGTTAAACGCCGAAAGAAAGTGCGGGGCAAGTAGTGAAAAAAATTGCTTATAATATGCTATAGTAAATCCATCTGGCCCCGGCACTTTTCCATTTGGAGAGGCCTTAACTGCTGCTTTTAACTCCTCTATAGAGATAGGGCTTTTTAAAATCTCTCTCTCGTCCACTCCAATCTTAGGCATCCCCGACTCCTCAATATATTTCTTTATCAGTGCCATATGGTCTTGTGCTAAAGCTGATCCATCCGGGCGGATATTATATAGCTTCTGATAAAAGAGCTGGAAGGTCTTAGCTATATCTGGTGTACTATGTAGCTTTTTTTGTTGTGTATCAACAATGGTTTCTACAAAATTTAAAGTTTGCTGTTTCCTAAGCGCCCTTGCCAATAAAGCACTGCTTTTGTTACCCCATTCGAAATAAAACCTTCTGCATCGCTTTATAATATAGGCCGCCCTTAGGGACAGAAGTGAGTTCAATGTTAGTCTAGCCTCAGTGAGTGCCAAAAGATTATTTTTTGCCAGTGATGCTTTATGGGCTTTTTCTAGTTTCTGAACTCTTTCTATTTGTTTCTGCAGCTCTTGCTCTCGTTCCCTCTTCTTCTCATTTGCATATCTAATAAATTCACCTCTGATTACTGCCTTATGAGCCTGCCAGTTATTAAATGGAGACGTATCTGAACTTCTATTAATTTCAAAATAATTTTTAATCGTATTCTGGAGTTTTTGATTTAGCATCTCATTTTGTAGTAAAGAATCATTCAATCTCCATGTCCACTCTCCTTTTGAGCCCCCAGTTAAAGCTAAAGTAAGGGTCACTGGTGCATGATCAGACATAGCCATGATCTCTATATTGGAATTCACTACCTGGGGCAGGAGGCTATGGGATATCAAGATATAATCAATTCTGGAATACGTGGCGTGTGCTGAAGAATAAAAAGAATAATCTTTAACACTAGGATACTTAATACGCCAAGAATCACAGAGTTGAGCCCTGTGAAGGGCTTTCTTAATTCTCTTTAAAGCCCCATATGTCATTGCTGACCGCCCCGTTGAGGAGTCCAATAATGGATCTAATGCCACGTTTAAATCTCCCCCCAGAATAATAGGGCCTTCCTGTACTTCCATAAGTTTATTCAAAAAGGACTCAATAAAAGTCACCTGTCCCGAGTTAGGGGCATATACCACGCCCAGAGTATATTTTTTATTGTACAGGGAGCCCTTAAGAATCAGATATCTCCCTTGTTCATCTGCTATTCTGTCCTCAACCCGAAAGGGGGTATTCTTAGCAATCAAAATCGCCACTCCTCTTGCTTTAACATCCGGCGCATTACTTGTGAATGACTGGGGGAAAGATCTAGAGGACAATCTCGGAGCCCCTCCTCCCCTAAAATGCGTTTCTTGAATAAATGCAATATTTGCTTTAAGTCTAGTTAATTCCTGAAACAATTTAGATCTTTTTAATGGGGTATTTAACCCCTTTGCATTAATCGATATCGCCTTAAAGTTTTGTGCCAAACAAGGTGTCAAATCCTTGATCATTCGAGCCCCTCGTAGACTACCTCTATTGCTAGACATCTTGATAATTTAAATTGGAGTATCCCCTAGTACTAGGAAGAGGATCAAAAAAAAAAAAAAAAATAAATAAATAAAGGAAATAGAGAGAGGAAAAGAGAGGGAGGGGAAGGAAGAGAAAAAAAAAAAGGAAAAAGAAAAGAGAAAGAGGGAACACCCTCTTTATTTAAAGAACTATTCGTTGATCACCGAGGCGGGCACTGCCCGTAACGAAATTACTCTAGGGGCTTACCGGGAAATCGAGGCCGCAACCAACCATCTGATTCCGGCCTTCGATTCCCGAACACCACTACCCCGGGCGGTGATCGAATAATTTACTGATACAAAACCAGTGCCCGCTCCCGGCAACCAATCCTTTTCCCAATCTGCTATATATACTATTAGAACGTTTATTATCTATTAATCCTAGAAGCCTATGACTTATCACCTATCCAATCCATACTCTATTCTACTACTCATCTAACCAGAAATACCCCTACTCATATCATTACCCCATCACATTCATATTTCTTTTCGATGGGGCATTACTAATATTACGCCCATTCCCCTGGAAACAAATACAAATTAACTTTATAGTCGTATCCCGACAAAAAAAAAAAAAAGGGGGGGGGGGGGAAAGAGCACAAAAAACATTTCCCTGTACCCTAAATCGAGGCTACCCGTCCGCATACCTCGCACCACGAATACCACCCATCCAGTTCCTGCGTACTAAGGGCCATCTGCGCCCCGACACACAACCGGGCCAGCATCAGTGCTATTCCGTGATCAACCCAAGCTCCCGGAGGGCCGGGAGCGAGGAAGCGGCAGGGAAGCATCAATAGGGGCCGTGCGCGTCCAGTCCAAGAGCCCAACCCCCTCACCCAACCTCCCACATCAACCCAGCCGAGGGGTCAGCGGCGGGCGCGGGATAGCGATCCAGGAGAGAACAAAGTGAGAGGAAAAAAAAAAAAATAACAACCCCACCCCATCATTGGGGCCTATACATTCCAAGTGCAACATCAAGTGCAATCTTATTAATAGGCTATAAGTGAAATATTATTTATTGTGTTATATAAGTGGTCAATATATATGCAGGTTTTATATACAGTGAGAGGATGGCAATCTATGCCATCTATTAAAAAAAATAAAAATATATATAAATCTGAAAATAGATACGTGTAATTATCTTGAGTGACTAACCAAGGTGAAAAAAGGAAAAATTTGGTTCTCTCCTCGATCATCCACCTCGCGACCTCCGCCGCTCCCCCCACTCCATTTCATACCTTCCAATCCCCAGATAATACCCGGGCTCCCGGACCCGACAAACCCAGCCCCCCACATCTCAGCCCCCCCCAAACCCCCCAAAGGCCCGATCGTCCATGTCAGTCCCGTTGTGGGTCGAAACGCCCGCGCCCCCACCACCCACGCACCACACGGGCAGGGTCCGCATTGCAATAAATTATAAGGTGCAGCCTCCTCACCAATCTAACCAAATTATATATACCAAGCCAATAAATAAATTATCCAAGCTTATACATCAGCAGGATCGTTGATAATCAATAATCAACAACTATCGATCACTGATCATCAATCGTCAGAATCAACAATTAATAATAAGTAATGAACAAATAATTAACAGTACATTACAAACAAACAAAAAAAAAAAAATAAAAAAAAAAAAAAGGGGAGGGGGTAGGGGGGTGGAGGGATGGGAAAGAGGGGAAGATGGATCCATGGGAGGGTATATTCTCAGTTCAGTTGTCAAGTTTTCCATATCTGATCAGGTTTTCTTATGAGACACTAGATTGAGGTTCCATTTCTCTTCTAGATCGCCAAAAGTTAATCTCCGGGGGATAAGTAAGCCAGTCCGGTACCTGAACAGGACGCAAATCAAAATGCTTAAATAGGCCTGAGAGATCTTCATATTTGCGAATAGTAAAGGTCTTGCCATGTTTTGCAGCCGTTAAGGCAAAGGGATATCTCCATCTGTAGGTAATGTTATTTTGCTTGAGGACCTCGAGCAATGGTCGTAAAGCTCTTCGTCTCGCCAATGTGGCTTTTGAAAGATCTGAATAAAAATAGAGAGTTGCCCCATCAAAATCCAGTGAGCCCTTACTTCTGGCTACTTCAGGTGCCCCGCCGAGACAAAAACCCGCCGTCCAAACACGCTCCTCTACCGCCTCCAGTCCACGCAGCTCAGCCGTCGTGAGCGCACAAAGAGGCAGTCACCATCCCGCCTTCTCTCATCCCGGTCGGCTCCGCTCTCTGGCCTCAGGGTCCCGCCGCCTCACTGCCACCACCTCCTCCACATCAAGGTGAGTCGGGCAGATTTTCTCATACCGAAAAAGCTACTAAGTCTATGGGGAGATCATAAGGCTCTAGGGTTTGCTAAGGTTGCCGGGAGCAGTCCGCCCGCGTGTCCTCACTGAACCATGGCGAGCTCCGCCCCCCTGGTCTTTGTATTTGAAGCAAACACTTGCCCATCTCCAAATACTACCAGCAGGGCCGGCTCCAGGTTTATGTGGGCCCCTAGGTGATAGTGTCTCACTGAGCCCCTTGCAGTGTGTTATGACACCATACATGGTAGTAAAATATTGGCAAAGAACAGAAAGCAAAAATATGGACTGGCAGAAAAAGTATGGAAGAAATACGAAATAGATGGAATGAAAAAAAGAAATAACAAATTAACTAATAGAAGCAATGAAATAAAGAAACTAAGATTATAGAATAAATGACAGGGAATAAGAAAGTGAAAAGGAATGACCAAAAAATATAGAAAAGGAAAGAAGAAATAAAATGACAAAGAGAATAAGGACAAAAACAAAGAATAGAAGGAAATAAAGAAATATAATAAATAAAAGTAAGGAAAGAACAAAATCATAGAATAAATGCAAGAAAGAGAGAGAATGAATGACAAAAACAAAGAGAATAAAAGCAATGACAGAAAAATGAACGCAGGAATTTCAAAAAAGAAGAGAAGGAAAGAAAGAATAAAAGGTAAGAAAAAGAAAAAATATAGAAAGAAGTGACAGAATGAAAGAAAAAAACAAGAATAGAAGGAATGACAGAATTCACAGAACCAAAGAAGAAAAAATGAAAAGGAACAACAGAAAGAGAACGGATAAAAGAAAGTATCGATGAAATGATTAAAACAAATAGAAGGAAATAAAAAAATAATAGAAGGACTGACAGAAAGAAAGGCCCTCACAATTGTCAATCTGCCACAGGCTGACAGTCTTTAGCTCAGGGTACTGAAAGGCTCTGCATATGAGCTGCCCAGGGTAGAGGGAATGAGGTGGGCCCTCCCGAGTTGCAGGGGCCCTGGCACTTGCCCAGTTATGCCCAGTGCTGACGCCTGCCCAGACTATCAGCCTTGCAAATCATGGATAGGGGCTGGTTTCCAACTGATGAGGCAGCAGGCCCCTGTCCACACTTATAATAGCCCATATGCCCCTGAGCATCTCTGTGTTGCTCTACCAGCTTCATCCATTCAGATGTGTGTTATAGGTTAGTTGGCAACTGCTAGAAGTAGGAACAATTAGGGCCCACTTGCATCCAGAATGTACTCTCATGGTAGATTGAGAACCTGGAAGATCAGGAGCAACAGTTTGATAGGCTAGGGGAACTGTTGCAGAGTGTGAGTGCTGGGTGCAGCGGAGTCAAATCCAGGTAGACATTTGTGGTGTAACATGAACTGCCTTTACTGTAACATGAGTGCAATAGCCTAGAAATATAGATGTAGATCACATACAGAGACACCCTGTTAGCTGTTGCACAGTATCTCCAATACCCCTTCTCAACAGCTGAGGCTTAGTCTGTTAAAGTTGATTGAAAACCCCTGAGGCTGGGCCCTGGAATCTAAAAGACACATCTAAGCGGCAACTTTTAAGGGCTGTCTGGGCGTGTAGCTCCCGGTATAGGACAAACCCTCTCCCATCTCACAACCCCCAGCCTTATCTTGTTTACCTTAACTGATCCTACTATTCACTTCTGAAACTGGACTTTTCAAAGTAGGCATGGACCTGGACAGGTAGCTCCTGGTGTAGGATGGGTACTTTCCCATCTCTCAACCATTACCTTTTTCTTGCATTCCCTACTGTTCTCTTCTTGAACAGAACTCCACCAAGTGGCACCTTAGAATGTGTGTGTTGGAAAGTTGTAAAGACTAATCAGGGTGTAGGGAGTCTGCATGTAATAAAAGGGAGCATTCCCATACCACACTGTTACTGAAGAACACAAGACCAATTCCATGTCTGCAGTGTAAAAAGTCACCAATGGATATGTTGAGCAGTCTAAATTTCAGTTGTTGAATTCTTTGCCGGGCTTTTGAATTTGGCCTTTGCCACTGTATCAGCCTCCCCACTCCATCAATGTTTATGGGAATCGCCTTTTGAGGAGCTTTTCTGTAATTAAGTTGTTGGTTTTGCACCATAGGTTCAGTCTGTTGAATTCTTTATGGTATGCTTGGTCGTTGATGGTTCTCTCCCATCTTTCAACCCCTAACCTTATCCTTAAAGTGGACCAAAACTCAGGATTTTGACTATCCTGGGTTTTGGTCTTTGGCCCCAAGGCTCCCCGATCGGGAATGCCTCACTGTGTGAAACTCCCAGGTTGTCCGATCTGACTCACCCTTCCCCGATCCTACGGCACATGCGCAGTCTCTCATCCAATAAGTGCGCTCGGATCCGCTCCCGCCCCTTCATCTAAGAGTTCATCTAAGGCGAGCAGATCCGAGCGCACTGGTAGCTGCATCCCCGCTACCCTCTAACAGGAAGCAAGCCCGCGACAGCCATCGACAAATGCCCTGGTAGGAGGGAATCTAGTAGAACTGGAATCTTATAGATTCCAGGGCCGTTGGGGCGTGGGTTTTGGTCCACATTAACCCAACCCTCTCCTAATAGGGCCCATTAACAGGTCAAGTTTTGCAAGTAGCGATGGTTCCTCTTCCATCTCTTATCTTTGGTAACTGATTCTAATATTTGTTTCTTGGTGTGAGACTTCTCCAACTGACATCTTAGAATGGCTGCATTGACAGGTAAATACCAGTTACAGTAAAATCCTTTCCCCAGCCCTTAGGCTTAGCATCTCCAACCCCTGCCCTTCCTGCCCAAAGTAATAAGCCTACCCACTAAAAAATCCCTTGTATGTATGTAGTTAGCGAAAATAAAGATTCTAATTATGTATCTGAGCGCGTGTGAGTGTATGTGTGGTGGGGGTAGGGATCACCAATACATATGGTGTATGGGGGGGGCACTGTAAAAGGATGAAGGTCCTAAGTAAGCTCCTTCTGTCCCATCATTCTGTTTCACCATGTTCCAGTAAACACAGCTGAGTGGAGCTGATCATGGAGCGTTGGGAGCACAAGAACAAGAAATTGTGGCAAGAACTGTCACTCTCACACACACTCATCTTGTTATGATTCCTCAGAAGTAAGGATAACTTAAAAATCTGTACAGTCCTTCTGTCTCTCTAGAGAGTCTAATAGTGCAGTTCTGGCAGAAAGGATGCTTTACCCTTATCGGGCTATAATGATGGAGATGGTGTGTGAGGGGGCTGCCCAGGATGTACAGCATGTGAATACACATTATGTTGCTTTTTGAGATAAAACATTAAATTGTCTTGATGCCATCTGCATGCCACAGTGACAGTGTGACGTCTGTTTGATAGATTGTAATCTATCAAATGTGAAGTGATGTTTGGAGCTTCTCTGGTCGGCGGTAAATTGTTGCTCGCTATTGCAGAGAAATGTATTTGACTTTATTATTGTTCTGGCTGATGTAGAAAGCACGGCCATGCTTATACCTCAGACTTATTTGTTTAAATGTCCTTGTTTTGATCAGGACCACCATCAGTGCAGTAGTGGCATCACTTTTGTATGGGGTCCGGGCACTTTTCTTCCTCTAAAAGGATCCAGAGTCAAATACATGCAAAAAAATTGCTGCTCTCTACTTCTCGAATGCATGTATCATCACTGTTTACTTGCTTCTTAAATAAATAAATATTGGGGAAAAAAGGGGCAGCCAAGGAACCATCTTGTGACTGAATGGTTGCAGGTTCGCTTCCTGGCTGGGACAAGACTGAAGAGCTTCTAAGTAAGGTGCCACCCCCCAACTGCTCCCCAGGGACCCTCATGTGTGGTGGATGTGTGCACTCACTGCCCCTAGTGTATTCACTGGTGGTGGGTAATGGTGTTTGTTCCCATAGCATGGATGAGTTAAATTCTATGTCTGTGCAAGCACACAATTGACAAATAAATACTTATTATTATTATGCCAGGTGCAACATTTTTCAAGACATGACAGGAATAAATGAATATTTAAAGCAGACTCTGTTCCAGGTAGGCATAGATGTTGCACACATGAGCCTAGTGGGTGGGAAGTAGGGGACTCAGGAGTCCCTTGGACGTTGGGGATTCTGACAGTCTCTTGTAACCTGAAGGAGCAAAGCAACAGTCTCTTTAACCCTTTAAATTCCAAGTACGTAGTTTCTAGGTACTTGCTTGTACAGCCGCTTAGAATCTACGTGCTTACTATTTTCCCCTGTTACTGTCAAAAAATTAAACAAAAAAATCACCTCCAGCCTGGATTAAAAGCTGATGGCCTTTTCTTCCTTTGGGGGGCATTCAATCCCCACCTCAGGGTCTCCTCAACTCCTCGCCCGATCACTCCGGCCGGGTCTTCCTTTAATCGGGGGGGGGGGGGGGGGGCTCTGATAGCCCTCAGACTCCGCAAGCTTCAGGTAACAGGGCTCCCTCCCCATCGCTTC
The DNA here is from genome assembly GCA_027917425.1 of Gastrophryne carolinensis. Classification (NCBI taxonomy): domain Eukaryota; kingdom Metazoa; phylum Chordata; class Amphibia; order Anura; family Microhylidae; genus Gastrophryne; species Gastrophryne carolinensis. The sequence continues at coordinate 381,165,418 of CM051239.1, forward strand.
TGATGGGGCTGGCCGCCACCTCTAGCCATTTTTTGTGGGAGGGGCAGTGTGATGTCATCCCGCTCCTCGTAGTTTCCAGATCGGCTCCAGCTCTAACAAATGCCGGTAGTACCAGTGCAGAGTGGGTGGGAGGCCAGGGGGCTTTGATATCCTGCAGGAATTGGATTGAGGAAAGCGCAATTAGATAATTTGAGCAGCTCCTACTTGAGGGAAAAACCTGTATTCCCTGGGAGAAATGTAGATGGATTAAATCTGTTCTAACTTAGGTGTGGACCTAGGTGGAGAAGAGATTAGTGTCGGTGTGCTGTGGATAAAAATGCAGGTTAAAAGGCAGAGTAAATAAAGGGAATCCTGTGTGGAAAAATAGGTTAGTGTATATACATAAAAGTATGAATAAACAAATGCAATAGTATTACCAAAGTGAAGTTTTGTTTGAGGGGGTGTTTCCACCTTTTAATTAAATCAGAAACAACTAGGTATCATTGCCTCTGACTAATTAGGCTTCAAAAATTTGGTCAGCGTTGAATACACTATTGGCCCTGTATTCTGAGTTCTTTGAGCTGGTTTGTGGTGTATGATTCCTTGTTCAGGGTGAGTTGAGTTTCTAGCAGGTTGGTGGAACCTACATGGTTTAGAGGTTGTGAGTCGGCGCTGAATTGAAATAAGCGGTGTTCCTGAGGTCCAGGTAGGCGGTGTGAGTTGAGGTAGATGATTGTTTTGGATGGATGGAGATGATTATGTCATCAGAAAGGGTTCTGGTGGTTAGTGCAGATTAATTAGTTGAGGTCTGCTCTAATGTTCTGATTTTAGATGTGTTAGATGGGTAGGTAAAACGAATATAGGGAGATTGTATGACTTACAGTTTCGGTAAGTTGATTAAAATTGATGCAACAATTAGTACAGTATATGCTCTGTGTTTTTTATTCCCTGCCACAGCCTGGATTGGCTGTGGTTTTACTTATATCCTTTTAATTAATGGTAAACAAATTAAAGGAAATTGTATGAATTTCAGTTTCAGTAAGTTGATCAAAATTGCTAGGAAAAATAGTACAGTTGATGCTCGGTGATAATTACTCACCACCACAGCCTGGATGGGCTGTGGTATTAGTTGTAGTGCAGAGGGTGCAGGTGAAAAAACGGAAAAGCCGGTTATTGCAGAGGGGGCAGGCAGGAGCAGTGCCGAGGTTTCCTCTGGGCTGGAGAAGTGTAGGGGACGTTGGTCTGGCTGCCTTGGGTAGTCAGATCTGAGCTGGCGACCGTAGGTGAGGCAGCGGGCAGGCAGGCGGAGAGGAGAGCCGGTTCACGGCTGGGTTTAAAATTGAAGCCGCAAAGGCGGCTGGAAAGTAGCAAAGTTCTTGCCTGATTTAAGTTTTGAAAAGCTTTTGTAAAATCAATAGAAAATCGGTTCACCGACAGCCGTTTCGTCTATGACGTTGCTTTGATATCCTGCCCCCCCCCGCCCCACTCGCCCTGCTCCTATCACCACCGGCATCTGTCATCTGTAATAAATGTGATATTTTTTTCTCTTTGTGAACTGGTGAGGGATCCACGAGACCCCTATACCAGTTCACAAGGCTCAGGGGCTGGCAAGTCTCCTGCGGCTTTAATTATAATCTGTTAAAAAAATCTCCACAGTAAATAATTTTTCCAACCTTAAAATTAGCAGTGAATAAGTCCTGGTACAAATGGATGAAAATTATGGCCACTAACGCATTTCGGATGCCCAGTCCTTAATCATAGTTAATATGGCAAACATCCCTCTCGTTTATATAACATGCCACAATAAATAAGTAATACCATATTAGGAAATAAACTTACCCCTGTGTGTCGGGGATCGACTTCCACGCATGACCGCTGGCCAGGAACAGCCGTTGCAGCGTTGGAACGATCCATTTTGATTTGTTAATACATGTTTTTTTTTTAAATGTAAATACCCTCCCCTAATATTATGGGTTATTTTAGCTATTTGGATATATGTTATGAAGCCGCACTTGTTATTAATGCTTTTTATATATACAATTTATAGTTGGATTTAAGATTGTCCACAGCGTTGGGAGAAGTTTAGAGCTTGTCACAATGGCTCTTAGGATTCCATAGAACAGTCACAAAAAAACTTGTGTAAGCCCCTTCTAAGCTGTGTGCATCAGCTGAGTGGCAGGCACCTGTTACCCGAGTCCTAGGCCCTCAGCTTTGGCAGGTTTTCGGCTGCTTTCGGGGGTCACGGGGTTTGCAGCAGGCTCCACCCAACGCGTTTCGCCATAAGACTTATTCATAGTTTAGTGCTATTTAGTGCTATAGTATGCTCAGCATGACAAGATTTATGGTGTTTGGCAACGTTAGATATATTGTCTCTTCTAGCTCCTCCTACGTGCTTCATTATTCTAGATTTTAATTTGCGTGTTGTACAGCCCACATACTGAATGGCACATGACAAGTAATAAGATATACCACATATTTAGATTCACAGTTCATCATGGAATTAATCTTATACGTTTTGCTTGTTAATGTAGAGGTAAATTTATCACCCTGCGTAACATATTGCACTGGACTCAGACCTGTGGGCCATCCCCCCCATCCTGGGGTGTTGAAAAGATTGGGGGGAGGAAAAGAAAAGAGGAGCAAAGAGAGAATGAAAAGGGGGCATGAGTAGTTCAGAGAAGCAATAGGGAGAGGAAAGGGAAAAGAGGGAATGAAAAAAGGAAAACTTCCATTGTTTGTCTTATGATTCCACAGCACTCGGAAAGTCTCAGTCCATATCTCTATGATAAATGTCAGTATCTTTAAATATGGTCCATGGTGCCTGGAAAAAAATGGCCATTTTATCCTGCTTAAGATGAATCATTTCCGCCATTTCCCCTGTCGCATTAACTTGACTCACCTGACAACCGCAGGCTCAATTGAACAAAGTCTTGCAGGCTCTCATCCTCCAGCTTGCTCCCCTCCCCTGTGATGATCAACAAAGGAGCCTTCTCCCTCCTGTCTGACATGAGACCAAGGGAAAAGCTCCCTGTTGCCATGGGAGTTTTTTTTAAACTGCCTGGACAGGGACTTTAACTACGATGTCTTTGGGTGTTTATAACTGCACTTACGATCTAAATACTAAGCCAACCGCAAGGTAGAATTTAAAATGTGGATTTGCGAGTGTGGGAGTTCAGGTAGTTACCTAGAACATTTTGAAATGAGGCCCAGTGCTCCAGCATGTCATTCATAGGAGGTAATGCATGCTGATTGCAGGTTTGCTCAGTTTGTATTCAGAAATAATAACTTTCTCAGACTGTTCACTTAGCAATCAAACCTATTTATGGACAGACCATTCATTCTGATTACTAGTTTGTATTATGAATACAGTATCTTGGTTCTTGACCTGCTCAATTACAATCAGACGTGACAGGTTTACCAGAGGAGCAAAACAACAGATCAAACTAAACCTACAGTATACATTATAGGGGTCATTTATGAACAGCAGACGCCCATTGTGCTTCATGTACAGAACTATTTTACAAGCACCACATTTAGTATCTCAGTCCATGGCTTTGGGGATATGACAGGAACACAAAAATACAGTATATATGCATCTTGGTTTTTTTTTCAATATATTTCGAAAATCTTCTCTGCAAACAGATAAAACTTGACTGTTGAATATTCTGGGTTTTGGTCCTTGCCTCCGATTCACCCTCTAACAAGGTGCGTGCCAGTGCGCCCAGGGGAATCGGGGGGGGGGGGGAGTCACAAAGCATGGCATCTCAAATCTGGATGCCCAGGGGGAGAGAATCAGGCGGCCCTGGAGTCTTATAGACTGCTTTTAGCTACTTTAGCTACTATAGCTACTTTAACAGGTCATTGCAGAATCATGAACCCCCCGCTCCCCCTTTCCAGAGTGTATAAACCAGGTAAACCTTGCGGTGTGCAATGACAAAACAGCAGCTTGGGAAATGTATGCCCACATTTCTTAAAATGTGAACATGATGGATAGATAATTACACTTCACAAGACTTCAATAGGCAATTACTCAGGTACTGGTACAAGTCCCCTGCTAATAACTCTACTGTAATATCTTCATTCTCTATCAGTGTGGGGAGGGGTGCTCATCCCAGTTTTCCTCTTTTCTCCACCCTTTACAACCTCTTCCCCCTCTCCCTTCTTTTATTTATTTTTCTTCTTTATTGCTTCTCCTTGTTTTCTGCTTACATTTAGTTATTACCTTTACTCCATTTCACTCCTTATATAGAAACATATAAGACATCAATTAAGACATCAAATTATTTCATTAGCTCTCATAATCAGATGTGACATACAGTTGCTTATGCATTGATTGTTCCCAAATTTCAAATGTGCTCTGTTCAGGGCCAGATTATGTGTAGTGGAGGCCCCAATGTAGTATTTATTTTTCCATTAAAGCAAATGTCCAGTATCTTTGTGCAGTGTCCAGTGTACCGGGGTGGTACACTCTTGAACATTGGATCTCCAGACCTAGGGGGTTAATGACCCAATGGAGATAGTGTTGGAAAGAAGGGACCCTCTGGTATACACCCCTGCAAGGGCATGTGGATTGGTGGCAGACTGGACCAATTGGTAGTGCTGAAAATTCACAGTAGCATTGCTTGCAGTCGCTGGGGTGGCACATTTTCAAGCGCCAGATCTCCAGACCTAGGGGGGGCTAACTTTTCTGGCACATTCTCTGTGACAGCATACCATGGGTTAACTGTGAACCAGTTAACCCTGATAGGCCCTTCTCTCTATACATTCTTAGGCTCCATTAACCTCCCTCATTCCTTAAGGGTGATGTTAATTATTTTATAAAGCCAGTGTGACTTGCAGTGTGCATTGCACCCTACATCTTAGTGAGCTTTTTAGTGTTTAGACACAGAAAAATGCAAAAAAATGTTCTATTTTTTCCCCCAAAAAATACTTTTACCTGTTATAGGGCATTTTTACCAGTGAGGTACATCATTTTTCCTAGGAGGTAAGGATTTTTTTTTTTTAAAGTGGGTCAAAACCCTTGCAGTTGGGCTCTGGAATCTAAAAGATTCCATGCCCGGCCGCTAGCCTGCCCCCGGTGTAGGATGCCCCACTGTGTGAAACTCCCCACAGCGCCGGTAATCTTATCTGATCCCGGTGGGTTCTGCAACGTGATCTCCGCCGGCGGCTGCACTCCTGTTTTCTCTGCGCCCAGCCTTCCTGAATGACTGGACACGGGAACACGTACCCAATCAGCGTGCCAGGGTTGCGGGCACCTAGTCACAATGGCACTTTTTGCCAGTAGGCCAACAGCAGTGCTTTGATGCTCGGGGGGGGGGGGGGGGGCAAGAGAAGTGGTGGGTTTCCATCTGCTTTAAATTTAGGAAACAACAGCACCCTATGAGTTATGCAGAATAATTTAAATTCTCCAGCATAGCCCATAGGCTGCTGACATTTACAAACTTGAAATAATATCCTTACCACATAAGAAAAATGAGGCACCTCTTCAGAAAACATGCCCCATCCTTCTCATAGTAAGAATAAAATCCAGGGTTGACAGGTTTTTGGCTGCTTCATTCCCCTTGTATTGGGGATATCTGCTCCATTGCAATACCTGCCTCATGAGACAGCATGTAGATAACAGTATAATCTCCCCAAAACTGTGTATGATGGGTAAAATCATCTACACACATCAAAAGAATTGCAATAGCAATAAGCTGTTAATTCAGCACAAGCTAGCTCAGGGGACAGGCAGAGTATAGCAGAATGGTATGTCCAAAACCTTTTATTCATTATCTTGCTTCCAGGAAAAGGAAGCTTGTCTAAATTTTTTATGCAGGGTGTATCTTTATGCAATCGTGGCCAAGTGTTAAGGTTCAATTCCAGGCCAGATCATGACTGAAGTGCTTTCGAGTGAGGCACCTTGTCTGTGATTAAGTGGGAAAAAAATCCTATGTGTGTTCAAGCATAGAATAGCCATCTTTGTACCCCCCAAAAGATGCATGTAGATATTTATTTCTAGAACATATTTTCACAATGCAATCCCTTTTTAGCAGACCGAGTCATTTTTTCAATCTGAAACCTTGTAAAAGTTCTTTAAAATGTAATAATTGATAAGAAAAATTGATAAACATACAATGACTAATGTCCAGCGGCTTGTGTGCCTTGTGCATAAAATTGATGCAGTTGGAGGTGGTGCAAGATGAGCAGCTGCGGAAGGTGAAAGAGATGTCAGTCACTGGGGAAAAGTCCGCAGCTGCTAATTGAACATTGGGAAATGTATATACTGCAATGAAGTCTTGCAGAAATAAAAGTCCAGTTACCAAGGGACTTTAACTCGATTTTAAATCACGTCCTGTCTGTGGTGACATTTTGGTGGCCACAGTGGCGGGCAGACAGCAAACCCTTAAATTAGAACTATAATGATCGTAGCTGTTCTTTGCAGCTTTTTATATAGCACATGAGATAATGTTAGGTTACTATCTAATATGATTCACTTAACAAAGATCTGTGGATTTAAGTTACCAGATGGAAAATGCTCTTTGGGAAATTGATAATATGCAAAAATCCAGCAGAGAAGAATGACGCTCCTGTTAAGTACAAAAACAAACTAAAAGAACACCAAATGCTTGTTATGGAAGAAATATCCATAGGGGAGCCATAAAGCACAAGCAGGGCCGGATTATGAGGGGGGCTCATGGGGTGCGAGCCCAGGGGCCTCCACCCCTTGTCCTGAAAAGGGGGCCTCTACCAAACTTTGGGTTATGGTCTGGTCCAGGAGGATTTTCAGTCTTTGGTCTGACAGGCTGCAGGGCCAGCAACGAAGCTATCTGACAGGCCGCTGTCAATTGGCGGCATCTCTCTGCATATAAGCCACCATGCACAGCTGCTGGCAGCTAAATGCAGGGGCCTGTGTTCTGCTGGACCAGCTGGGTGACTACACTACTCCCCGCTCAGAATGGCAAAGCAGGAGTTCCATAGCAGCACGCACCCACACAAGGGTGGCACAAGGGACTTAATCTGATGTTCCAGTAAGTAGGCGGGTGCCAGACAACCGCCAATCAGTTACTTGGCTGGACTATTATTTTAAAGGAAAAACAAATACTGTATCTGGGGCCTCCACCAAATTTTGTGCCCAGAGGCCTCCACCACACTTAATCCGGCCCTGAGCACAAGCCAGACGCTGCAGGCTTTAAGAAACTGAAGCACTATGCTAAATGTTGCTGATCCACCCCAACTACAGATGTTCAGAGCTTCGAGCAGGCTGATCAGGAGGCTGATGCCATGCAGGTTTATGGATTAATAGATTCACTGCTATAAGACACCATAGATGTAATGCCCAGCTGATCACCAGCCTTTGTTCAGATGCCAACCCCTAATCTAACACCGCCATCTTCACCTATAGTCAAGCCCCCAGGGAGACATTACACAGCCACCCGAACACGGTTGCCCCCAGGACTTAAGGGCGCAAAGGATGGAACCTGAGGCCCTGAAGGCCAATGTACAACAGGGCAAAACAGAACAATACACAAGGGAAGTCAGAGATAGCCGGGTCTGCAACAGATTATCAGTCCCTACCGGTGTCTTGTCAGAAGGAGTAAACAAAGCTGAAGTCCAGGGAAAGCCAAAGTTTAAAGCCGTAAGGGTCAGGCAAAAGCAGAGTCGGGATGCAGAGCAAACTAATCAGGTCAGCAGGAAATAAACAAGCAGAGCAACACACCAAGCTAGACGCTATCACTGGCAGTGTGTGCTGAAGTCTGGACAGCTTTATGTGACTACTGACCAATGGGAGGTTGGAAGGAAAGGCTGCACAGCAGTTGCTTAATTGGCACACTACTCCTAGTGAGCCAGACAGAACCCTTAAGTTAACCCTTAACTGGACCTTAAGCTTCGCTGAACACAGCAAGCTGCAATACTCCACTGCAAGGCATATGCGGCGCTGGCCCCTAAGCATGCCAGTCTGTGTTCCTGCATGGATGTTTGGATACTCTGTGCGGACAGGTAAACGCTTGGATCTAACAGTAGCAATGGTTTACATTCTCTGCTACTTACATTGCCACATTTTTATGATTACCTGTTCAGGAGACATGAACTACCATAAGGCCCCTTTCATACTCTGCATTTAACTGTGAAACACACAAGTCCAGCACAGTACAATACAATTTATTAATAGAAGTGCTACAGTGGTGGCCCCAAATGCCCTGTAACAGAATGATGGCATATCCTCCACCACTGTATAGGGGGTTAATATATAGTTTAAGGGTTAATGGTTAGTGTAGTGTTTTACTTAGAGATGGAGGCAGGAACAATTTTAGTTGCTGCCTCCCTGCCACTAAGGGGTTAATATTTAGGCATTTAGTTAGGGAATGCCCACTTGGTAACTGATTGGTTCTGCCAAGGCAATGCCATAGCCCTAAGCATTATGGCTGTTGGTTGGGCCATAGGCCCTGCTGAGAAATGATCTGCAACTAAAATGCTAAACTTCAGTACCATCACTTTAAAGAGTGTCAGGTCTGGAGTTCCTTCACAATATGGAAGCCTGTTTTTGCCCTGTATAGACATTGCCTGTCTCCATTTCCTGCTGTTTCCTCTGCTATATGCTGCTCCTCCAGCAGGTGGCTCTCTCCTGCAGAGGTGCTGATAATCAGCCAGCACCTGTGTCACTTCCTGGCTTTTATAAGCTGATCCGCCCTTGCAGCCAATGGATCAGCATTGTATTGTCTACCTGGACCCACTGAACTTTGAATCTTGAAACCCTGAACCCAGAACACAGGACTCTTGCCACAGCCTTTTTTATTGCTTTCCCTGTCTCAGCCTAATATCTGCCTTTGGACTTTCTCTGGATCCCTATGCAAGTATGTTTCCTGGCTCCACCTGTGTATATGGACAGCCAGAATGTGTCTGTTTTCCAGGTTTACCTATATTTCTGCATAGCAGCCGCAGCACTCAGTGACTACCTGTATTCTTGTATAGTTACCTCAGCACATGTATGTGTATATCTCCACTTGAAAATCTGTACAGCAGCCTGGTTGGATTGTGCTCTGTTCACTTATCACTGTTTATCACCATTAAACACGGTTTGCCGCATATCCGCAGCCTTAATTGATAGTTAACTGCTAAACCGGAGGGGCAGGGGGACTGGGCTAGCCAGGTTTGGGGAAATTTTATTAAGACCTGTAATGTTCCTCTTTAAAACCCACTCTGGAGTCTATCCAGGGCATGCATACTCGCTCCCCTCGGGGCAGCCTGATCGGGGATGGACCGCTGTGTGAAACCCCCCAGGTCGCCCGAAAACGGACCTTCGTTCTCGGTGCATGCGTGAGCAGCGGCCACATCCCTGCTATCCCTTTAACATGGCACGTGCCTGCGGCGGGCATTTGTGAATGGCCTGTGTAGGCACGCTCCCTGTTAGACTGTAGTGGGGGATGCCGCCACCAGCGCGCCCAGATTTGCTCGCGTTAGACGAGCTTCTAGATGAAGGGGCTCGAGGAGATCTGAGCGCGCTGATTGGAGGAGCGGCCACACATGCGCCATAGGACTGGGAAGAGGTGAGTTTGTTCGGGTTGACCTGGGGGGTTTCACACTGAGGGGGTGTCCCGGGGGCAAGGTCAAAACCCAGGATAGTCAAAATGCTGAGTTTTGGCCCACTTTAAGAGTGTCCGTAGCCATCATCCCCATAAACTGCTGCTGCAGTACCATAGCCTCATGAATGTACTCATTGACTGGCTGGGAAGCACTTTGAGGGTGGGGCTAAACAACTCATGGGATGGTTGGGGCCAGTAAAATCCCAGACTTTTTGGCTCCAGTCTGCTTCTCTTTATACTAATAGATTGGATGTCAATAGATTGCTTTTCTATCTATGTGCTTCAGCATCATGGAAATGAGACTCTCAAGAAGGGTAAAGCATCGGTGGCTCATCAAATGTTGCTGTGGATCATTAGTTAAATTGCTGGAGCCAATAGAAGAGATACATACATACACACAGAAGTCATTTTCCAGTCGGCATTTTTTGGTTCCCTTGGAGAAGTCGCTGTTGGCAAGAAGACGCTTTCACCTTTATCTTCTAGGATTTTGAATAAGCAGCTTCTACTTTTTGTCATTGTCATTGATCGGCATTTGGTGTACAAGCCCAGGTGCACATGTTGACAACACAGTTTAATTCTGTCTGATGCTTATAAATTATTATTATTATCTGAATGGCAGATAACATCCAAATTGCAGAAGCGGATACATTTGTGCCTCTCTTCCACTGAGTCGGGAAGTGTGTGACAGATTGACGGCAGCTTTCTCAAGAAAGAGATGAAGCCGCCAACTTGTGATCACTTTCCTTATAAAATCTAAGTGACAAGCCGGGATAATTAGTGATTAGCTGAAATGAGTGATGGGCCACAAAGATAATTACAAATCTTTTTGAATTTATACAACATGTACTAACAATCTTTTCATTTAAAGAGACATTTCTGGGTACATGGCATCTATAAAATACAAATCTATTTTTGCATCTCCATATTTTTTTGTCACAGAACATACATTTTTTTTTTATTAAAGTGTGAAGAACCTTTCACTGTCACATGGAGAGCTCAACACCCTCTATTATCTAATTAGAGATATCAAGGGTATACAGTATTTTTATGCTCAAAACTCACTTCTTCACACAAGTATATAACCTGGCTTAAGCAACTCCTATAACCTTCAAATGGCACATGCAGCCCAACTCAAGCTCTACCACTTGTGATCCCTACCTTTCATCTCCATCCCATCCTTTAGACTGTAAGCTCGCAAGGGCAGGGCTAACTTTCCTTTTGTCTGTGCTCACAACACTTGGTTTGAACCTTGTGGCATCTAATTTTGTATTGTTCCCTACTACTATATGTTTACCTTGTCTATAATCATACCTTGTAAAGTGCTACGGAAGATGATGGCACTATATAAATAATCAATAATAATATGTTTGTAATAGAAGGGAGCTCCACTGAGCAGAGCTCTCCTCACCATCGAGATATTGAGGCCAGAGCACAAAGTTGGACACTGAGTATACTAAACAAATAGGGCTTTAGTAACAAAGAGGAAAACAATACAATGCCTTACTCTCAGGCAACAATGCAAAACAACAGAAATATGAGCTGGACAAAATCTAAAGCAAGCCGCAGAGGGGAAGCTCCAGGGTGCTGGCACTTACATGAGTAAACAAGACTCAGAATTCAGTAGCCTCTGGGGAACAGATGGAGGCCTGCTGGAACCAGGACAGTAAAGGTAGGATCTATAACTAAACAGATCAAATTGAAAACTGAATAAAAAACTGCTGCACCTGGGAGTGGCTCAGTGTTAGTTGGCCTCAGTCAGGTGCTTCATAATGGCCAGGCAGCTCTGCAGGAACCTGGTGGTGGCCACTAAAACAGCAACTATACTCCAGGGAAACACATTGCCACCAGAAGGATGTTTGCAGATCTACCAGACCATTGTAATGTTAGATAACATTTTTAATTTGTTGATTTTAAACATCATCACACAGGCTTTGCTTCTATGCCAAAAACATTTTTATAAATATATTGCTTTACTGCAGGCTTACATAACATGCAAAATACAAAAATTAACTTTTTTTTTCATTTTTATTGCAAACCCTGATAATCGCCCCAAAATCTAAGGGCTGCTGACTGCAACAACACAATACTACATGAGCATGAGTTTTGCCCAACATAGTGTAGTAATAAAGGACAAACCTGAATGTCTCTTGTACTTGTTTTGTTATGTTATGTTTGTTATGCTATTACCTACTGTGTGTGTGTGTGTGTATATATAATTTTGTTCATAAGGCAGATTAGTAATGATTCTTTGGAAAGAGGGAGTTCCTGCAACTTGAAGCTGCCTATCTGACCATTAGTCTTTGCACCAAGTAGTGAGGCGAGGGGACCCCTATCACTACAACTGCTAACGTGGAAGCTGCAGTAGCCCCGGCATCAAAAAGTTCACAACCCACCAGACCAGGGAGGAGCCCCTTACCTGACGGACCAGTAGAGTGGATGCTGCCCAGTGGGGCACAGATTAAGGAAGACACAGCCATGAGTTTTTTTATTTAAGAAATGTGTTTTATTTACTTTATTTATTGTCCGTGAACTGGTAAATGGCCCAGTTCACAGATAGTTCATAGGGTAGTGATAGATGGCATGCCACCTACTGGCACCAACTACAAAGTGACCCCTGAAATGTGTTGCAGCATTGTTTGGGATGTGCTATATGTTATTTTTTGGATTCTGCTTTTATTGGCAATGATGAAAGTGCATTTTTTATTTGATGCCGGCAACTGGGGGGTAGCATGCCGGATGGTTTAACCCGAATCTTGCTGTTTTCCAGGATAGTCCAAAATGGCAAGATCCAGCTTGAATTTTGCTTCAACTCAGAACAGAAACCCATCAACTACTGAATGACCCGCATTTCAGATAGTTGGCAAACGGTGATAATTATGTGTACTGTGACAGTAAGCTTGCTGCTAGCGTTGCAACAGTTGCAGCAACGACATCATTTCAGCCATCTTGCTGCTTTAATATATTTTAGACTTAGAGTTTTACCTTAAGCTTTGTGGTGTACGTGTGATTCTGAGATATGGTACAGCTGGAGCATTCCATGCACCCAAGATTAAGATAAGTCAGGGGCGTAGCTAGGGGGGAGCGGGGGGGGGGCACGCCCTGGGTGCAGCAAGTCAGGGGGGCGCCAAAGGGGGGCCTGAGTACAGGTGTGGGGCGTCATTTTGAATGTTTGCCCCGGGTGCCAGAAAGCCTAGCTACTCCTCTGAGATAAGTAACTCCCTAACTCCCTAATGCCAACTGCGAGATAACATTATTCTGTGTTATGTGAAAATTATGTTTCTCACAATGGCTGGGGCAAGCTAAAGCTCTCCTTGGTCTTTAAAAGATACATCCTTCCTTCAATAAAGAGTCATGTGTTGAATTGTCCCGCTGTGCATGTCTCTCTCTTAAATTTGAACACATGATTCTCAGGTTGTTAAAGGGTGAACAATACAGAGGTTGAATATATTAGGGTACAGAGCAAAAATAAAAAGCAACAAACACCTATAGTGAAAAGCTTAAGCCCAAAAATTAAATTACCAACTTTACAATATTGTTAATAAATTATTATCGTGAGTCCATATTTTAAGTGTCCCAAAACACATGCACAGTTGCTGAAGTGATGCAAAGAAAAACTTTCCGTGTTGATAAATCCAGTGGGTATCCCAAGCACATGCACCTGTTGGCAGTGATCACCCTTCACTCGTGTGCGCTTACCAGAGAAACATAACAAACAACTCCTTAAGATCAATTCCTTGTAATAAACGGGCTCCGTGAAGTACTTCCATAAATTCAATAGGTTTCCATAAATCACTCCATATTATTCAATGGTCACATGGAAGAAGAACAGAGACAATAGTGCAACCCCGTCTAATTTATATACCACGTGTTTAATATTAAAAATTATGCACTTACAAACATCCAACGAATGTATACACAGAATAAAATTGAAGAGTAGTTCTCCTTCCCCCAGTCCACTATGGCCAGTAGTAGATATGGGTATAGTAGGGGCTGAACTTGTACCGCGGGGCAGCGGCAAAGTTTGTTTTTATACCTTAAGGTGAATTTTATTCATTGAAGTACAAGTTCAGCCCCTACTATACCCATATCTACTACTGGCCATAGTGGACTGGGGGAAGGAGAACTACTCTTCGATTTTATTCTGTGTATACATTCGTTGGATGTTTGTAAGTGCATAATTTTTAATATTAAACACGTGGTATATAAATTAGACGGGGTTGCACTATTGTCTCTGTTCTTCTTCCATGTGACCATTGAATAATATGGAGTGATTTATGGAAACCTATTGAATTTATGGAAGTACTTCACGGAGCACGTTTATTACAAGGAATTGATCTTAAGGAGTTGTTTGTTATGTTTCTCTGGTAAGCGCACACGAGTGAAGGGTGATCACTGCCAACAGGTGCATGTGCTTGGGATACCCACTGGATTTATCAACACGGAAAGTTTTTCTTTGCATCACTTCAGCAACTGTGCATGTGTTTTGGGACACTTAAAATATGGACTCACGATAATAATTTATTAACAATATTGTAAAGTTTGTAATTTAATTCTTGGGCTTAAGCTTTTCACTATAGGTGTTTGTTGCTTTTTATTTTTGCTCTGTACCCTAATATATTCATTCTTCTGAGGCTTGTCAGGGATAAAGGTCTGGTACGTTGTAGCATTTAATCCATGTCCACATTCATTTAAAATTTAGGAGCGCGGTGTTTATTTGAACAATACAGAGGTTGAGTCAGAGAAGCCAGGCAAGACTTATCAGGGGGGTGCGAGCTACCTCCTAATAACCATTAGCAACATCTCAGAGTGAGGATATTCTAGACTCTGGTCTATTCTGGCCGGGTCATAAACTGATAAAGTTTCAGTAAAAAGAACTTTTGTTGCAATATCCGAATCTTGATTTGTCTCAGTATATCCATATTCAGATTTGATTTGAATTGTTTTGTACAAATAAAAGCTATTGAAAATAAAAAAGCTATCATCATCATCATCAATGCCAAAAACAAGCACGCTGACATCTGACATAGTGGCCTCCATCAAGGCAGAATTCCGACCCTCCAAACGCCCACTCCATTCATTGAAAAGGAGCGGGCATGCCACGAGGAAAGGGTGTTCCCTCAATTTAAATTAACGGAGTGCGAAGTGGTGCCTTTTCTCCAGTATTTCCCTTTTGTACCTATTGGTGGCACTCTGTTCCTGATTGATTTATTTCTCCCCCCTTCATTCTTTGTATAGTTTACATTATTGTGATCGCTTCCTAATTTGAACTAATTTCTGTGTTATGAGCTGACGTATAAGATTTGCGATAGGTAGGCTAAACACCTATCATTCTTTTTAAAAACTGCACAGTTTGTGACCTGTTCACGTGCCGCTGTCGTTAAAGTGTATTATAACTGGACAAATGGCAGCATTGCAGATAAGCTATGTGGGAGCTGCGGAGAACCATCTGCCATTGAGGCTACGAAGGTGTGGAGAACTGACAAACAAGAAAGAAATTCAAGATAGCCACCAGTCTTCTTGTTCCTGAAAGCAGGTCCGTCCCTTATCATCCACAAAGCAGCACCTCATGCCTTCGCCGTCCCAAAGAAGTCTGATCTATCCCCCACTGTTGTCTCTTTTATTTTGTTCCAAACCAGCTCAGGTAATCTCTGGTCCATCCCAAATTGAAGGTA
The DNA here is from genome assembly GCA_027917425.1 of Gastrophryne carolinensis. Taxonomy (NCBI): domain Eukaryota; kingdom Metazoa; phylum Chordata; class Amphibia; order Anura; family Microhylidae; genus Gastrophryne; species Gastrophryne carolinensis. The sequence continues at coordinate 381,180,632 of CM051239.1, forward strand.
ACAATGGTTAAAGCATGTCAATACACACATGAAACCCAGCCTAGGACAAATCCACCTGTTCATCTCAGAAATCAGCCTCCACACACAACCGGAGTTGGCTGTTATGCCATATTCATTGCAATTTTGATTGTATAATATTTAAAAATTTCTTGGGAATGAAAAAATTAACATAGCATTACAAGCTCATCACTAGTTATTAGTGCTTAAGTGCTATTGTGGACAAGGGTAATTGTTACACCATTGCGTCGGGCTACATTTGGCAGTGCCCCAAACTGTTTTCTGTTTTCAAATTGAAGAAGAAATGGCCAAGATATAGAGGTTTATAGGTTCAGCTTATAATTTTTCTTTTGAAAAATTTGGACGCGGCCCTTATCTATCTATGATGCTCCGTAATAATCGGCTCTCTGCGCTGACAGCAATGTGATGAATCTGGAGGAGGAGGTGAAGGTGGGGCAGGAGGGGGGAGGGACCAGCAATCCTGTCCCGCTCTGCTGAGCTGATTGGGGGATGGAATGAAAAAGAGAATGTCATAAGGGTCGATTCAAAGAAACATGTAACAGCTTGGATTTGGGTGCCGATCATCCTATTTTTCACGTCCGCTCGTGCGTTCGTATGAACTTGCGAGTGATTCTATAAGCAAATACGTTTCTATCCTAAAATGTACGTCCGTTCGTATGGCAGTTCGGGAATCAGACCTATGTCAGTTTCCATCCTGAATTTTCTGTTTCATTTCTCAGGTTGCAACATTGGTTTTGCCCTTTTTCCTTTTTTGTCTGGACGTAAATCCTTCTGATCTTGCGGCTGCGCACTACAAACTTACCTCATTAAAGTGCATTCTAAATATTTGGTCTTTTATTTTTCTTTATTTCATTCATTTTGTAGTAACCAACCATTAATGAATGCATTTGCATAAGTAAATCTTACTTTGTTTAATTTTTAGTTAACTTGCATTTTTTACTTGTGGATTTAATTTTAATATTTTGGCTTCAAATGGTACAACTTAAAATTTTGTGTGTGGTTACCCACACCCTCTACATACAGATTTGCTCTCAAAAATTAAAAAACACCCAGCAACTTCAGCATGTTATGAGTCTAGAAACAGCCAAGATGGCGGCTCAGGTATTCTCGGGCAGCCTGCAAACAGAAAGGGCCTTGTGACTGTGTTGCTCTGCATTCTTTGATTTCTGACCTTTCCGTGGCCGCAGCTCTGTTGTGTCTGTGCAAAATACAGCAGTAACCCACATCCTGCACTTTATCCCGCTCTCCTCTCCTCAGTAAGTGTGATGCATCTGACCAAAGATGTGCTTAAATAATTAAACAAAGCAAAGGTAAACAACTACACCAATAAATGCAATCTTAAAATATTATTCTAGTACATCAATTTAAAAATAAATAACAAAGGACATAAGTTTCTTTAATTAACGCAAATATATTGCAAAATAAAGGTTTACATGCAAAGGACTAATTAAGGTCCACATTAAAATGCTTTTATAAGGCATACATGAAATGAATTGAATCAGGTATGCATTGCCATACAATTTATGGCCTCGGCCATGCTGATACATGCAGTTCATTGGAGCTCAAGACGCGCAGACTCCTCCACATAGCCAAAAAACCTGTTCAAGAACAGCAATCCGACTGCTAAAAGGTGTCGGCAGTGGCTTTCTTTTAAAACGTATTTAGAGGTTGGAAAACTGTTCTCTGAATCACACCTAAACACATTCGATTATCCTAAGTTTTACGTTTTGATCCTAAGTTTTAGGATTTGATCCTAAGTTTTACGTTTTGATCCTAAAATTTAGGAACGAACTTGCGATGATCGTAAGAGCATATACGCATTCGTACGTAGGCTCGTGCGAGTCGGAAATGGCCAAAAAAACCGGAAAAAATGACTAACACCCACCCAAACTTACGATTCTCGATCCGAAATCAATTAACTTTTGCTCTTTGAATCAAGGGGATTGTGTATGAACTGGTATAGGGATCCATGGGTCCCCTATACACACAGACACACACATTTATACGTCTTAATTAATTTATACTTACCTTCTCCCTCCAGACTCCTGTGCAAGGTCCTTTAAAAAAATTGTTCAACCTAAAATGGCTTGGATGAATCACACAAGAACAAAAAAGGCCAAAAACTGTTTTTTTTTTCATTGGAAAACTGGTGAGATTTTTTTTTTTTTTACCTTAAACCAGACCAACGGCCTGGCACAGTTGGAAAAGAAAGGTAGTGGCCATTTTGAAGCTTCCTCTTCCAACTGACATAACTGAAATGCACAGTAACAGGAAGCCCATCACGATTTCCTGTTTGCAGGTGGCCTGCAAGCCCATCAGCAGCCATCTTGTTTTTAAAACTTATCCCAGTAGGCATTAGAAAAAGATAAATACATTTTTATGTGCAGCAATCTAAATTGCCCTAGGGAGGTATTCATATGAGCACTGTTTGTTGTGTTGGTCTGATTTGATTCATTTTTGACTGTTGGTCCGCTTTAATCTTCTTATTTATTGTCATACACTCTATCTTTATCGATCCACACACCCAAGCACATTATAAAATAAATCATTATTCTTCCTGCACGTAACTACAGGCAATAATTACATCGGCTAAGCTTTGTATCTGGCGCAATATTGGAACAATTCCTTTTCCTGCAGCTTTCATGCTATGAAATCAGTCGCCTTTTGCTTGAATTAATTTAAAGTATAATCCCTCACTCAACACTGTCATCTCCCCTTAGAAGATATATATGCAAATGTATATACATCTGTAAAGGTAATTAATTCAGTTATAATCTGGTACACAATTACCACCGACAGATGAAAATGACTGTATGTTGTTATACTGAATTTAGCAATGAGAATACGAATAAGAATTAGCTGATAATGTTAGGAGGCACTTATATTAGATTTTCCTACTTTTGAAAGCTCTCTCTCTCAAAAGTCCTGATTCTCAACATGGACAATGGGGGTGGATGCAGAAGTAACGACTGCATTGGGGCAGATGACTCCACCATTGTCATCCCTCCACCTTATTGATCTAATCTGGGCTCACTTGGCATCATGTACAGAAAAATGCAAAATTTGTATTTGCTGTTTCAGAGTTTAGTTCTCTAATTGTATCTCATTGGCAGGTTAGATTCTACATGGGGCTCTGATGTGGAGGCTGGCTTAAGACTGGCGCCACGTTATTGGCATTTGTGTAAGTCTGGACCCTCTGGTGCCGAATGCCAGACGCTATTCAAAAAAAGGTTCAGCCATGTGGAAACACATGGAATGACATTGTTAACACACTGGAGCTCTGGCACTGCAATGGCGGAACACAAATTACAATGCTGCAGCCTAAACCTAAAGTGTGAGGAACACCACTAAAGTCTTTTGTTGCTACCCAGGAGCCAACACACTAATTTTATGTGAAAAAATACAGAAAAATATAATCCAAGCATGATTTCTACACAACCAAAATATACACCATTGAAAATGGAGAGCGCAACTGAGCGGCAGGTGCTACGTGGCGCTGCAGAATATACAGCGTCGGTGCTTTACACTGAGCCTCCGCTAGTATTACATGTGATGCTACATGACGCTATTAGAGATGCTCAACAGTTTGACTTTCATATATATATGGTTTTCACATACTGCATTTGGCGTTCACCTGACACTACGTGGTAGAACTAGGCGTTAGTGCTTCGTAAATAAGACCCTTAATGTAGGGCCAGGGTTGGGTCACATTTAGTCATGCCTCTGATTTCCAGCTCATAAGGTTTGCATGAAGGTTAAAGAGACAGCCCAGGCAATGTCAATAATACAGCAGCAAGGAACTCACCTGAGTCCTGTACCATGTGTCTCCATTTCATTTCCTGCAGAAAGCTGTAGCAGGTCCACAAAGTTTGCCTTTCTTTTCCATTTTTCCATGATCACCTCCAAATATGTTCACACAGCCACCCCTGTCTCTCAGCGCTTCCAATGTGAGCATGCTCATGCAACCACTTGGGCTGGTCATGGAGTAATGGAAAGGGGGGCAAACTTTGGTGACTTGATACAGTGAGCTGCAGGTAATGGAGGCGAAGCATATGGAACAGGAGTCAGGTGAGATTCCTGCATTATTATTGTCATTGTCTGAACTGTCCCTTTAAGTCTTACCAAATAGATACTCACAAAAGAAGGTAGATTTACCCTTCTACTACCTTTGGGTAGAGTCCACAGAGAATGAATGAATTGGAAGTGAATGGAAGCAGTCACCAGCAAGTGTTACTCCATCTATGAAGGTTCTCATTCATCTAGGTCATAGTATATACAGTATATAGTGATAAATCAAGGCAACCTGACTTGCCCCGATTTATTGCTACACATGTCACCTGGAGGGCTGGTCTACTGTGAATGAGAGAAATAAATCAAGAGCTGGATAGATCAAATAAAGCAACCACCAGGGCTGAATTTCCTGAATACCCCAGAAGCTGTTATTTACTAATTTAAAAAAATGATTTCCCTGTACAACAAACTCATAAATCATAAATCCCAATCAGATGCAGAAAAACAAATTATATTTTTTGAATTTTCTTGTGTGTTAAGTGAGAAAGACTCAATGAAAGCCAATATAATAAGCCTTTTAAAGTGGATCAAAAGCAGCCCTGGAGTCTCATAGATTCCCTCTCCCTGTGCCATCCTGATTTGGGATGCCCTGCTGTGTGAAAGCCCCCCAGTTGCCCACTATGCTTACCCTGCCAACAAGCCCCTGATGCATGTGCGGCAGGTGGCGGCGTCACTTGCATCCTTTTCCAGCTGTGTGCCCCCATGTGGGCCAGAGAAGCTGATTGGAGGAGGGGCATACAAAACCAGGGTGCCTCAGGGGGATGGACCAAAACCCAGGTTACTGAAAATCTCAGGTTTTGGTCCACTTTAAAATCTTTCAGTTGCCAACAGTTAAGAGCAGCAAATTATTATTATCCTGCTTGTGGTCTCTATAAAGCCCTTCTTCTCCTGGATTAGTTGCAGAGACAAACAATTCTGTGGCCGGTTCTGACAATGTTTGAAAGAATACTGTACTCCGTGCATGGAAGGGCTCTACATATATATATTTAAAGTGGAACAAAACCCAGGATTTTCACTATCCTGGGTTTTGTTTCTTGTCCCGGGGGCATCCAGATTTGGGAGGCCTCACTGTGTGAAACTCACCAGATTGCCCATACAAACGTAACTCTCCGATCCTACAACACATGCGCAGGCCTTCTTCCAATCAGAGCTGTATGCATATTAACGATCACCAATACGGCTCTGTTTAGATCAGAGCTTGGCAATCAGGAGTGGGCGCATCCCCAGTGTCCTTTAGATTGGGGTGGCCTAGCTGAGTGGCTGGGAGCGGCCTCAGTCCAGGGATCCTGGGAATGTCAAAGTGTTCATCGCTCTGGGAGCCGGCAAAGGTGAATTTAGAATTTTAGACTCCAGGGCCAGACACTTGGGAACAGGGTTTTGTTCCTCTTTAAGCCTCCTTCTTGAATTATCTTGTCTTAATTGCCAAAGTTGTACTAGAGTTGTAAATCACAAAAGCTTATTTTTGGAGTGGGAACTGTCAGCATATTTGAATCAATTTATACACACTCCGTTCTCTTTTTCAGCCTTTCACCCTGGAGTCTTGGAAATTAGCAGGGGGGAAAGCTAAACCTGCCATGGTTTAATTTAGGATTCCTCCTAGATGACAAAGATTTAACCAGAAAATCTCAGGGGGGCCCTTTGTTGAGTTTCACGTCGCATGTCACAACTTGTCACATGACCCTTCAGCACTGCTGCCACTCACGGGTTATATTTTGTTGTAGATCGCTCTCAAAGCCTCACTGCTGACCAATGGTCCTCCAGTGCTCATTGTCTGCTCTGGTCCATGTCCCCTTCTCCATTGACACCAGTCACTCTCCAGTCCTTTGGCACCAAGATGCTTAAGTGGGCCTCTAATGATGCCAGGGGCCCTGGCTATATATATTTATATATATATATATATTGTGGTAAGGTGCAAGGGGCCGTTATTGACGGCAGGTATGTAGCACCAATGTACCTGGCATTGGTGCAGTAAAGCCGTGTAGTCTGATTTCCAGCATCAGCTGCTGGTGGCAGTTTGCTGCTGTTGCTTTAGAATAGCCGAAAGGCTAACCTGGGACGGCTTTACTGGGATGGAGTAGAGCAGGGTGGGACTCCATCCCACTACCCAGGTCCGGGTTTTGCGGGCTGTTTAAATAGCCTGGGGAATCAGCTGTGGCCTGCCCTTTGTCTAGAGCTCACATGGGAGTGAGACTCTGTGAGCCTGGCTGAAATCTCCTGTGGAGGCTGTTTCATGCGGACCTGAGGCCTATTTGGACTGTAAACAGGACGTTTGCTCAAGGACTAAAAGCTGTTTGCCTGATTGAATCATTTATGCTGCTGTTTCCTGAAAAGGTGATGTAACCTGTATGGACATATGCTTTTGTGGATTTATGTGTGAAATAAACACAGACTTTACTTTGAACTGTTTGCCTCCGCCTCTATACTGCTGACACCCGGTCGCCTACCAGAGCTAATCTCCACATTTGGTGTCGGATGCGGGCACAGCAGTGAGGCCGTTGCTAGGAGCAACCAACGAAAAAGTTTTTTGTTGTGCATGTCCTATATTAAACCTGCCAGGCTGCTACCTGGGACTGCAGACAAAATGGAGGCGGTCGTGAAAGCGCTTGTGGAGGCCAACAGGCAGCAGCATGAGACCAACCAGCTGTTTTTGCAACATATGATGGCGCAGCAAGCTGCAGGTGCGCCCAAAAGTATTCCTGATGCCCGGAAAGCTGTCCGCTCGGCGCTCACAAAAATGACCCCTTCAGATGACGTTGAGACTTACCTGGCGGTGTAGGTGGCTGCAAGGGAGAAGTTGCCGCATGACCAGTGGGCTGATGTCATCGCTCCATTTCTGGCGTCTGGACCCCAGCAGGTGTTGTTTGATCTCCCAGAGGACCAAGCCGCTGACTACTCGACTCTGAAGGGTGAGATACTGGCCAGACTGGGGGTGAATGTGTGGGTTCGGGCTCAGCGGGTGCATCAGTGGAGCTACCAGTCGGCAGAGCCCGCCTAACCCCAGTATTATAAACTGCTGCACCTGCTGCAAAAATGGCTGCAGCCGGAGTTGTTAAGCCCCACTGCCATGTTGGACCGCTTGCTGGCGGACATTTTCTGGAGGGCTTTACCGCACCCTCTTCAGCACTGGGTTGGCCAGGTATCCCCTGACAACGCACTAGGGATGGTGGACCTAGTGGAGCGATATGAGGCCACCAGGAACGTGCAAGGCGGCTCCATAAGGAGGGATTCGGGGAAACCCCGGAGGTCCCCGCCACGGCTCAGGCGAGTGGCGTCCCCTAAACCCCCTCAGGACCTACCCCCCAAAGTCCCTGCCCAAGTGTTGTGTTGGGGATGTAAGGAGCCGGGACATATTAGAGCCAACTGTCCCCACCAGGGGGAGCCCATGGACGTGAACTTTGGTTACCGCCCTTCCATGTATGCCAGGAGGCTGTGTGCTGCCGGTGTCCCTGAGCTTGTGGGGCAAAGTCACCTCTGTCAGGTGAAAGTGGGAGACACCCTGGCTGTGGCCCTTTTGGACTCGGGGAGTATGGTTACCCTGGCAAGACCCGCCTTAGTACTGCCCAATGAGTACACTGGGCGGAAAACCGGGGTTTTGTGCATTCATGGGGACTTGAGAGACTATGCCACAGCACAAGTGTCTCTCACCACCGTCTCCGGCAGCTGGAAACATGAAGTCGCTGTCGCCGCTAAACTCCCGTATGAACTGATTATTGGGAGAGACTTTCCAGGGTTCAGGTCACTGTGGGCCAAGCTGGCAGTTCCGGAAACCCGCGAGGCAGGTGTGTCCCCAATAGACTGGCCCTACTCAGGGGAGACCCCGGTGCCCTGGGAACCGGAATCAGGAGGCACCGTGGAAGAGGTGCCCGTCCCTAAAATGGAAGAGGGGGAGTCAACCCCACTAAATGTTATGGTTGGAGATGTGGAAGAGTTGGCAACAGGTCCAGAGTTGGCAGATCTCCATGTCTCCACAACTAACTTTGGTACCGCTCAACACCAGGACCCGACCCTGTCTCGGGCCTGGGAGAATGTTCTTGAGGTGGAAGGTGAACCACAACAGCCAGGGGCGGAGTTACAGTTTCCTCGCTTTGTGGTTCACCAGGAAATGTTGTACCGAGTAAACAAGGTACGTGAAGAGGTGGTGGAACAATTGGTGGTACCCAATCCATATCGCAAATTGGTGTTGGATTTGGCCCACCAACATGTTCTGGGTGGACACCTAGGCCAGCAGAAAACATTGGACCGCGTTTTACAACGATTCTACTAGCCCAGTGTGTACAAGGAGGTGGAGAGATATTGTGAGTCCTGCCCAACATGTCAGATGACCAGCCCTCAGCCTCATTACCGTGGTCCCTTAGTTCCTCTCCCAGTTATTGAGGTACCCTTTGAGCGGATTGCCATGGATCTAGTGGGTCCAGTGCCAAAATCCGCTAGAGGGCACCAACATATTCTGGTGATCTTGGACTATGCCACGCGGTACCCTGAGGCAGTGCCCCTGCGTCACACCTCTGCCAAGCTCATTGCTAAGGAGCTTATGGAAATGTTTTCCAGAGTAGGTCTGCCTAAAGAGGTCCTGACCGATCAAGGTACCCCGTTTATGTCGAAAGTAATGAAAGAGCTCTGTAAACTGCTGCAGGTGAAACAGTTGCGGACATCCGTTTACCACCCGCAAACAGACGGCCTAGTAGAACGGTTTAATCAAACTTTAAAGACCATGTTAAAAAGGGTGGTCGCCAAGGATGGGAAGAATTGGGACTTGCTGCTGCCCTATCTGATGTTCGCAGTGCGAGAGGTGCCCCAGGCCTCTACGGGGTTCTCGCCCTTCGAACTCTTATACGGTCGACATCCACGGGGCCTGTTGGATATAGCCAAGGAGGCCTGGGAACAGCAACCCACACCCCACAAAAGTGTGGTAGAGTACGTGACTCACCTACAGGAACGGATAGAGACCATCTTGCCGCTTGTCAGAGAACACATGGAGGCAGCGCAGCGGGCCCAAAGCAGGGTTTATAATCGGCAAGCCAGGGTACGGAACTTTAACCCCGGTGACAGAGTTGTGGTTCTGGTACCCACGGTGGACAGTAAATTTATAGCTAGGTGGCAGGGTCCCTATGAGGTCATTGAAAAAGTTGGGGAAGTGACTTACAAGGTACATCAGCCTGGGCGGAGGAAGCCCGAGCAGGTGTACCATGTAAACCTGCTGAAACTATGGAAAGACAGGGAGACCCCTGGGAGTGACAGTCCCCGACCAGGTATGGTGGGGGTGGAGCTTCCCATTCCTCGGTCTGTTATTAGAGAAGCAGTAGTTGAGGCGAAAACTGGCGACAACCTCTCCTCTAAACAGACTCAGGAAGCCAGGGAGTTTATTAGCAGAAACACGGACGTGTTTTCAGAACTCCCTGGGCGCACTTCGGTCATCCAACATGATGTTGTCACGGAACCTCAGGTCAAGGTCCGGTTGAGGCCTTACCGGGTACCTGAGTCCCGGCGACAAGCTATCGCGGAGGAAGTGCAGCAAATGCTCCGGTTAGACGTGATTGAAGAATCAAAGAGTGAGTGGGCCAGCCCCATAGTCTTGATTCCCAAGCCCGATGGTACGTTGCGGTTCTGTAACGATTTCCGCAAACTTAATGAAGTTTCCAAGTTTGATGCCTACCCTATGCCCCGGGTAGATGAACTCATTGAGAAGCTAGGCCAAGCCAGGTACTTTTCGGTTTTGGACCTCACAAAAGGGTACTGGCAGGTGCCCTTGACTGAGGCTGCCAAGGAGAAAACAGCCTTTATTACACCAGAGGGACTGTTCCAATACAAGGTGTTACCCTTTGGGTTACACGGCGCTCCCGCTACGTTCCAAAGGTTAATGGATATTAGGCTCGATTCAAAGAAACATTCGTCCGGACTTCCGTAGCTGTCTGTGAAAGTTTTGGTGGGTGTTTGTCATTTTTTTGCTTTTTTTCGTATATTTTCCACTCGCACGAACGTTCGAGAACATGCGTATATGCTCTTTCGATAATGGTGCCAAAATCGGAAGATTTTCGTTACTTCGGGAGCTTTTTCCCACCAAATCGGAAATGTTTCGTCCGTTCAGAATTTTTTCGTTATTGCAATGGGCTTGCGATTAATTCAGAGAGCTGATTGCCGATGGTCCCACACCTCATAAATTCGTTTCAGGGCAAAAACATTCCCGGCACCTTTTTGACTACGGGAGCGCGAGCCAGCCATGGACGAGGCTACTGCCTTTGAGGAGCATGAGGATCTGCAACTCATGGGCATTGAGATCGTCCGGAGGGCACAGACCAGATTGCACCGGCGGCGACGCATGGACATCAATAGCATGCATGACACTGAGCTGTTCGAGCTGACCAGGCTTAATCGCGCTTCCCTCCATAAATTATATAGTGAGCTGCGGCCATGGTTAGCCCGCACCACAAGGAAGGGGCAAGCAATTTCAGGTATGACCAAGATGCTTGGCTGCCTGCAATTTTTGGCGAACGGCTCGTTCCAGAGGCTGGGTGCCCTCTCCGTGGGGATTTCACAGCCTACGCTGAGCCGCGCGCTATCCCAATTTTTGGAAGGCATGGCTACCATAACTCGGAAATATATTTGTTTCCCTGAGGATATGGTAGCCAGAAACGCCATTAAGCTGGCATTTTTTAATATCGCCGACATGCCCAATGTCATGGGTGCTATTGACTGCACCCACGTTGCCCTCGTCCCTCCGTCAAGCGACGAGTATATATACAGGCAAGTTTTGGCTTCCATTGTCTCTAAATATTTGTGTGTCCCTCCTTTGCTCAATCACATTATTCGTTTGGTTCATTGGCAATAGTCCCTCCTTTCCAGAAAAGTTTCCTTGTGACTAATCTCGCCATTTGTAGTAACTTTCATTGCCAATAGTCCCTCCTTTCCAGAAAAGCTTCCTTGTGACTAATCTCGCCATTTGGAGTAACTTTCATTGCCAATAGTCCCTCCTTTCCAGAAAAGCTTCCTTGTGACTAATCTCGCCATTTGTAGTAACTTTCATTGCCAATAGTCCCTCCTTTCCAGAAAAGTTTCCTTGTGACTAATCTCGCCATTTATAGTAACTTTCATTGCCAATAGTCCCTCCTTTCCAGAAAAGTTTCCTTGTGACTAATCTCGCCATTTGTAGTAACTTTCATTGCCAATAGTCCCTCCTTTCCAGAAAAGTTTCCTTGTGACTAATCTCGCCATTTATAGTAACTTTCATTGCCAATAGTCCCTCCTTTCCAGAAAAGTTTCCTTGTGACTAATCTCGCCATTTGTAGTAACTTTCATTGCCAATAGTCCCTCCTTTCCAGAAAAGTTTCCTTGTGACTAATCTCGCCATTTGTAGTAACTTTCATTGCCAATAGTCCCTCCTTTCCAGAAAAGTTTCCTTGTGACTAATCTCGCCATTTGTAGTAACTTTCATTGCCAATAGTCCCTCCTTTTGTTTAGTCCCTCTAGGTTAATATACACTCAGATTTTACATCTTCACTCATTGCAATCACTCCCTCCTTGCTAATGCTCCCTCCTTGCCAAGAGTGTATGTGCACCAACGGCCCTTATTTATAAATTATTCCCAAAGTTAGTTATTTCAAAGTAAAACATTTGTAAGTGTCCTTTTAATAGAACAAGTAAGACTGTCAAGGCTTAAACATTGTTCTTCTTTTACATGTTACATTTTGACATAGGCTGTTTGAAGTGTGCGTTGGATTTGTTTACTAAACGTAATTTTTGGGTGGTTTCTGTTTCCTTTTTCACCAGAAATCGCAAAATGGGCCATTCGCTGAATGTGCAAGCGGTGGTGGCCCAGGACCTGCGCTTTCTGAGCGTCCTGGCAGGCTACCCTGGCTCAGCCCATGATGCGTATATCCTGCGCAGATCTGGATTATTCCGCCGGTTTGAGTCAGGGGAATTTGCGGGTGCATGGCTCCTTGGTAAGTTGGCTCAAATTATCGCTTTGGATTGTATATGTATGGCCAACTTTTATGTTGGATTTACCTTTCAGAAACGCTGCCTTGCCCCTCACCTTGTGAACATGTGTAAGCACACTGTAACCATTAGCTTAGACAAACTCCATTTGCTGCAACATTGTTTGGCCTGCATTGTTTTAATTAATAAGTGTAATGTGAGGCCAAGTCTGAACCAGCCTTCGAAACCATTTTCTTTCGAAATCTGTAATTGACTTTACCAGAGAGTCAGCGCCATCTTTGCTTACATGCATTTAACTTACTGAGTAGAGGTGAGCGGGATAAAGTGCAGGGGCAGGCTTACACCGGTTTGGGAGTAAGGCAAGAATTCTAAAGGGGCAGGTCAAGTTAGACCATACTACATTGTTCTGCAGCACAGGCAGGAAACAATATCTGCTAACAGTCTGCCTGATTGCCCACCATCCCCAGTATTATTTGCCTACTTTTGACCCACATCTATCACATATGTTTAATTATTGTTTTAGCATCTGCAATCTGTATGCTCATGTTTGTGTGACAATGTCACATACCTCTTTTATTTTTATTGCAGTAGTAATGTTGCGTGGCAATGTATGATTTCCTGTTATTAATTTTTTTGTTTTTTTGGGGCTGATTTAGGAGATTTGGGCTATCCACTACTGCCGTGGCTCATGACTCCGGTCCTCCGGCCACAAACTCCAGCACAAGAGGCCTATAACCGTGCACATCGAAAGACCAGGGCAGTGGTGGAGAGGGCCTTTGGACTCCTCAAGACCCGGTTTCGGTGCTTGGACCACACTGGGGGCTCCCTGCAGTATGACCCGAAAAAGGTCATTGACATTATAATGGCATGTGCCGCGCTCCATAATTTAGCCATTATGCAAAGGGTCCCCCGATATCTGGATTGCCCACCCTCTCCACCCTCCGATGAGGCAGACGACGCCTATGTGGGCCAGCCAAGTGCGTCTGGGCAAGCCGTGCGGGCAAATTTAATAGCCACACATTTTTCCTAATTTAGGTTTTATTTTTTTTTTATTTTTTTTTAATTTTGGCTATGTTTAATTTCATTATGAAGTAAACAATAATTAATTTGTGCAACCCAAAAAATAAAATATGTTGGAGTATTTATTTGGAGACCTTGGTTCTTGTTTGTTTTCGTCCCAACTTGAACTCAGATTTCTATATCAAAACACCACACACATGAGCTTGGTCAAAAAAAAATGTTTACTACTTAGTAAAAGGTATATGTGAGACAAACAGAATCGGAGGTGAGTGCCCCTCACATACTTTGGGACCACACCTGTACATGCAATTATGTTCAATACATTTGTACACAAAATAAATAGCACAAAATGAAGCCCTCTCCTGCTTGCCCACATTTTCCACCGACACAGGTTGAAAGCAATCCTAGCTATGCCACATCTACACCTGTAAGTCAGTGGGCCACCCAAACAAGAACACCCAGTCCCAATCCAAATCCAGTACAATCACAGCCAGGGTCCAAGGTCTTTGATGTTGAGGCCAGAATGTCACCCAATCATGCCGCCAAACATGAGGAGCCACCACAAATGTTATTGTGGCCAGGGCAGGCGCGCAACACCTTAAGTGGCCGATTCACTGAGTCTGGGACTCTGGCATTGGCTACTGGGCTACCTCAGGCCTTGAATGAGCTATATGGTGGATAATCAAAAGCAACCGAGCAAGAACAGCGCAAAATGTGTGATTTTTAGCCCTCACCAGACAAGTCAATCCAGTGGGTAGGTTTTGCAAAGATATGGACCAGATTCATGCCTAACACACCTTAATATGTGTGATGCCCATAGAACCCAGGTTGTGGCCCTGTGTGGGGGGGGGCCATAACATGGGCCTGTGTGGCATTCAGAATCTGCAACTGTTCCAAAATGTGTCTTTGGTTAGTGTGCATTTCGGCCATGCCTGACCTAATTTCTGAAGTCAAGTTGGCCATGTGGCTGTTATGGGTCCTCAATTCAGTCAGCACGGCACTGAAGGTAGTATTTAGGGACTCTAATTGGCCCCTAATATGCTCCTGATTTTGTTGGTTTTGGCGCCGAAAAAGGCGCCTCTCATGGTGCCATGCTGACTCCATCATCTGCACGCCCCTCCCCTGGGAAACTGGGCGACGTTGCTGAGTACGCCGCCCAATTCCCCGGGTTGTGGGGCGTGCAGATGATGTGGCTCGAGGACCCCCAACAGCCACAGGTCTGCTCGCCAAATCCTCAGCAGCAGATCTGAAACTGGGGACTGGAGGGTCAGTCTCTGCATGCTGCCCACGATGTGCAGGCAGCATGCAGCCAGCTTCACTCTGCTGCTGTGGATTTGGCGGAGACACATTTTGGGACAGTTGCAGATTCTGTCCCAGGGGAAGATCTTCAGAATCTCCTATGAAGCTTCCATCTTCCTCCTGCTCCTGGATTTGCTCCATCAGTGTGTGGCTCTGTTGGGGACATGTAAAAAAAAACAGGTTCAGTGTGTGGAATACCTATAAAAACCACACAAGCCAAACATGGCAAGCTACATGCATACACAACACCCTCAAAATACACTTACCGTAGACATCGGATCCTGGGTCCTATGCAGCGCGGAAGAAGACGGACGCGGTAACATGGCAGAGGAGTCCCCACTAGCTGAGGGATGATGCTGGCCTGGTTTGGAAGAAAAACAGCGATTAATACACACAACTATGCATAGTTTATGATTAAGAACACATATGGTAATCCAAGAAACGTGGCAAAGCAGTAAGGGCCCCTCCCACAACGTGGCCACTTGGCATTCCCTATGAATCCCATTACATTAGTGCATGGATTGTTAAACCAGACTAGACACATCACGTGTCTCAAACCAAACATGCAAAGAATGGCTGATGTGTGAGTTGCAACATCCCTTTAAGGGGAGGAAGTTAACACACTAAGGTGGGAAAAAACACTTACAATATGATTCTGGTGGGGAACATTTGTATGGCATAAAACCTTCCTAGAAAACCATCTTAATCAGTTGTGCAACTAAACCAGCTCCAAACAAATTGACCAACAGGCAAAGATGTTATTGTGGCGTGTGCTTCTCAATTAATACATAGCACCCATTCCTTTTCGACACTTGTAAGTGACATATTTGTCACACATTTCATTAAACATCATGTATGTGGATGTCAATTTGCACATTACCAGGCCACACCCATGACACTCCCTAGTCAAAGTGAGCACTCCTAACAAACCCACCCCCTAGAGCCATGTGCTTAGCTAGCCCTTGCTCCCACCCCCTACAGCCATGTGCTTAGCTAGCCCTTGCTCCCACCCCCTACAGCCATGTGCTTAGCTAGCCCTTGCTCCCACCCCCTACAGCCATGTGCTTAGCTAGCCCTTGCTCCCACCCCCTAGAGCCATGTGCTTAGCTAGCCCTTGCTCCAACCCCCTAGAGCCATGTGCTTAGCTAGCCCTTGCTCCCACCCCCTAGAGCCATGTGCTTAGCTAGCCCTTGCTCCAACCCCCTACAGCCATGTGCTTAGCTAGCCCTTGCTCCCACCCCCTACAGCCATGTGCTTAGCTAGCCCTTGCTCCCACCCCCTACAGCCATGTGCTTAGCTAGCCCTTGCTCCCACCCCCTACAGCCATGTGCTTAGCTAGCCCTTGCTCCCACCCCCTACAGCCATGTGCTTAGCTAGCCCTTGCTCCAACCCCCTACAGCCATGTGCTTAGCTAGCCCTTGCTCCCACCCCCTACAGCCATGTGCTTAGCTAGCCCGTGCTGCGTATGTGTATGTTTCTATACATTTGTGTGGTCATTCAGACATTACTAACCTGCAGGAATTGGTGGGTTGTCGGTGTCCTGCTGGCCTGAGTGTCCCTCTAAGGCCACGGGATGTAATAAGGACAGCACCATCTCCTCAGCCGGTGTAAAGCGCATTTTGGTTGGGAAACCTCCGCCAGTTGTTTCGCTGAAAAACATAGTAAGCATAATTAAGCGCACTGATGGACAGACAAGAATAATAAAAACCCAAACATTAGCTATGTACCTGTGCATCCGCCGTAGATTCTCTTTCTTCCGCACTGCATATTTCAGGTCCGAAATCTTCCGTTGAATCTGGTCCATATCTTTACGTTCCTCACCCGCTGCATTGACTTGCCTGGTGAGTTCTTCAAAAATCTCGGTTTTGCGCTGTTTACTGGTGTGTTTTGATCTTCTACCATATAGCTCATCAAAATGTAAGGTGAGACCAGTAGCCAATGCCAGAGTTTGGGACTCAGCAAAACGGCCACCCAAGTGTCCTCTGCGCAAGTTGCGCCCTCTTCGGGGTGGTTGTGGCTCCTCACTGCTTGGTTGCAAATGGGGTGACATTCTGGCCTGGGGGGATGGAGGAGACCTCAAGGACTGGAGGCTGGCTGTTGATCTTACTGGACTTGGGAAGGGACTGGGTGTTCTTGGCTGGGTGGACCCTGAAGTTGCAGGTGTAGATGTGGCATAGGGTGAATGCATGCCAACCTGTGCCGGAGGATAATGTGGGCGAGCAAGAGAGGGTGTTGGCGACCTTGAGCTGCTGCTGTGGCTCTGTGGGGCCTTGGAGGTGGTTGGCTGGGTCTGTGGGCCCTTGGAGGTGGTCGGCTGGGTCTGTGGGGCCTTGGAGGTGGGTTGCTTGGCCTTAGTTTTTGAGCCACGTGCGGGGGGGGAGGGGGCCGTTGGCCTTTGGCGGCTTTTCGGGCTTCTGGAGCGTGTCCTGGTTTGGCCCCTGCGGCGCCTTGGGCCCCTGCTGCGGCTTCTGGACCGGGAGGTGGTTCGGCCCCTGCGGCGCCTTGGGCCCCTGCTGCGGCTTCTGGACCGGGAGGTGGTTCGGCCCCTGCTGCGCCTTGGGCCCCTGCTGCGGCTTCTGGACCGGGAGGTGGTTCGGCCCCTGCGGCGCCTTGGGCCCCTGCTGCGGCTTCTGGACCGGGAGGTGGTTCGGCCCCTGCTGCGCCTTGGGCCCCTGCTGCGGCTTCTGGACCGGGAGGTGGTTCGGCCCCTGCGGCGCCTTGGGCCCCTGCTGCGGCTTGTGGACCGGGAGGTGGTTCGGCCCCTGCTGCGGCTTCTGGCCCGGTGTTTTTGGCCTTTGCCTATGGCCTTGGTGCCACGTGGGGGGGGTGATGTGGGGCAGGGTGGGGTGGGGCTTCGTCCCCTCTTACCCATCTGTGGGCCAGGAGTTTTAGCAGCCTTGGTTACCTTGCCCCTTGGTTGTGGTGGTGCTGCAACCTCCTTTTTTGCCGCAGCCTTGGTGGTAGCCCTTAGTCGGGCTTTAGGCTCTTGCGACCGTGTTTGCGGACCCACGCCCTGCTCAGCCTGCTTGCTCTGCTTCTTAGCTGGAAGTTTTCTTTTTGGTGCCATTTTGTGTGGACTCTCAAAGAGAATGAGCTGTGTGTGCAGGGACCTTTAAATAAGGTCTCCGGCGTGTGACGCCTACGCGTTAGCTTACGCGCACGTCCGGCCGTTCGCACGGCCGTGCGAAACCCGGAAACCGCTGGGGCCGTGCTTATCTGCTGCCTAGAAGAAGAAGAAAGATGGCGCCCACTATCTTCACCCGCCAACAAGAAGAGATAATCATGCTTGTAAGTGTCTTTTAACGACTTTGCTTGGATTGTTAATTGTTGCTCTACATGTTAAGGATGCGCAAAAAGTTATCTTTTTGTTAAAGCTTTGGTTGGACTACATGCACAACCAAGCGCACACCACACACGTGCCAAACGACAGTGCTGCCATATTTGAAAGTTAACTTAGGCTAAAAGTGTGTGTGTGTATGTGTTCATGTGATTGAACAAAATAATGTATTGTTGCCTCTTCTACATATGCATTTCTGAGTTCTTGCTATGTTTGTTTTTTGTTTTGCAGACCATGCTGGAGCGCAGGTACGACTACCTGCCCAACTCGTTTGCCAAACGAAACGTCGCCCTGGAGATCATCTCGGAGATACAACACCAGACCGACACCACCTTCACCCACACACAGATCATGCAGCATTGGTCGGACCTGAAGCGACTGCACATGCCCCGGGTGCGGAGGTTTTTTGCAATCCATTTCCCAAGTAAGTACATAGCGCTTGCATGCAAGATGTAACTAGGACAGAATTTTATTTATAATGCCTTCTCTTTGGTAGTGTTGGAAATGGATTACAGAATTCGCCGCACCCGGAGGCGCCCAGGCCGACCAGTGCTGCATGATTCTGCAGCTGGGAGTGAAGGTGGTGGATCTCCAGGGCGACGGGCCGACCCCTCCTCTGTGGCCTCCTCAGACCAGCCCCTGGACCTTACCACAGAGGAGGGGCGGCACAGCGTGGGCAGGCAGTCGTACCCTGCCACGCATGCGGGATCCTCTGGTATGTCACTCTTCATGTCTACACCCAAACATCTAATTGCTAGCTCCTGATATCACCAAACTGAATCCTTTATTCTGTCTTTGTAGATGTTTCTGTTGCGGGTGAAGTAGTGGGTGAGGAGGCAGCAGATAGGAGCCCACAAGACCCTGGAGAAGGTGAGTGATGTGACCCAGACTTAGCTAAAAACATTTGAGGACTGCGGAATCAGACATCCAAACTAACCATTTGGCCCATGTTTCAACAGGCACTTCTTCACAGCAGAGCCAGGAACCAGGACCTCAGGGTGTTGTCCCCAACGAGCCATCTCTCGGCCACCAACCAAGTAAGTAGTCATGGCATTATAAAGATTTCTGTCTAAATTCCCATGAACACCAAAACACATAATGCCCTAGTCAATGCCAATATAAGAGGGACCTGTGGCCACTGAATTAGCTTAATTAGTTGCCCAACTGTCCTGTGGCCACTGAATTAGCTTAATTAGTTGCCCAACTGTCCTGTGGCCACTGAATTAGCTTAATTAGTTGCCCAACTGTCCTGTGGCCACTGAATTAGCTTAATTAGTTGCCCAACTGTCCTGTGGCCACTGAATTAGCTTAATTAGTTGCCCAACTGTCCTGTGGCCACTGAATTAGCTTAATTAGTTGCCCAACTGTCCTGTGGCCACTGAATTAGCTTAATTAGTTGCCCAACTGTCCTGTGGCCACTGAATTAGCTTAATTAGTTGCCCAACTGTCCTGTGGCCACTGAATTAGCTTAATTAGTTGCCCAACTGTCCTGTGGCCACTGAATTAGCTTAATTAGTTGCCCAACTGTCCTGTGGCCACTGAATTAGCTTAATTAGTTGCCCAACTGTCCTGTGGCCACTGAATTAGCTTAATTAGTTGCCCAACTGTCCTGTGGCCACTGAATTAGCTTAATGACCTGTGGCCACTTCCTAACCTTAATTCCTGTCATTAATGACATCTGTGCATTATAGTTAATTTGTTTCTTAAAATACATTAAATCCACAGGTGAGAAACATGTATTGTTCTCCGAATAATTTGTTTTTCTGTTTTTTTGGCAGGGACCACAAGACAGCGACTTGCTGATATGAATCGGAGGGTCCTTGAGTTGGTGGCCGATCTGCAGGCGATGCGGGACACATTGGGGACAACAGAAGAGGAAGACTAGTGTCCTGGTTCCTGGCCCTGTAGATTTGTAAATAGTTTTATTTGTAGATAGTTTTATTGGTTAAACACCAAAGTTTTTTGTATATAGTTTCCTTTTTTAAAAAAAAGTTTTTATTGTATATAGTTTTTAAAGTTTTTTAGAAAAAATTAGTGTATATATTTTTAATAACCAACCAACAATTTGTATATAGTTTTTAATTTTTTAGTGCCAAAGTTGGGCCCCAAATTTTTACAACAAATGGCAATTGACCAATAAATACCAAAAACAAAAAAAAACATGTGGTCCCATTTATTTGCACACATACATTTAACAAAAACAAGGGGCCAATGACATATTTGAAAATCAAGATTGTGATGTCCGTGAAGTGATTTGGGTAAGTTTTAGGGTGTGAAAATGGAAGAAGAAACAAGGCGCTAAGTGATTTGGGTAAGTTTTAGGGACCTCAAATGGAAGAAGAAACAAGGCGCTAAGTGATTTGGGTAAGTTTTAGGGTGTGAAAATGGAAGAAGAAACAAGGCGCTAAGTGATTTGGGTAAGTTTTAGGGTGTGAAAATGGAAGAAGAAACAAGGCGCTAAGTGATTTGGGTAAGTTTTAGGGTGTGAAAATGGAAGAAGAAACAAGGCGCTAAGTGATTTGGGTAAGTTTTAGGGACCTCAAATGGAAGAAGAAACAAGGCGCTAAGTGATTTGGGTAAGTTTTAGGGTGTGAAAATGGAAGAAGAAACAAGGCGCTAAGTGATTTGGGTAAGTTTTAGGGTGTGAAAATGGAAGAAGAAACAAGGCGCTAAGTGATTTGGGTAAGTTTTAGGGTGTGAAAATGGAAGAAGAAACAAGGCGCTAAGTGATTTGGGTAAGTTTTAGGGACCTCAAATGGAAGAAGAAACAAGGCGCTAAGTGATTTGGGTAAGTTTTAGGGTGTGAAAATGGAAGAAGAAACAAGGCGCTAAGTGATTTGGGTAAGTTTTAGGGTGTGAAAATGGAAGAAGAAACAAGGCGCTAAGTGATTTGGGTAAGTTTTAGGGACCTCAAATGGAAGAAGAAACAAGGCGCTAAGTGATTTGGGTAAGTTTTAGGGTGTGAAAATGGAAGAAGAAACAAGGCGCTAAGTGATTTGGGTAAGTTTTAGGGTGTGAAAATGGAAGAAGAAACAAGGCGCTAAGTGATTTGGGTAAGTTTGAGGGTGTGAAAATGGAAGAAGAAACAAGGCGCTAAGTGATTTGGGTAAGTTTTAGGGACCTCAAATGGAATAAGAAACAAGGCGCTAAGTGATTTGGGTAAGTTTTAGGGTGTGAAAATGGAAGAAGAAACAAGGCGCTAAGTGATTTGGGTAAGTTTTAGGGACCTAAAATGGAAGAAGAAACAAGGCGCTAAGTGATTTGGGTAAGTTTTAGGGACCTCAAGTGAAAAGGCAGGATAGCGCAAAGTGGTTAGGGTGAGTTTTAAGGGACCTCAAGGGAAAAGGCAGGATAGCGCGAAGTGGTTAGGGTGAGCTTTAAGGGACCTCAAGGAAAAAGGCAGGATAGCGCGAAGTGGTTAGGGTGAGTTTTAAGGGACCTCAAGGGAAAAGGCAGGATAGCGCGAAGTGGTTAGGGTGAGCTTTAAGGGACCTCAAGGGAAAAGGCAGGATAGCGCGAAGTGGTTAGGGTGAGTTTTAAGGGACCTCAAGGGAAAAGGCAGGATAGCGCGAAGTGGTTAGGGTGAGCTTTAAGGGACCTCAAGGGAAAAGGCAGGATAGCGCGAAGTGGTTAGGGTGAGTTTAGTGATGGAAGTGAAATTATGTAGGCGAGCACTTTAATGAGAGAAGTTTGTAGTGCGCAGGCGCAATATCGTAAGAATTTCGTCTGGCCAGATATTTTAGGAAAAAATGAAGCAGGATGTAGCGGGAAAATGATAGGATTCGTGTGAGGATACGATGGGAAAAGGGCAAAAACGAAAGGCTACGTTGGTAGTTGTGAAAAATGAATCTGAACATTTTCGATGGAAAATGACAGCCTCGTCTGCGTACTCTGGCATACGAGCACACGGACGCGCTACGGAAGGTTTACGAAGCATGCATAGAATCGCTCGAACGTTCATGCGAGAGCGGGAAATTTTGAAAATCTTACGACGTCGGCACCAAAGCGAAAGTTTTTTTGTGTCTCTCTGAATCGAGCCTATTGTCCTCAGGCCACACCGTCGGTATGCTTCGGCATATCTGGACGATATAATTATCCATAGCACGGATTGGGAAAGTCACCTACCCAAAGTCCAGGCCGTAGTGGATTCCCTCAGGAAGGCTGGGTTGACGGCAACCCCGAAAAAATGTGCTTTAGGCCTAGAAGAAACAAAATACCTGGGCTATGTGATTGGACGAGGAGTGGTCAAGCCCCAGGTGAACAAACTAGAAGCCATCCGTAACTGGCCCCGGCCTAACACCACCCGCCAGGTAAAGTCATTTCTGGGGTTGGTGGGATATTATATGCGGTTCATTCCCAATTTTGCCACCCTAGCGGCACCATTGACAGACCTGTTAAAGGGACGCAAGTCTGTCATGGTGAAGTGGAATGAACAGGCCGAAAAAGCGTTCTCCGCTTTGAAGTCTGCCCTGTGTGGGTCTCCGGTGTTGGTGACACCCGACTTTAAGAGGGAGTTCATAGTGCAGACCGATGCCTCCGAAGTAGGTCTCGGTGCTGTACTGTCTCAGGAAGTCAACGGGGAGGAGCACCCCGTTGTCTACATGAGTCGCAAATTAACACCCGCGGAGACCCGGTATAGTATAGTGGAGAGGGAGTGTTTGGCCATTAAATGGGCCCTGGAGTCTCTTCGCTACTACTTGCTGGGGAGAAGGTTCCGTCTGATTACGGACCACTCTCCCCTCAAGTGGATGTGCCAGGCTAAGGACAGGAATGCCAGGGTCACCCGATGGTTCTTGTCATTACAAAACTTCAAGTTTACAGTAGAGCACAGAGCGGGACGATTATTGGGTAACGCGGATGCCCTGTCCAGAGCACATTGTTTGGCATGTGTCCACCCCCTCAGGGTTGAACAAAGGGGGGGGGGTATGTGGTAAGGTGCAAGGGGCCGTTATTGACGGCAGGTATGTAGCACCAATGTACCTGGCATTGGTGCAGTAAAGCCGTGTAGTCTGATTTCCAGCATCAGCTGCTGGTGGCAGTTTGCTGCTGTTGCTTTAGAATAGCCGAAAGGCTAACCTGGGACGGCTTTACTGGGATGGAGTAGAGCAGGGTGGGACTCCATCCCACTACCCAGGTCCGGGTTTTGCGGGCTGTTTAAATAGCCTGGGGAATCAGCTGTGGCCTGCCCTTTGTCTAGAGCTCACATGGGAGTGAGACTCTGTGAGCCTGGCTGAAATCTCCTGTGGAGGCTGTTTCATGCGGACCTGAGGCCTATTTGGACTGTAAACAGGACGTTTGCTCAAGGACTAAAAGCTGTTTGCCTGATTGAATCATTTATGCTGCTGTTTCCTGAAAAGGTGATGTAACCTGTATGGACATATGCTTTTGTGGATTTATGTGTGAAATAAACACAGACTTTACTTTTAACTGTTTGCCTCCGCCTCTATACTGCTGACACCCGGTCGCCTACCAGAGCTAATCTCCACAATATATATATATATATATATATATATATATATATATATATATATATTTGAACAGCTTGAATGCACAGGATTACTTCCAAGTTAACAGTTGACATCTGATGTTTTCTGCACATTATGGAACTTAACATTTGTTTTAATAATGAGAGTGCATAAGCAAATGTATTCATAAGAAGCGCAGTTGTAACTCTGTCTCTGTAGCAGATCATTATTCAGTCTTCAGGGTACATGGCCACAACCCTTCTCTTTAATCATGTATATGAGCTGTTGTTTCTTATTGCATCTGCGTCATAACCCTATGGACATGAATTGCAGACCTGTCATCTGCCCTTGCGGCTGGCACTACATTAATCTAGAACATCATTCTAATAAGAAATGGCATCTGTGGTTTAATGTTTGATGGCAGTGTGAAGGGAAACTATGGCAGCTTAGTGTTCTTTCACATCAGAAGAAATGATGGTGTTTAATCCATAAAGTAACTTTGTAATCAATGCAATTGAAGACCAAAAGAGAAATTCATAATAAATTCTATAACCAACAGAATATAAATGAATGGCATAAATAAAACAAGTCCTACAATCAGTTGAGTGCTTTTCACTTGCTGTCAAAGGGTGCAGATCCCTGGGGTCGCGTTCTCTATCAGCTATGAATTAAATTATAATGACATCAATAGCACACTTTGTACTACATAATAATAATGATGTGGTTCAGCGGCTCATGGTGAACTCACACAGTCTCTGAGTTTACTTCAAAAGCTATAAAATACAGAAATTATGGTCTCCCACAATGCTTGTTGACCAGTTAGCTCAAATTGCTTGAAAGCAGGGCAAGGAGAGGTGATGCCCATAAAAAGGAAACTGCCGGCAACAAGATCTTCATACAACAATATAAAATCCTGGAAAACAATACGTATGAGATGTAATATTGCATGGAGGATAATAAGAATTGCTTAAGGCATTCATATTCAGTGGTAAATGTCATCAATGGTCCTCTAGTGCAACAGGCATCTACAGATAAAACAAATTATGAAAAAAATATGAGAGGTAAATTAATAAGTAATACCACACTCTAATAGAATATTGACACGATACAGCAGAGTGCTGTTGTATCTGAGATTCTCAATTTGGAATTTGTGGAACTTTACATCGTCATGGAAGCGGAGGGTGATCAGGCTGGGATCGGGCGACCGGTAAGTGTCACATGCACCAGACTAGGAGCGATTGTCTGTGGGGATAAACGACAAGTATAGCATATTTTTATGCTCATGCCTGGAAACAAACAAGGGGTGGCAGCCATCAGACCAATTTATAACTAACCTGGGAGGTGCACGTGAGCAGGGCAATTAGGATACAAACAGGCTGATTAATTACTAGCGGCAGGTAGCGACAGCTGAGCGTCTGTATAGCGGCGCTATAAGCGCCCGCTAGTGGGCGCCCCGATCAGCCGTCAGGCGCTATTACAGAGCCCCTCAGTCGCTATATTAACCTGGCCGCCATTGTTGAATATGATGTTTCTAAGTCGCTATAAAGCCACTGTACAATGTTGGAATTTCAAAGCTTTAATAAAAATAAAAATATTGAAACAAAAAAATAAAGCCACTGTACATTCGCTCACCCAAATCTAATAGTGTCTGGGCGCTTTAATGTTGTTCTAATGCTGAAATTTAGAATAATGTTATATTTTCAATTCTCACATAGGCAAAATAAGATTATTTTTTAAATTTGTTTAAGTGTGTGTGTGTTAATAGAATTAAACTCTGACAACAACATTTTTGAAAACTAGAAAAAATATTTATTCATTTTTAAAAATACGCCCAACATGTGCAGAACTCAAGGTTGCATAGCAGCCATCCTAATCCCCCCCACCCTTTGGCTTTTTCTTCTTCCCCAGCAGCATCAATCTGGTCCGTCGGACATACTGCCACAGTCTGCGATGCTCAATATTGCAAGGTGTAGGGAGAGAGAAATTTAAATACATTTTGCACTTCCAAAAAATCTTTGATACCTATGAGAGGGGAAAAATGTTAAGGATTAAATACTATTGTTTAAACCTATTTTATCCCTTAAATATTAGGCTAGTATTGCAAAATATTACATAAAATTAGCTTAATTTTTGACCTACCATTCTATATAATCCACCCTAGTCTCACTTTATAAATTACCTTAAATAACCAAATAAGGGCTACTTAAAGTGGACCAACACCCAGGATTTTGACTATCCTGGGTCTTGGTCCACTTCGGTGGGGCACCCCCGATCGGGGTGCCCCGCTGTGTGAAACCCCCCCGAACCCCCCGAACAACTCACCTCTCCCCGCTCCCAGCGCCGACGGACAAGCCGCGGACAAGCGGCTCCTCCGCCGCCGCCTCCCGCGCGTCCCTCTTGACGCGCGCGTGCCCGCGCCAGCCATTCACAGACGGCCGGCGCGGGCGCGCGCACGTCTAGAGGTAAGGAGTTTGGGGTGTTTGGGGGGGTTTCACCCCGCGGGACATCCCGATCTCGGATGTCCCGCGGGGAGGGAGGTGATAGGCCCGGGAATCTTATAGATTCCCGGGCCGATCACCCGTGGGTGTTGGTCCACTTTAAGCAGTGGAAGACTGTACATCCTGTATAGCTCAATTACTCATGTCCATTTTTATTGAACAATCCTTGACCTATTACAATTATAGTTTTAGAATGTGCAATAGAAGTATTATTATAATTAGCCCACAGAATCACCGGCTGCCTGTTTAATGTATTTTAACTTAACCTAAGGCAAGCCAACAAACTAGCATGCATACATGCATTTATGAATGTGGCTTGCAAATATAGCATCTCCAGACTGTCACTAACCTTTATACCTGGTCATGGAGACAGACATATTTGTGTTAGGTATGGTATGTGTATTGGAAATTTTAGTGTATTCACCATCGCAGCTGTGGCTAGAGACCATGCTGCTGGGGGTTCCTGGAGCTGGGGTGGGGAGTATAACGACTGGGTCCGTCTGTGTGAAAACATCTGTTTGGTACAAAACACAACAGAAAAATTCATACGATTTTAAATTTGGATGTTGTTAATCGGCATCCACCTGTTATTTTCAGAAAAATATCAGCAAAATCATTGTTTTAAGATATTAGCACATGTATTAGCTTATTTCCTAAAACAAGGTCTAACACATGGTGTGAACACATTAGAATGGTATTTAGGGGTACAAGAGTTGAGCAGCTACTGTGAAATAGTAAACATGGCCCTCCTCAATACCATATAATGTATTTGGGCCTAATATATGTTTTAGATTTAAAGATATAAATTTGCCAAACAATTTAGTATATTCTTACAAATAACTTACCACGACTATGCCCGAGTGCCTGATCTGCAGCATAGCTGGTGGAGGTGCCAGCTCTATGATGCCCTGTAAAACAGTTATAGGTAGAAAGGAATATATAAGTAACAACAAGGTAACCTTGGGACTAATAAACCACAATAAGAAATGCACTCACCAGGGGATGAGCTGCTGCTGGTATCCCAGGGAGGGATATAAGGTGGAGGCGTGGAGCCTCCACTCCTTACAATGGGCCCAGCAGATCCCAAACCCGATGGGCCACCCTCCTCCCTCTCACTCCCTGATCCTTGAGGGAGTGTGGGCGAGTCCCTTGCCTCCTCCCCACTGGGAATCCCCACTTGAGAGTGGCCACAGGGGGTTTGGGACTCAGCTGAGTCCAATTGTGAGGAGCTGAGGCTCCATACTGCCCTCACCCCAGCAGCACGCTCCATTAGGGAATCATCCCCTTCTTCCCCTGGGTCCTCAAGATGGGATCTACGAGAAGATCCCATTCCCGTGTTTCCCCAGGGAAGGACGCTTATCTGTGGAAAATTAACAAATCACACTCAAATACATTATTCTGTACACATTATAGAAAATACTATAATTTAATTAGGTTTCACTTACCAGATGCGTAGGCATATCTCATAGAGCTGGTATACGCCCTCATTGTCCCGGTGCTTAAAGTCTGACCATTTCTGTACTATGGACCTTTTGCTCAGCTCGGTTTGGAAGCTCTGGGACACTGTGGCTTGCACCTCCATCACTATGCTGGCCTTGGCACTCAGGGCATAGTCGTACTCCAATTGGCAGAAATCCTAGGGAAAAAAAATATATATATATTAATGTAAAAAATGTGTTTAAAAAGGTAAACCAAAGGATATAGGTTTTTTTGTAAAGAGCAGCTAGAAGCAAAAACAAAAAAAAACACTTTCACGACTTGGCCATTTACCCGAGGATCCACCCTCTTCCTGGTCTTCTTTGGGGAGTCAGGGGGGGCAGGGGAGGCTGAAGGGGTAGGGGGGGCAGGGGAGTGGGTGTGGGGTGTCAGAATCGGAGGAGGAGCTGGGGAGCTGTCTGGCAGGTCTTCTTGGCCTCATGGTGGATCCTCGTAGGTGTAAACCGGAAGTACACAAAACAAAAGTAAAAGCAAAACCTTTGACCCTCCTCGCAAAATAAAAACGTAAAGAAACGCCAATTATCCCACTATGAAACGCAACTTTTACAATGTGCATACCAATGTTCGGCGCTATAGGCACACATTCAAAAACCATATTTAACAACTGTAGAGCGCTGCATGCTGCGAACGACAGCGACTGCTCAGTGCGACCGAATCTCAGCGAATCCTAATGTATTCTTCAAAATTTTACAGTGAGCGAACGCAGTGTTTTAGATTTGTGGCTGTAGGACATAGCGCCAGACGATGTGTGATTAAAGTTAATTTTTAGACACGGGAAAAGCATTAATCAAGCGAAAACACATGGATTAACATTGTTGGTGAGGTGCGACATTACCACTTTAGTTTCAGACAAATAGAGACATTTTAAAAAAAAATGTAGTGTAAGGGGTTAGGTAGCGGGTTAGTCATCTCCTGGGTAGACAGGCACACTTTCAGCAGGCACAAAGTCCACAGAACAAGAAAGGATCGTTTAACTGACCTCAGCCAGTTTTATTGCCAGATTGTGGTACCAAGTAAAAGAAAACTAAACAAAATAAGTCCTATGCCTGTCCGGCTCTAACTAAACATTAGGTGCTCCTGACTAACCCAGTGCTGGCCTAGTACCGGGCACCATAACATAACAGATCATAACATACCACCGGCAATGCTCCCACAGTCTCCTAGCAGATGTCCTGCTCCCAGGAGAGAGAGACAGAAGCCTCGATTCAGAGACACATTCGTCCGGACTTCCGTAGCTGTCTGTGAAAGTTTTGGTGAGTGTTTGTCATTTTTTTGCTTTTTTTCGTCCATTTTCTACTCGCACGAACGTTTGGGAATGCGCTTCTGATGAACGGAAGCAAATCAGAACATTTCCGTTAGTTCGGATCATTTTCCAAACAAAATCGGAAATTTTCCATTCGTTCAGAAAACTTCCGTTGTTGGGATGGGTTTCTGTCTGATTCAGAGAGCTGATTTCCGACGGATCACCACCCTATAAATCCATTTCATTTCCGATCCACTTACGAGACCTTTGAGGGCTCGGATTGCTATTGTTGAACATGTTTTGCGGCTATGTGGAGGAGTCTGCGCGCCTTTAGCACCAAGGCATTGCATGTATCAGCATGGCCGAGGCCATAAATTGTATAGCAATGCATACCTGAATTAATACATTTCATGTATGCCTTATAGATGCATTTTAATGCTGACCTTAATTAGTCCTTAGCATGTAAACATTTATTTTTCCACACATCCATATAATTGCTATATTTTTTTAGACTTATGTCCTTTGTGAATTATATTTGGATTGTTGAACTTGAATCTTAATTTGTTGTAGGAGTTATTGTTTTAGTTGGTCACCTTTGCTTTGTGTAATTATTTTAGATTTGGTTGCAGGAACTGCAAGATGTGACACTCACTCCTGATGCCCGTTCTTTGCCTGCAGAATGCGGGCCAGGGGTTCTCT
The DNA here is from genome assembly GCA_027917425.1 of Gastrophryne carolinensis. NCBI lineage: Eukaryota > Metazoa > Chordata > Amphibia > Anura > Microhylidae > Gastrophryne > Gastrophryne carolinensis. Next base: position 381,209,711 of record CM051239.1, read on the forward strand.
AATCGGGCACTATGCAAAACCCGGCCCGTGGTGGCGAGGGCCCTCTGGCTTTTGAAGTCCAGATTTAGGTGTTAGGACCATACGGGGGGGGGGGGGGGGGGGCACTGCAGTATGACCCCAACAAGGTTATACCAAAATTTTAATTTACGTTTTTTAACAGGGACCACATGTGCCAGAGTGGCACAACTGAGGTCCTTCAGTTGGTGGGCGAGATGCAGGAGCTGCGCAACTCGTTGGGGACCACAGATGAAGAATAATGTTCAGTGGCCTGCCATTGCTATGTATTTTGTTTTTTATAGTTGTAAAAATTAGAAATGTTCAAAATTTTAAAAAATTTTATATTTTATGATAGTATCGAAAAAATGTTACATTGACATTTCATTTACAAAATACATTAACACAAAACTAATGGGCCCAGAAATATTTAAAGATGAATATTCACATGACCGAGAAGTGATTTGGGTAAGTTTTAGGGGGCTAAAACGGAAGAAGAACCTAACCAAGAAGTGATTTGGGTGAGCTTTAAGGGTCCAAAAGGGAAGATGGAGGACAGTGCTAAGTGATTTAGCTAAACATTGTAGTAGAAGTGAGGGTGGCAAATATGTAGGCGAGCACTTTAATGAGTTAAGTTTGTAGTGCGCAGGCGCAAGATCGTAAGGATTTCCGTCTGGACGAATATTTATTGAAAAAGGGAAACAGAATCGAACAGGAAACGTAAAGGATTCGTTGGAGGATACGATGGGAAAAGGGCAAAAACGAAAGCCTACGTTGTAACATGTGAAAATGAAACGGAAAAGTCTGGATGGAAAATGACATGCTCGTATTCGTAATCTGCCGTACGAACGGACGGAAACTTTACAGAAGGTTTTCAATGCATGCATAGAATCGCTCGTACGCTCATACGAGAACGGAAACATTTCACAAAAAAAACAGATCGGAACTAAAACGAAAGTTTTTTTTGTCTCTCTGAATCGAGGCTAGAATGCGTGTGAACTCCCTCCTTCTATCAGGCAAGCACACCTTGCACTAATCAGACAGCCCAAGACCCGGACTGTCCGGGTGGAGTGGGGCCCACCCTCTCTTCCCCACTCCAGCAGCACAGGCCCTGTAAACGGGTTTTTACCCAAACCCTAAACCAGAGATCCTAGATCCCTAGTTTCTAACTTCCTGGTTGCTTCACCTGACAGATACAAGAAATCTTGGGCAGATTTACACACCCTCTATGACTTGTCCAGACACTCTGTCACAGTAGCTAAAAAAATTACAACTTACAAAAACAGGTAATTAAGGATCTTCCATAGGAATGTATGGGAGAGCGGCAGGTAGCGAGAGGTAAGACGTGGTGCTCTGCAAGTTTGAACGCCAGCGATGTACGCTAAGACTGGGATAATGATGAATCGGACGCTACATGGCGTTGTTCCAGTCGCTCTACAGATTCGCCTTCATAAATGTGGAATTGCGTGCTGTGGCCGGCGTTCTCATGCCGATACATGCCGCTACCTGTTGCTAAATAGCCACTACCTGACGCTATCCCTTGATGAATAAAGCCCAAAGTCTTATAGGGGTCACAGCACTCTTGGTCCACACACATCTGCAGAGATATGCTGAAGCTGCACCACCAAGTGCCAAAGTGTCTCTGTGAGGTGCAGTCCTTGCTCTAATCTCTGAGAGCCCCCTTTGGGACATACAATGCAATAGATAAATTGGAAGCAGGCTTACCTGAGCTTGCGCATGGGTTGGGGGTCTGAAGATGTACTGCAAGGCTTTTGAGCCTTCTACCCCATGTGCTGCACTCAAGGTTATTATGCAACCTCAGATAAGCCTGCTCCCAATTTATCCATTACATTGTATGTCCCAAAGATGGCTCTCAGAAATTGGAGTTAAGACTGCACCTCACAGTGGCACCGTGGTGTTTGGTGGTGCAGCTTTAGCATACTTCCGCAGATGTGTGTGGACCAAGACCTCTGTTTTTAACCAGATTTTAGGGGCAGATTATAGGTTTGGTTGTTAACTTACAGGGTTGAGTGCTTTGGCCCCTTTAAGACTTCATGTCTGGACAATGACTTGAGGGGGAGCTTGCTGTAGTGTTTCCTGCGAGGCGGAGAGATATTTGAGTGCAGAACAGCATGTAATAAAGTGCAGATTCCCTTTAAACATTCTGAAAGAAAGCATACAAATGTGGCACAGGCTTATCCTCTTTTTAAGCCGGCCTCCACCCCAAGTAGGTCTCTGCACCTAAACAGCACTTTTTCCTCCACCAGTGGTGGCATCCCTATTTTCAGTACCACACTGTACATACCTGCATGCATTGCCTTGTTACTGGCCAATGGTTCGTTATACCACATGACCACTATAGGTTTGCATGGCAGGCAGTGGGCACGTATGCTGATGAACCAGTGGTCAATTGTGTCGGAATGCTTGTGGGTGTGTGTTATCCAAAACAGTGATCCCCTTCCACAGCAATCCAAGCAGATCAGCAATAGCTTTTAGAGGCACTAGGACCAACATTGCCCACTTACTTGGACTTACTTGGAAAGCAAAAAGAATCACATGAGATATTGTATTTGATAAAACCTGTACCCTGTGGCCCCAGCTGATGTCACTATCATTGAGCTCATGCAGTACATAGTGTTAACACAGGTCTCGAAGGCCTTGACTGGCTGCAGGACCCCTTCACTACCTCCAGTGCACTATGGACCCTGCCAGCCCATAGTGCACCTTGGTCTGCTAGCAGGATTATATCTGGCCAGAAGCCAGCCCAGTAATTTAAGAAACTAGAAACACGGACAAATGGATTTGTGGATCAAGATAATATAGCAGTCCAAGATTAAGCTGTATATTTATTGGTATAAGGATTAAAACACACTAAACAAACTATATACATACAATGAGAAGATCAGAAATAGCCAGTAGCAGAAGATATGGAGAGATTTCCTAGTTTATCAACCAATCCTGTTGCTAAAATTTTTTTAAAATCTCCTGTATGCATTTTTTTAAAATCTCCTGTATGCATTTTTTTAAAATCTCCTGTTTTACAACCGATGTGCACAAATGAAGTAGAGAACTTTTATTTTTCAAATGTTAACGCGTTTATTGCAAGCCCTGTTGTGAGCTGCAGTTCAACACTATCAGCCGGGGTTTATGGAGCTGTCTGTCCCTCTTATCACTTCCTGGTACAGCCTTATAAAAAGGGCTGGGTCTGCCACACTGCCAAGCCTCTGATCCCCTGTGTTCTTTTCCCCATCCTGGTCCTGTCTGCATTTTAAATTGACTCATGACTGTGCCTGCTTTAAAGTTCTGTTTGTCATCTAGTATATACCTGTTTAGTTTGTTTTGTACTTGATCATAAGATTTCTTTTTTCTTTAATGCATGGCACGGCCTGCTTCGGTATTCATAACTAATTGGTTATTCCGCCACAAGGTGGCGCAGCAGCACTGCAGAAAGCTGTGGCAGCTCCCGGCTCCCTATAAAAATGGGATTAACCAACAAGTTCCCAGTGTTGTCTCTGCAGTGACACTGCGAAGTTAGAAGATGGCTATCTCTCTTGTGCAGGTGAGCGGGGCAACCAAGCCTGCTGCCCTGCATGTCTATTTCCATCCGTTTCTGGACCCTAACTGCCTCCCAACCTTGGCTGACAGATCGGGTGAGGGTAGAAGAGCACTAGGGTCAAGTGCTCCTGGAGCGCGGCTCCAAGCCGCAGACCCTGTTCCACAAAGGGTAGCCGGCCATAGGCTTTATGGTGAGCCTTCTTGGGATGCGGAGTTCCTGCCCTAGCCTCTGAGGGGGTAAGTTGTTGGGGACTGTGTCCCCTTATTTTCCTTTTGGGGTCCCTCCCCCTCCCTGGCTGCTCACTGCTGCCTCCTTGTCCCTCTCTTCTCCCCCTCCCCTCTCTGACTTGTTCGGGGGAGTAGTAGCGGCGAGGAGTAATATCTGTGGTGTTTTGACGTTTTTTGTGTGTTTTTTTGGTGTTTTTAGCTGCTACGCTGCTTTGTACTAAGCTCCGCGGCTGTGGGCGCTATAATCTGAGGCGATTTTGCTTTGTCATGGCGCCGACCGGGTCACGTGAGCACCGTTTTCGTGCTCTTCGGGGGGGCGGGCCGCTTGGTGACGCGTATCGCGTCGTCTCCCCGCGGCTTGCCACTCGAGGTACCTCTGCTGGCGCCATTTTGAGTGAGCTGCGCGTCTGGATTTCTCCCTTCCTGGCTGCTTATGGCTGCTCCCCCGGTGTGTCGCTTCTCCTGTGGCGGTGCCTGTGTGATGCTGTGGTGTCTTTGGTCCGCGAGTCCCCCTTGGGGGTTTTTTTATTGGAGGGTGTATGTGCTGCGGGATGCTCATGTGTCTTTTTTCTTATGTTTTCAGGCAGGATACCATTGGGTTGTGGCATATCCCAGCTCCATTCCTTCCCTCCCTTCATTCCCCCCTTCACTAATTTCTGGGGGCATCCTGTGGGAGGGCATCCCGGGTGGCCTTTGTATAGCCTTTACCCACCGCTGGCCTATTGCGCCTGTGTTAATCACCATATGGAGGCTGCTGGGGATAGCGTGCTTGGGGGTCCTTCGGGGCAATCCCAGCTGTGTTCAATGTGTGGGGTGTCCCCTGTGAGTAACGGTGTGCGTTCCGTGCACTGAGAGGGTCATTGCGCTACAACCTGGGTCGCTTTCCAGCTCAGCACATCCCTCTGCTTCACCTACCCCCCTGCTCCTGCGACTGCGCCCCAGTGAGGGGGACGTCAGCAGGGAGTCACACTCTGATTTGGCTCTGCGGTTGGACAGTATTGAGAAACAGCTTGCCAAGTTTGTTCCCAGGAAGGCCTCTGGCAAGAAGCGGCACCTGAATTCCTCTCCCTCACGCTCTACTGAGGAGTATGGGGAATTGGATGTCACTGCTGGACGTTATTCCCTGGAGGAAGGAGAATTGCCTCTGGATTCTGACTCCCCGGGAGACCAGCAGGAGAGTTGTGATAGTGACGCTGCGTCTGGGGATTCATGGTATCCTGAGGTCACTGGTAATTTACTGTCTCATATTTTTGAAATCCTACACATTGCCCATCCTGTGGAGGCTAAAAGTAAACAGGGGGATAGCTGTTTCGTCCTGTTAAACAGCGTCTGGAGTTTCGTGAGCAAGGTCATTTCAACTACCAAGCTACCTGCTGTGTCCAAAAGTTTGGATAAGAGGTGTTCCTTTTCTGCTGATCTTGTTAGGAGGTGGTCAGTTCCCCCTGAAGTGGATGCTCCCATGCTGGGCTTGTCCAACACTTCGGTCATGCCTTCCCCAGACACTACCACTCTGAGGGACGGTGAGGACAGACGCATGGACCAGTTGGCCTGTCATGCTTTTACCTGTGTGGGGGCTGGATTACGCCCGACCTGTGCCGCGGCTATTACGGCTATTGCTCTTAAGTCTCTGCTCAAGCGCCTCATGGATGGCATTTCAGCTCGTGGAGAGGGGGAGGAGTTTGGGACTCTCTTGGTTTGCTCTGATTTTGTGGCCTTTATTCTTGCCGCTATGGATGATGCTGTGTGGCTAAGTGCCAGGGCCTCCGCGCTCTTGGTGGCTATGCGACGATCTGTCTGGTTGCGCCAATGGGCTGCTGATGCTGCTGCTAAGAAAGCTCTCACTGGTCTCCCCTTCGCGGGGTTGCGGCTTTTTGGAGAGCGTCTTGATGTTCTTGCTAAGGATGGCAAGCTGCTTCAGCGTAGGAGCCAGTCTCGGCCATTTCGTGGGTCCTCTGCCCCCCTCCCTTCCTTTCGTGTTCCCAGAGGAGGCCAGGGCTCTCTCCTCCACAGTGGCCGTAGAGATGCTTGGGGCCATGGTAGACCCCGTGGTCGCCCCGGTCTCTCCTGGAACTCCAAACCCAATCCCTCCCCTAAGCCCCCTCAGGCATGAAGGGGCACCCTCACTCATTGGGGTGGGGGACAGCTTCGTTTTTTTGCTCACGTCTGGAGGATTCACGTCTCAGACCGGTGGATACAGGAGATAGTGTCCTCTGGCTACAAGATAGAGTTTACAGCCTGCCCCCCCCCCAAGATTCGTCAGATCCAGGATGTCTTTAAACCCCCTGTATGCTCAAGGGTTGCGTCTAGCGGTTCGATGCCTGTTAGAGTCAGGAGTCATTTGTCCAGTGCCCCCTCAAGAACGGAGTCAGGGGTACTATTCCAATCTTTTTGCAGTCCCCAAAAAGGACGGCTCTCTAAGGCCCATTCTGGATCTAAATAGCCTCAACAAATTTGTCAGATTCAAGATTTTTGTCATGGAGACGCTACACTCTGCTGTCAGTACCCTTCGCCAGGGCAACTTCATAACCACTGTGGACATCAAAGATGCTTATCTTCATGTGCCTATCTTCCTAGGTCATCAGAGATTTCTAAGGTTCACGCTAGAGGATCAGCATTACCAATTTGTGGCTCTACCCTTCGGGATCACCTCGGCACCTCGGGTGTTCACCAAGGTGCTGGCGGGAGTGATGGCTCTGCTCAGGAACAAGGGCATCTGCATCATTCCTTACCTGGACGACATCCTAATTGTGGCCTAATCCTTTCCTCAGGCCCAGCAGGACACTCAGATGGTGATCTCCACTCTACAGTCCTTCGGCTGGGTGATCAACTATCCCAAGTCTTCTCTGTCCCCGTCCTTGGTGAGGTCCTTTCTGGGCTTGACTCTGGATACCTCAGGTCAGGGTATTCCTTCCTCAGCAGAAGATGGAGGGTCTTCAGAAGCAGGCTCGGGCTCTGCTATTGTGTCCTCATCCCTCCATCCGGCAGGGGATGCAGTTAGTGGGCCTGATGGTGTCTTGCTTCGAGGCAGTCCCCTTTGCCCAGTTTCACATGAGACATCTCCAGTTGCACCTCTTGTCAGTTTGGGATCGGGACCCTGTGTCATTGGATCAGGAATTTGCTCTGTCTCCTCTGGCCAGGCAGTCCCTCTCGTGGTGGCTGGACTCAAGGAACCTTCTGGGGTGCAGGAAGGGAGACACTCACCACAGATGCCAGTCTGACAGGTTGGGGAGGTTTCTGGCAGTCCCTGAGGTTCCAGGGTCGGTGGGGCCCTCAGGAGGCCCATGCTTCCATCATCGTACTGGAACTAAGGGTGATCAGGTTGGTTCTTTCTCACCTGACCACTCACCTTCAGGGTCAGGCTGTTCAGATCCGCTCAGACAACCAGACGGCCCTTGCCTACATCAATCATCAGGGAGGTACTCGGAGCAAGCGAGCCTTCAAAGAAGCATGTTCCCTGCATCTCAGCGGTATACATTCCGGGGGTGGAGAACCACGAGGTGGACTCCCTGAGCAGGGGGACGTCTCGTCTGGGGGAATGGTCCCTCAACAACCGGGTGTTTCTCTCCCTGTGCCACCGCTGGGGTCAGCCGGACGTGGACCTGTTTGCGTCCCGTCACAATCACAAACTTCCCAGATTTGTCTCTCTATCTCAGGATCCTCTGGCCTTCGCCACAGATGCCCTGGCAATTCCTTGGGCGGAGTTTCGGCTTCTATATGTGTTCCCTCCGTTTCCTCTCCTGGGCAGGGTCATATGCAAAATAGTCCAGGAACGAGTACCAGCCATCCTGGTGGCCCCTTGTTGGCCAAGAAGGGTTTGGTTCGCAGACGTCGTGCAGTTGGCAGTATACCGGCACGTCTTACCCAAGGATTCAGATCTTCTCACTCAGGGGCAGCTACGCCACCCCAATTTACAAACGCTGGCTTTAACGGCTTGGCTGCTGAAACCTCCATCTTGAGGGAAAAAGGATTACCTTCTGTGGTCGATACCATGATTAGGGCTAGAAAAAAGTCCTCGTCTTTCATTTATTACAGGGTCTGGCATGCTTACATTGCCTGGTACGAGTCCAAATCTCTTCCCTGTCGGGTGTTTTCTATTCCCAGGATTCTGGAATTCTTGCACCATGGGTTGGACTTGGGCCTTCAACTTCGTACTCTCATGGGCCATGTTTCAGCTCTGGCAATTTTTTTCCAAAGATCCTTTGCCAATCACCTGCTGGTTAAAACTTTTTTCCAGGGTGTTTCTCATGTGCGTCCGCCACGTAAGCCTTTGCTACCAGTCTGGGATTTGAATCTGGTGTTGTCTGCTATGCAGGGGCCTCCCTTTGAACCTATTTGTGAGGCCGCCTTGCCCATTTTGACTCTTAAGGTAGCCTTTTTAGTGGCTATCACTTCTGTAAGGCGAGTTTCTGAGCTAGCGGCGCTTTCCATCAAGCCTCCTTATTTTGAGCGGCATCAAGATAAGGTGGGGTTCCAGCTTAAGCCAGATTTCTTGCCCAAGGTTGTGTCTGCTTTTCACCTTAATCAGGACATTGTCTTGCCTTCCTTGTGTCCTAATCCCGCCAATTCCAAGGAGCGGAATCTGCATTCTTTGGACGTGGTCAGGGCTCTGAAATTCTATTTGGTTGCTACGGAGACCTTCAGGAAGTCTGATGCTCTGTTTGTTCTCACTTCTGGGCCTAGGAAGGGTTTGCCTCCGGCTAAATCCACTATCAACAAGTGGATCCGTCAGGCGGTGGTTCAAGCCTATTCTGCTAAGGGGAAGGAACCTCCCTTTAGAATTACTGCTCATTCCACTCGTGCTATTGGTGCCTCTTGGGCTTTTCAGCATCAAGCTTCTGTTGAACAAGTTTGCAAGGCCGCTACTTGGTCTTCTGTTCATACTTTTTCCAAGTTTTACAAGGTTGATTTTAAGGCCTCAGCGGATGCTGCTATTGGCCGCAAGGTGCTTCAGGCGGTAGTGATTTGATCTACTGGCCTTTACTCATTTGGGATCCCACCCTACTTTTGGACACCGAAGCGGGCCAAGCCATGCATTAAAGAAAAAAGCAATTCTGTGAGTACTCACCTGTAGAATTGTTTTTGTTCTTGCTTGGCACGGCCTGCTTCGCCCCACCCTTTTATAGTTGTTCTTGGTTGCCTCTTTATGGTGATTGTTCCAAGTTAAGTTGGGTTTTTTTTACCTTTTTTACATTCTTACATTTATTCGCTCCCGGTTTCTTGTCTCACTGCTCGTCTACGCTGGGAACTTGTTGGTTAATCCCGTTTTTATAGGGAGCCGGGAGCTGCCACATCTTTCTGCAGTGCTGCTGCGCCACCTTGTGGCGGAATAACCCATCAGTTATGAATACCAAAGCGGGCCGTGCCATGCAAGAGCAAAAACAATTCTACAGGTGAGTACTCACAGAATTGCTTTATTTAGTGCTTCATTAAAGTTTATTTAAGTTTACCCTGTCTCTGTGCAAAACTCTGGTTTCAAATCTTCCCTGGACGCCAAGCTCTGCTGCTGGAGTTTGTGCGACCCTTATGATCAGAGTTCTGCTGAGACCTGTAGTGCCTTTATTTAGCTGTGCTGCTGGGATGGATACTGTGCTCGTTAAGCACTTGTCTCTTCTAGTAAGCAATGAATGTGCTGTATATTCTTTGTTTGGTAAGAACAGAGTGCTTAGAATTTATATGTTTGTTTGTTTGACTTTTCAGTGGTGCAACCTGTTATGAAAGTATTGGTTGATATAGCTTTTAATTTGGTTCCCTCAGTCAAGGCTTCTGTCTCAGCTTGTATACCTTTAGTTGGTCAGTCAGGCGTGTTTAAATCCTATGTTGTCAGGCAAGCCTCCCATTGTGGCTGGTTGCTGTTCTTCAACACTGTTCAACACTTCAACAACGCTGGCATGCAGGTCAAAAATTATTCCATTAAAGCAGACCAAAACCCACATTTTTAACTAGCATGCCCTGAATTACTCACCCTATGAAGAGTACCTTTTGCCTATTTTCACTGCTCCTACTTCATTCTATTCCCAGATAATGGGGCCTGTTTTAGCTGTAAAGCTCCACCTCCTCCATTCATTGCCAATGTTGTGTGTGGTAATGATGTCATTGCCACACCTATGCAATTGCTGATCACCCGCCATCTTACAGAGAGGGGCACCAAAGAAATCAGTGTTCCAGTACAATTTGAAAAGCAAAAATACTCATTTTTAGTTCTATACCTCAAGAAGGGTATATTGGCAAAGGCGTTCTTGGCCAAATGTATTTCCCAAGTTAAAGCAGCACTATGGCGAAATTGTGTAATATTAAAAACCCATATAAACACATTGGCTAATGAGAGGAGAGGTCACTAATAAACCCAAACTGAATAAAACTCCTGCCAAGCTTGTGGTTTATTATCTCATGGTAGGAATAAAATCCAGGGGTGACAGGTTTAGTGTATCAGGGATAACAGAACCTGTCACCCGATTTTCTCCTACGTCCATTAATAAAAATAAAAAACAAACCTGGCTGCATATTTCTAGATACCAGGTGTATAAGTGGCCTCTCCTCCCTCCATCCAGCATACTTATATGGATTTTTATTATTAGTCCATTTTTTCACGACAGTGCTCCTTTAACCCTTCTATTGCCTCTCCAACCGTTAAACGCCAGCCAAAATTTATGTGCCTGGCTTTGCCCCCTGCTAGCGCATGAAAAATGTAAAAAAAAAACACTTACCTGACCCCTCATTCGAACCGGCCGGGTCTCCTCTTCACCCTGGGGGGCTCTGATCCCCCGTCGGGGCTCCTCCGGAGGAAGGGGAGAGCCCGGAGTAGCCCCCTCGCCGGGTTTTGCACCCGCTGGCTTTTCCTGTAAAAATAAAAAAAAAATAAAAATGGTACATTTACTCACCTCCATGTGCGCTCGATCTCGCCGGCCTCCGATCCCCCCCCCCCCCCCAGGGCTTTCTATCTTCAGGAGAGAGCCTGTTAAGCTCTCTCCCCTCTTCCTCCGACGGGCGCCGCCATCTTGCCGTGAAGCCCTGCCCCTTTTGGCTTATGACGTCACTCGGCCGGCATCATGACAGCTCCAGGCCTCTCAGCTGTCAGATGCCGGTGATCGGTGGCCTGAGAAGGAGGGGACAGGAGATCCTCTGTCATCAGATCAGTGAGGGACACAGGAGCTGACGATCGGAGGTGAGTAAAGAAAAAAATATGTATTTTTTTTTTTAATAAAATAATTTTTACTCTGTGTTTGTGTGTTTATTTTACTGTTAACCCTTTGTGAACTGGTAAGGGGTCCATGAGACCCCTGTACCAGTTCACAAGGCTGGGGGCTGGCAAGTCACCTGCAACTAGCGGGTGACTTGCCATTAACCCCTGCACCCCCAATTACCTGCCTCCCCAAAGCCCAGGGGGGGGGGCAGAAGAGCCTGGGCCCACACAGGCTATGCAGGCTTGTAGGTTGCAGGGTGGGGGGGCCAGAGCTGGCCCCCCCCTTCGCTCTGTTCCTACAAGCCCCCATAACTGGTCCCGGGCTGGTTATGATGGGTAGGGGGGGCCCTACGTAATTTTTTTTTAATTTTAAGGGTTAGCCTAACCCTAACCCTTAAAAATCCCCCCCAAAAATGGGGTTCCCCCCCCCCCCCCGGGAGCCTATGTCATTTTTTTTTAATTAACCTCTTATGCTCTGTTGCCCAGCAGCTATAAAAGGCTTCCAGCAGCAGCAGGAGAGCAGAAAGCCAGATTGAACAGCGTGGGACACAGTGCCCAGGGATGGATGAGAGGTAAGTATAAAAAAAAAAATAAAATAAAATATTTTTTTCTCCATGTGTGTGTGTGTTTTTTTTTACACTTAACCCCTTGTGAACTGGTAAGGGGTCCATGAGACCCCTATACCAGTTCACAAGGCTGGGGGTTGGCAAGTCACCTGCAGCTAGCGGGTGACTTGCCATTAACCCCCGGCACACCAATTACTTGCCTCCCCAAAGCCAGGGGGGGTAGAAGACCCTGGGCCCACACAGGGTATGTGGGCTTGTAGGCTGCAGGGTGGGGGGGCCACCAGAGCTGGCCCCTGCACCATGTTCTACAAGCCCAGATAGCTGGTCCCGGGCTGGTTATTTCGGGTAGGGGGGACCCTACTTCATTTTTTTTAAGGGTTTTTAACCCTTAAAATTCCCCAGGGGGGGGACCCTATGTAATTTTCTTTTTAAATTAACCCCTTATGTTTATAGTGTGGATAGTAGTATATTATTTGTAAATGTTATAAAGTGCTCTTTTCAGTTTGGGGGGGTCTCCTGGGCACGAATGGGGGGGCTATCGATACATATGTGGTACTGTTGTAATCAGGAGAAATGGGGCTTTCACATGCAATATGGTTTTCATTATTAAAACAAATGTTTTATTTAAAATAAAGGAGACAATTGTCTAAAAAATATTATTTTATTTAATTTTTTGTTTTTTTTTTACGCAAAAATATTTAAAAAACAGTAGAGAAATTACAAACAAGACATTTCATGTTAAAGCCTAAACTCTGCAAAACATGGCGCAAAATGGGGAAAAATGACCTGTCAACCGAGGGTGACAAAACGTCAAGTAGGCTGGCAATTAAAAGGGTTAATAGTACCTATGCATGTTGGGTATTGTTCTGCTCGGGGGACCTTGCGCTTTCAGATTTAGCTTGTTTTTTTTCTTATTTGCATATTGATATTTTAGGAAAAGGTGTTTTTTATTCTGCTTTTTTATACATTTTTTTGTGAAACCCTGTGCAACCTAAGAATTCTTCAAGAGATTACTCCCAGAAAGATGAGCCCACTACAACAAGCTGGGTATGCATAGAAAGCTTAAAATGTGTACTTTCAAGTACTTTCAGGGAATATATGGTTTATGGGAGATATTCCAAATGTAAAGGCTTGTTTTGGTAGAAAAAGCACAAGGTGCGCACTTTGTCTGCAGAGCTGAAATTTTGAAGTAAAATTAACGTTACACACATGCTTTACTTTGGTGTGTTTGGCAACTCTTCCCTTGACAGTAGCTATGCATGCTGGGTATTGTTCTGTTCGGGGCATGCTGTTATTTTAGATTTTCAGTTTTTTTCTTGTTTGCATATAGTTTTTTTAGGAAAATGTGGTTTTGATTCTGCTTTTTTATTCTTTTTTTAGGGAAACCCTGTGCAACCAAAGAATACATTTAGGGATTACTTCCAGAAAACTGCACTCATGTCAACAAGCCTGGTACGCCTAGAAAGCTTGAGGTGTATACTTCCAGAGAATATATAGTTTGTTGGGGGTATTTCAAATATAAAGGGTTGTTTTTCTTGAAAAACTGCAAGGTGCGCATATTGCATAGCAAAGTTGTATTTTATCTGAAAATCTCCTAAAGCGTTGTTTCAGTTTGGGGGAGTCTTCTGGGAAGTAAAGGGTGTCTACCAATACATATGTGGTACCGCTGTAACCGGGAGAAATTCGGGTTTCACACGAAATAAAATTTTATTGACAAACTTACATTTTTTATTACAAAAAACACTACAAATTGTAAAAAATAGTTTTGTTTTTTTTTGCACATATTTCATCCAAACATATTGAGAATTCCCCAGACTTCCCCAGACAAAAGCCCAGACTCTGCTGAAAAAAACAATATATCACTTTCCTGGGAAATCCCTGGAAATCCTTTCAAAAATCACAGTTGAACATGGGGAGCGCAAAATAGGGCAAAATGGTCTGGCAACAAAGGGTGACAAAAACTCAAGGTAGGCTGGCGGTTAAAGGGTTAAGTGGGATTGGGTCCGCTTTAAGATGAATGATTCCATACAGGGGTTCCTAATAATTGTAAAGGCAAAATATATGAAAATATCAAATATATCTGTAATGTTTAAAAACCAAAAGCCTAGAAATTAAACTAGAAGCTTGATATAAGAAGTTGAACATATTTTCAGGTCCCCCTATTGGCCGCACTACAAATGCTAATGTGTTGTCTTATTTTTTTTCTAACGCTACATATCAAGTACTTGATGTTCCAAACATCCATATGCTTGAAGCATGCATCAATGATATGCCTACAGTTCATTTTCTATACTTCGGATCTTGCAGGATATTCAGCAAATGAATTAAAGATGAATTTAAAAACGTTCAGGGGCAAAAAGGTTCATTTATTTTATTAAAATAAAGTTAGTCTTATGGTTTTGGATGTAGTTTTGGGTGTAGTGTAGTTTGGAGTAAATTTTCTGCGTGTAAAAGTCTTGTAAACAATGATTCCTGAACCCAAATACAGCAGAAAGAAATGGTGGATTATTAGGCTCAATGCAGAGAGACAAAAAAATACTTTCGTTTTAGTGCCGGTCTGTTTTTTTTTTAAATGTTTCCGCTCTCGTATGAGTGTGCGAGCGATTCTATGCATGCATTGCAATCCTTCTGTAAAGTTTTCGTCCGTTCGTACGGCAGATTACGAATACGAGGATGTCATTTTCCAGCGTGACTTTTCCGTTTCATTTTCACATGTTACAACGTAGGCTTTCGTTTTTGCCCTTTTCCTATCGTATCCTCCCACGAATCCTTTACGTTTCCCATTAGTTTCTGTTTCCCTTTTTCAATAAATAATCGTCCAGACGGAAATCCTTACGATATAGCGCCTGCGCACTACAAACTTAACTCATTAACGTGCTCGCCTACATATTTGCCACCCTTACTTCTACTACAATGTTTAGCTAAATCACTTAGCACTATCCTCCATCTTCCCTTTTGGACCCTTAAAACTCACCCAAACCACTTCGCGGTTAGGTTCTTCTTCCATTTTAGCCCCCTAAAACTTACCCAAATCACTTCTCAGTCATATTCATCTTTAAATATTTCTGGGCCCATTAGTTTTGTGTTAATGTATTTTGTAAATGAAATGACACTGAAACATTTTTTTTATTTCATCCAAAATATCAAATCTTAAAAAAACTAAAAAAAAAACAAAATACATAGCAATGGCAGGCCACAGAACATTATTCTTCATCTGTGGTCCCCAACGAGTCGCACAGCTCCTGCATCTCGCCCGCCAACTGAAGGACCCTGACACTCAGTTGTGCCACTCTGGCACGTGTGGTCCCTGTTAAAAAACGTAAATTAAAATATTAGTATAACCTTGTTGGGGTCATACTGCAGTGCCCCCCCCCCCCCGTATGGTCCAAACACCTAAATCTGGACTTCAAAAGCCAGAGGGCCCTCGCCACCACGGCCCGGGTTTTGCATAGTGCCCGATTAGAGAACCCCTGGCCCGCATTCTGCAGGCAAAGAACGGGCATCAGGAGCAAGGGCAGGAGTGGATATCCAGAATCCCCTGAAAGAATTTAAAAATACTAACATAAAATACACATTCTAAGCTACAATATTGTTTAACATGTCATCAAGGGCTAAAACAGCCATAGGGTAAGACATAAGTCATCAACTATATTCATTGCCATAGAGTAACAATGGATTGGTGGAATGTGAGCAAACTTACCCAGGAGCCATCCACCAGATAATTCTCCTGACTCAAACTGACGAAATAAGCTGGAGCTCTGCAATATATAAGCATCATGGGACAACCCTGAATGCCCTGCAAGAACACTGAGGAATCGCATAGCTGGACCAAACACTGCTTGTATGTTGTGCGAGTGGCACATCTTGCGGTTCCTGCAACCAAATATAAAATAATTACACAAAGCAAAGGTAACCGACTAAAACAAGAACTCCTACAACAAATTAAGATTCAAGTTCAACAATCCAAATATAATTCACAAAGGACATAAGTCTAAAAAAATATAGCAATTATATGGATGTGTGGGAAAATAAAGGTTTACATGTTAAGGACTAATTAAGGTCAGCATTAAAATTCTTCTATAAGGCATACATGAAATGTATTGATTCAGATATGCATTGCTATACAATTTATGGCCTCGGCCATGCTGATACATGCAATGCCTTGGTGCTAAAACATGTTCAACAATAGCAATCCGAGACTTCAAAGGTCCCGTATGTGGATCTGAAATGAAACGGATTTATAGGGTGGTGGTCCGTCGTAAATCAGCTCTCTGAATCAGACGCAAGCCCATCCCAACAACGTAAGCTATCTGAACGAACGAAAAATATCAGATTTTGTTTGGAAAATGATCCGATTTGCTTCCGTTCATCGAACGCGCATATCCGCATTTTCCCGAACGTTCATACGAATGAAAAATGAACGAAAAAAAAAATGACAAACACCCACTAAAACTTTCACAGACAGCTACGGAAGTCCAGACGAATGTGTCTCTGAATCGAGCCTATTGTACGGCAAAATTCTCACATCAATGAGTAATTTGTTGTACTGTGTCAGCCAATGGTAATAGCAGCAAACTGAAGAAATAAGGAGGTACCTATAGTAGCCTGAATATAATTTCAGGTACACTTTCCAAGGGACACTTACACTAGTTCAAAATGTGGGGGCACATTACCTGTGGTCACAGTGGTGGGTGCCTTGCCCATTAATTTTATCTCCATTGGCTGGGGGGGGGGTACGGAAGAGCCCGGTGTACATCAGCGCATGCCCGGTGTTCACCCCTGGAGGAGCAGAGCACTGGAACCATGCTGAAAGGCATAAGAGCTGGTGTTCTGAGCCATAGGTTCCACAGCCCCTACGCCTGGTGGGCATAACAAGTAGAGAAACCAGCTACAAATTATGATCATTTTTCATAAACACAATCCATTCTAAAATGGCTGACTGGCATTTAACATGGCTTACAGTAAGTGAGCAACACTAATTTTCTTTTTCACATTTTTAGACATTAGAAGCAACATATCGCCTGCACTGCTATGTTTAAACTAAGGTCACAACAACCATAATGGTCACATGGGCAGTAACCCTTTTGTCTACCATCCAGTTAAAATGGAACAAAATCTGGGATTTTGACTATCCCGGGTTTTGTTCCGTACTGTTTTTGGGATGCCCCGCAGTGTGAAACCCCTTGGATTGCCCATAATAACTTTTCTTTTCCCAGTCCAATGGCACATGTCATCCGATCAGAGCCGTTTGCCATGGCCAGGTCATTCAGCAAACCGCTGCCCTCTGATTCTATGCTATCTGAATGGCAGGAGTGGGAGCACAAGCACCGCCCCCAAGAGGCAGGGGATGTGGCCGCTTGTGATCCCCATTGAAAACAATCAGAGCCATTTACTGAATTACATAGTCAAAGCAAACGACTCTGATTGGACTAGAGTATGTGCATGTGCCGTTGGTGCGGGACGAGGTGAGTTATTATGGGAGATCTGTAGGGTTTCAAACAGTGGGCCATCTTAAAAAGGGATGTCTTGAAGGAAGGCCAGCAGCCAGCCCTGGAATATTTTAGTGCCGGACGCATGTAGTTTTCTTCCGCTTTAAAGACAATTTTCAGACAAATTTAAAAAAAAAAACAAGCAATACTTACCTTTTCTCCCATGCAGATCATCGCTCTTAGTCTGAGGCAGCAGCGCTCATCTGAAAGGTTAGATGCAGGTCGCTCACCTCCCGGCACCTCGCACAGCGCCGCTCTCTTCTTGTCTTGTTCTGAGGTGGCGACACCCTCGCAATCAGTCACGGTGAGCTACCGTGCATTCACTGGATAAGGTGTGGCAGTTCACCGTGATGGCGGGGACATCACCATGTCGGAGTGAGATGGGAACAGAGGCCCCACGAGGGAGCGGTGTTGTGCGAGGTGCTGGGCAGCGAGGGACCTGCATCCAGCCTTTTAGATAAGCGCTGCTGCCCCAGACTAACAGTGATGGTCTGTGTGGGACAAAAGGTGAGTACAGCTTTTATTTTTGTTTATTTGTCTATGATGTACTTTAAGACTAATACTACCTGTGATTTATGTCATTTTAGATGTTTTTAGCACATTTACCTATTAGATCAGTAACTTTACCTAGACTGTGGCATTAAAGCATTGCCAGACTGTTGATGTATCATTCCTGTCATTAGCACCGATCACAGCTATCATAGAGAACATCATAATTTTGTCAGAGAATAAAGAGAATATTGATGGTGTAATGCAAAAGAGATCAGAGAGTGGCTGCATTGGCTTATACTTGTAAAGGACAGGATACTGGATACTATATGAAATTAAGCAATAAATAATTAGTGTATAGCTAATAATATATTTATAAATAAGAACATGTCGGTGGAGACATTTCACTGCTAGTGATAAAGAAGGTTCCCTTCTACTAAAGCCAAGTTATTTTTCAAGATCCAGCTGAACCATTTCTCCCTGTCTGAACTTTAGATCTGGGGAAAGAATCCTGTGCACCTACATCTTCTTTATAGCCCAAAGGGAGGTTGTTGAGGTGTCACAAGAGCTCTCAGCAGGGACGTGAGTTTGGGCTAGAATAATGCCTTTGAGGTATAAAACAAATGCTTTAACGGAAAAAATGAATATTAATACAATAATAATACAAAACATTACAACAGGTATAAAGCACACACCAAAACTTGACTTTAAACACAGACTAAAAGGACCAAGGAACACCAAGGTATTTCTACTGTACATAGCAACACATAGCTTAGAGAAAGTTCCAGATTCCACAGTCTTCAGAAATGGCAGGAAGGACTGCTGGGCCATAGGCTAAGAAGAGCCTCACCTTAAAGCGGACCTCCAGTCAAAAAATCTAAGCTTAGTAAATCGCTCCTCCTGTGGCAATCATGCAGATGTTTGGAATAGCAGGCAGATTCTGTAGTCTTAAACATGAAGAAGCAGATTCTGAAAAATCAATCAAAATTTCCTCATAACTCTGATACTCTAACGCAGTATCAACGGTTTCAACATAAATTGCAGAAAACTGGAAAAAAAGAAGAAAGGAGATTTCAATATAGAGATTTTTTTCAAGCACTATAACATTTAGTAGCTCACAGCACTGTTGGATCAAGCCTGCAGGTGGGAAGGTAAATGTCTGGACTGGTTACTATAATTAGCCATTAAGGGCAAAAAAAGGGGATGATGACCATTGGTCATTTGTATCTCTCATTTGCTGTCCCCACTGTCGGCTAGTTTCACAAAGGGTTCTCAAATTTGTAAAGTATATTTTTCTGTGTCCAAGCCTTGTGTAAGTTGGGTAATCAGTGTCCTATTGTGTCCATAGCTGCCTGTGGAACACACGGGTGGTTGGTTCAGGCGCTCGAGGATGCCATGCTCAACAGGGCTACAGCTTTTCGGGCCAAGCAAACGATGGTTGGCCATGGTGGAAGATTAAGTACTTACTCTGTCCAGAGGCGGGTGGTCACCCCAGGTCGCAGGGATGAGAGACAGTCCTATTTACGGTGAAGCTGGCTAAAGACGTGATTCAAAGCGAAAGGATGCCGCTGTCTTTATGAGGCAACAGTACTCAACGTAGTCCTAATGTCGTCTCTGCCACACCAAGGTTTATCCCACCATCCTGCTTGGCTTCCTGCTCCTGAGTCTCTGGCCTCTCTCAGGCCTACTCTTGCTCCATGAATGTCCCCCAGACGGTCACTGGCTCACAGGGATGGGTGCACTGGCCTCTTGCCGGCCTGCTCTTGGCTGCCCACTACATTCTTCTAGCACTCCAGGGCCCACTTCTCCTTTCCAACCACACAGCTCTTGACTAGATTCTGGGCTTTTCTCCTGACCTCTCCCCTTGCACCTCTCTGGGCTCTATCTTTTACACCCTCAGAGACCAATCAAATAGGAGTTTAACTTCTGTGTGGCTGAGTCTTCTAAGCTTAAACCGCTTACTATATTTCCTATCCTACAGTGGCATTTAGTGGCCGACCCTAGCAAATACTTTTACAATATAAACTCACAAACTATCCCTTTTCCAGGGCTTCCCCACTACTCAAGGGACCCCTCTCCTGACTGAACTCCAAGCCCCAAGATTAGTACTGGCATTTAATGAGATAAGGTCAGGAAGTAGACCCTTTTAGAGTTTATTGATGATCTCAAAACCAGACTCAGACCATTCATTGTGGTCAAACTTTAGACTTATTGCGCTATTAAATGTTGATATTGAGGTGTTTGCCAGGGTTCTTGCTTATAGATTATCTGGATATCTCCCTAATTTGATAAATAAAGACCAAGTGGGCTTCATTCCAGAGCAACAGGTGGGCGATAATATTAGGAGGATCATGCATATAATACACTTAGCCAAACAAAGGAACATTCTACTAATGCTTCATCATTTGATATACGGAAAGCTTTTGATTCTGTACCTTGGGACTATTTGTTTGTGCTATTAGAAAGAAGGAGCTTTGGCTCTATGATTCCAGAAAAGCTGAAGGCCCTATATACCTCACCTCCAGCATATGAAAATACTGTGGATTTAAATCAGGTGTCTTTAACCTATTGCAAGGCACTAGACACTGTCCCTATCAGCTACTATCGAGCAGCACAGGTAGCACAATTAGTTACAGTTTGCACCACGTCCAATGTCCCATGCTGGGTGAGTATCGAGGCAATGGAAATATCTCCGCTATGAGTTGACAACTTGCTGTGGGTGACCCTGCAAGGAAAAAAATAAAATTTTAACCCACTTATACAACATTCATTTAAACTCTGGGATTTGGTCAAGTATTCTGGTAACTTGGCTTCCCCCTCCCTTCCTCTTCCTCTATTACCATTTTGCAACAATTCTATGTTACAGCCAGCACTTTTAACCTGGTGGACATGCCATGATTGGGAGGCCTCGGGTATAAAAACCATAGCAGATTGTTTGAAGGACTCTGATTTAATTTCCTTCTCACAATTTAGGGAGACATTTAACCTATAGACAAAACACTTGTTTGCATACCAAAAGTTGAGTAATTTTGTCAAGACGATCATCCAGGACAAAACAGATCTGCTAAGCAAGTAATAGCCAGGGCATGGAAATCCTTAGCATTTTCTTTTCCATGGCCATAATTTACCCTGTTTTTAAACTCCTGAAAAGGACTGACAGGATGGAGCAATTTGAAAGAAAATAGTCACCATGAGTGGATAAGGTGCTGCGATCAAATTAAGACAGAGGGTTTGACTTTGACTTTCTCTTTAATTCCTCTGAAGAAAGCTTGATTTTGATTCAGGGGCTGGTTCTGTATACCCCCCCCCCCTTTCTCTCTCTTTCTCTGCTAGAAGTTTTTCCTCTTTTGTGCTTTCTAAAATCTTTCTAGTTTCTCAATTAAAATGTTTCTATTCTTGGACTCTCTAACTTTGAGGAGCATGAATTAACCCGCATAATATGGTATGCGGGCTATCCATTGGGGTCTTACAATAGCTGAGGACCAGGACCTTGGATTAGTAAATGTGATTGGGCTATAGGCAGTGAATAGCAAATAATGTTATCTAATGGTAATGCATAGTCTGATTTTAGCCTATTTTGTTCTTTTTACTTTTCTCACTCTAGCTATACTAATTTTGAGCACAGAAGAAAATGTTTGAGCTTTGTCACGCTCGTTTATTCTGTCGTGTTTGATATTGAACTGTATCTTGCTGTTTTAATGATTTCAAACAATAACAATGCCAGACAGCCATGGCATTACCTAGAGTCAGGGGAGGACTGGCCATTGGGAGAACCAGGGGATAATTCCAAGTGAGCCACATTGCTTCGGGGCTGACTGGCCCATAGCTCTGAGCAAGCAGCTCACATCACCAGAGCCTGAGTTTAACCTTTCCTGTTGTTGAACAGCCCCCTTCACTGCCTGCCTCCCCCCAAATCCCACTGTCTCGCCAGCCCATGCTCTGCCTCTGCAATGCTATAACCTCTCTGTAAGGGTGCACCAGGAGCTCTGAAAATACCCCCCAACTCTACCTTTTTTTTGCACATTACTTTATAATTATAAATACCGTATTTGCTGGCGTATAAGACGACTGGGCGTATAAGACGGCCCCCCAACATTTCCACTCAAAATATAGAGTTTGTTATATACTCGCCGTATAAGACTACTCTCTCTTCCGCACGCCAAATAAAATGTAAAAGAACATCAGATTTTATTTCAACATGTTAATTTATATTCAAATGCTTATGACATGCAGGAAAATTGTCACAAGGCTATATGTTATCAAACCCTTGTGTACACCTGCCAGGGCTGGCTCCGGGTTTTGATGGGGCCTTGGGCGACAGTGTCACAGTGGGCCCCTTGCAGTGATCATGTCTGTGATTTTCTGCTGTTCTTTTCTAGTGCTCAGAAACCAAATGTTCTTTTCTGGATGTTTAATAGTGATGCAGCAGGACCAGCACCTAGTGGTGGTGGGTGTCTGAGAGGCCGCCGCAACCCTCTGGGTGACGGCGTGGGCCATAGCGGCAACGTCGTGGGACAAGTGCATGCGCCGTGGGACACCCTGGCAAAAATGGTGGGTATTGTGGGGGGCTGGCCTCTGATCTTCTCCCCAGGGCATTCCAAATATAGTATACCCTCTCCCCCTAGAAAGTTAAAAGGATAAATTCACCTGTTCGGTGATCCCACAGTACTATCCCCACCATAAATCTGTACAAGGTGCGTACTCACACTTTGACATTATTAGTGGCTCAGGGGAACACAGCAACATTGCACCCCTCTGACACAGAGCAAACCCCAATCATTGTGTGTGATGGGGTGGGCTTAATGTAAATAATTGTTTACTTTAATTTGCTTCTTACCTTATCCTCCGGGGTCATCACGCGTCCTCAGCAGGTGGACGGAGCCTAACGGCCCACTCCCATGTCCCACGCCGGCACTGCTTCCGAATCCAGGGCGGGGCAAGCCGGGCGACGTGGCCAATCAAGAGGCCCGGATGACGGACCGCCGGAGCAGCTGATCATCATCGTCGGCGGGGGGGGGGGGGGTGCGCCGGAGCAGCTGATCGTCGGGGAGGGGGGTGCAGGCGGACGTCGGAGCAGCTGATCGGCGGGGGGGGCGCGGGACAAGACAATGCATCACGGGATGCTAGACTTAATAGTGAAAATCGGGGCAGTCCCAGGAAAATCGGGACAGTTGGGGGGTATGCAGGTGCACCCAGCGTATAAGACGACATCCCCACTTGGCATGTTTTACAGGGGGAAAAGTCGTCTTATACGCCGGCAAATACGGTACTTTATAATTCTCTTTTACCTTTGCCTTCTTCTTGAATGTCCATTTTGCCTTTTTCTCTTTTATTTTCTCTTTCTTTATTCCCATTTTCCTCACTTTCTGCCCCCCCCCCACCTTTTTCATCCTTTTGTCACCTTCCTCCAGTCAGCCTCTCTTTTCAGCTTCTTCACATCTTCCTCATATTATACCTTCCCTCCATTTCTCTTTTCCAGTTTATCTCTTCCTCTCTCTCTGTATCACCTCTCTCACCCTGTTTCTTTCTCTTTCTCTCGTTCGTTTTTCTGTCTTTCTTTTTCTTTCTTTAGTGTATTCATAGCAACATAGTACAGAAGGCTGAAAAACTACTTTAGTCCATCCAGTTCAGCCTGTCTATTAGCGGTCTAGTGGCCCTAGCTGGTAATGTTATTACATGCAAAGAAGGCATACAGGCCAAATTTGATTTCTTTTAGTGTGTTCATAGTAACATAGTATGTACTTTAGTCCAGCCAGTTCAGCCTGTTTATTATTTCTTTCTGTTTTCATCTCTTTCTTTCTTTCTCTCTCTTGCTCTTTCTTACTCTCATTTTTGTTCTCTGCATTGCCAAAGTTTTCAAGCCCTATCCAACTCTGGCTTTCTCACTTTTTCCTCTTGTCATATTACTTCAGTCTTTTTCTCTCGTTCTCACATGCTATGTCAGCCTATTCTTTTTAACTTTTCTTCTCCTTTCAACATTCCCTCTATCCTCTCTTTTTTCCCTCACTTTCTCTTCATATTACATTCCCTTTTCCCCCTCACATTCTCTTTTCCATATTTCCTCTTTATGCCCCCTGTCTCCTTTTTTTACATGCTTTCTCTGTTGCTCACCCTTCATTTTGTTATGTGTGCCTAGAGGGGACCCTCCTGAAATCTTACATAGAGATTGCACCCCTGCAATGGCAAACATACAAAAAGCAAGTGGCATGGCTGTAGGATTTCACCATGTGGCAATATTGTTTATCCAATGTTCAGTCATTTACTGTGAAAAGCAGAGTAGCGACATGCTGATAGAAAGCGTCATGAAAGCAATTGTGAGCCTCTTAGACTCTTGTCCTCCAGCAAATCACACAGCTGAAATGATTAGTCTCAGTTTTCACCTTTACACTCAATTTGTTGTAGGTTTCTTCATGCAATAATGAACAAGAGGCAATACAGGACCCAGAAAAGGTGTTGTGTGACCGGGCTAAAGCATAGTCCTTCTCCAAGATGATTATAAATGTGATACTGATTGATAGCCACTTTGTCACGCTGATTTTGCCTGGACGGCTGATAGAAAAGGGATAGCAATCTGCTGCCTTTCATCAATGCTCAGGATCATGGGGAATAACCTGATGAGGTCACTGTATCACCTGCAGACTGTGTTATCTTGCAGTTTCTTTGAGTCAAAGTAAAACTAGACAACTTTCGTCCCAACAGTATCCTTGCTGCATACAGAGGAGTGTGCTTAGGTTGTGCCTGGCTCCCCACCCTAGACTCCGCTTTGAAATTACAGGGCACCATATAACAGGCTTGCCCTGTGCAAGGTGAGCTGTCACCCAGGGTGGCAGGGCTGGCTTGTAGAGATGGTACACAATGATTGGTATCTTTTTTTTTTTTTATAATTAAAAGTTTTTATTGAGGGAAACAATGGTTACAGCATGTGGCAACGCAGTGCCAGAAAGAAGAAGAGCATGAATTACAGCCACTACATAGAATAACAATCTGTAAAATCAATCACCATCAATCAGAAACCATACAAAAGGGTGGCGAGATGAAGGGTGCGGCTGCATAGAGCCTTGCTCCAAGTGTTTTGGACTGCAATTCCGTTTAAACCACCTGATGCAGCAGCTGCGTCCCATGTTCCCAAATTTTATGAGCGGGTGAAAGAACTGGGAGAAACGGAAAATAAACTATTGGGCAACAAGTAACGCAGGGGGGGGGAGGGGGAGGGAAGACAGGACAGACACATCAGGGGGAAAGTACAGAGGGAAGGAAAGGGAGGAGAAGGAATGGTAAGGGACGAGGGAGGGCCAGATGGAAGGTCCAATCCTCGAGGGGTCTGAGAAAACCAGGCTACGTATAGAGAAGGAAATCCGGAGAAAAAGTGAAACTATCCCATATCTGCCAGGTTCTCCTGTGCTTTTCCAAAGTGCCCCTTAGCGAGGCGGTGAGCTCCTCCATCCTACATATGTCCCGGACAACGGCCAGCCACTGTGCTATTGTGGGGGGCTCAGGAGATCTCCACCTCGCCGGGACGCAAGTTCTAGCTGCACTCAAGAGGGGGGCGAGAAGGGACTTGCGCCTGGATCTCACGGAAACCGGTGCGAGATTAAGCAGATAACATACAGGGTCCTCACCCAGGTCAACATCTGTCAGTTTCCTGACAATCTCTCTCACTCCTGCCCAAAAGCTGGAGAGTTTCTCGCACTCCCAAAAGATATGTGTCATAGTCCCCCTGGCCCGCAGGCACCTCCAGCAGAGGGGGGAGGAAGAGGGAAACATTTTCGCCAGCACCGCTGGGACCCGATACCAGCGTGTCAGGATTTTGAAGTTAGTCTCCTGATACTTGCAGGAGATAGAGCTCTTATGGGCCAACTGGATCATAGCCAGTTGTTGCTCATCTGTGAAGGTCCTACAGAGTTCCCTCTCCCATCCCCTCACATACGGAGGGACAAAGTCCTCCGGAGGCTCCGTCAGCAGCGAGTAGGAGTACGACAGGGCACCCCTAAGATGGCCAGAGCCCAGGCAGGTCTGTTCAAATTGCGTTAACTGCCTGGGTGCCGTACATCCCAGGGATCGCTGATAATGCAAAAGTTGAAGAGATTGCAACTGCGTAATGGGCCTGAGTGCAAGTTCTGCAACCAGAGTCTCCGGCCTTCTCCACGCGTCCCCGCTCTGCATGTGAAGTCTCCTATAGCAGTTCTGCCTGATCCAAGCTCTGAAGGGGCCTCCCGCTATCTCCACCGGGAAATCAGGGTGCCCCAGAACAGGTGTCAGAGGGGACGGGGAGGGGGAGAGGCTCGTCCCAGCCAGCAACCCGTCCACCACCCTCCTGGATGGGCCGACCGTAGGGTGCGTATTCAACTGTGGGAGTCTATTCAGTGGTATCCATGGCAGTCCAGGAAGAGGGCACGGAGAAGCAGCCTGCTCCATTCGAACCCACTGCTTCATATCAGAGTGTCGACACCAATCAATTACTCGGCTCAAATGGGCAGCGGCATGGTAACGCCTCCAGTCTGGGAGACCCAATCCCCCCCTAGATTTGGGGACCGTCAGTAGGGAGGCCGCCATACGATGGGAGCGACCAGCCCAAACGAATCTAGTACATAGTCCTGTGAGCTGTTTGAAGAAGGTGCGAGGGATATCTATTGGGAGGGCCTGAAATAGGTAGAGCACCCTAGGGAGGACGTTCATCTTGATGACACTGACCCTTCCAAACCAAGAATAAACCCCTTTGTTCCACCTATGGAGGTCCTCCTCTAACCTCTTCAATAGTGGGGGAAAATTTAAGGCGTACGTTCCCGGCAGTCTAGAAGGGATACGCGTGCCAAGGTAGGTAATGGCCTCCCGCTCCCATTTAAAATGGAAATTCTCCGTAACGTGTCTCAGGCGTTCCGCGGGGATATTAATATTTAAGGCAGAGGACTTCTGGTAATTGATTTTATAATTAGAGACCTCCTGAAAGCTCCTGAGCTCGGCGAGGAGATTAGGTAAAGTGATCTCCGGCTTCGACACGAAAAACATCAAATCGTCAGCGTAAGCCGCCACCTTGTGCTCAATCCCACCCACCCTCACTCCCGAAACGTCCGTGTTCCGCCTAATCAAGCGTAAGAATGGCTCCAGCGAGAGGATAAAGATAAGGGGGGAGAGCGGGCAGCCCTGTCGCGTCCCATTGAATAAGTTAAAGGCCTGGGAAGGCAGGCCATTCACCACCACGGACGCCGAGGGGCAGGTGTATGAGGCCAGGACCCTGTTAAGCATCCTATCGCCTAAGCCTATGTGGCGCAGGGCCTCCTCAAGGAAGACCCAGCTCACCCTGTCAAATGCCTTCTCGGCGTCCGTGGAGAGGAGCAACGCAGCCTCCCCCAACTGTCGGGCGTGGTGAATTACGTTCAAGACTCTAGTGGTATTATCCCTCCCCTCGCGGTTCGGAACGAAGCCCACTTGATCCCAATGAATGAGGTCCGGGAGGAGGGGGGCAATTCTGTCCGCCAGAATTTTGTTGTATATCTTGAGATCACAGTTCAGCAAGGAGATGGGCCTATAGCTCCCGCACTGCGCTAGGTCCTTGCCCGGCTTGGGAATCACGGTAATGCTAGCCCGCAAGGTGTCCCGGGGGGGCGGAAGGCCATCACTCAAAGAGCCGAAAGAGGAGACAAAGTGCGGGCCCAGGGTGCCCGCAAGTTCCTTATAGTATTCCAAGCTATATCCATCCGGGCCAGGTGCCCTTCCGGGTTTCATGCTCTTGATGGCCCTTGTAAACTCCCCCACGTCTATCTCCTCCTCCAAGGCCTCCACCACGTTCCGCCCAAGCCGGGGAAGATCCGATCTCTGTATGTAGGCCCTTACCTTCTGCCGATGCGCCTGAGACCTATTCAGCGGTAAATTATACAGGGTGTCATAAAAGTCCCTAAAGGTTTTGGCTATATCCCCTAGTTTATAGTGCCTTGTGCCTCCGGGGTCGAGGATGCTGGGAATATAATTCCGCGATCGCTGCCCCCTCAGGGCTCTAGCCAGGGCCCTACCGCTTTTATTGCTAAACTCGTAGAAAAACCTACGACTTCTCGCAATCTGGCCCCTGACCTTTACAAAGCTTATGTCTCGGAGGGTCTCACGCAGTTTAATCAGCTTGGCAGATAGCGCGGGGTCCAGGGACTGTTTGTGTCTGGTCTCCAAGCTTCGGAGCTCCTGGAGCAAGAGGGCCACTTGTTTTTCCCTTTCTTTCTTGAGGTAAGCACCTCGTCTGATTAAGAGGCCTCGGACCACACATTTGTGAGCCTCCCACTGAGTCATACGTGTCACGTCAGGGGTATTGTTCTCTGAGAAGAACGCAGTGATTGCCGACTGAATTTCCGCCTTAAACGCCGGGTCCTGCAGCAGGGAGCTATTGAGCCTCCAATGCCCTGAAGGGGGGGGAGAGTCCGGAATCAGTAAGGTGACGGAAATGGGGGCATGGTCAGAGATCGAGATCGAGCCTATGTGCGGTCGTGAGATGAGATGTGCGTACCTGTGGGGGATCAAGAACCAGTCTATACGTGAATATGTGTTGTGAGGAGGGGAAAAGTAAGTGTAATCCCTCCCCCGGGGATTAGCTATCCTCCACACATCCAAGAGTTGGTGGTCAAACAGGAGAGCCTTAATCCGCCTAATAGCCGAGTAAGGAACGCTAGAAGTCCCCCTGGAGGTGTCAATTTGAGGGTCAAGCACACAATTAAAATCCCCTCCCAAAAGAAGAATGCCAGCAGTAAACTCAGCCAGCTTCTCCAAGGTAGATCTCAAGAAGCTAGCCTGGTTCATACTCGGGCAGTAGCAGGTCGCGAGCGTCACCCTCTGTGTATAGAGGGTTCCCCTGACAAAAAGATACCTACCCTCGCAATCGTGGATCACCTCTTCCAACGTCCAGGGGAGACAGCCCGCCAAGACGATGGACACCCCCCGCGACTTAGAGTCAGGGGAGAGGCCATGGTACTGGTGTCTGAAGTAACGGCTCGACAAGTTGTGCACCCGTCCCCCCTTAAAATGGGTTTCTTGGAGAAAGGCAATCCCCGCTCCCAGGCGCTTCAACTCAGCCAGAACAGAAGCGCGCTTCACAGGGGAGTTCAAGCCCTTAACATTTAGCGAAGTGCACTGGACTCTGGACATAGCTATGCGGGGTCAGCGGCTCCTATCTCAGGGATAGAGGATGCGAAAAGGCGTGGGTTCTCAGGCCAAGGAGAGGACAAAGAAGGAGAGTGTGGGAAGGACCAGTAGGAGAGGGAGGGAGGGAGGGAGGGAGGGAGGGAGGAGACCGAGAAGACACCAGGCAGCAAAGGAAGAGAGCCACGAAAGGGGGAGGGCAGTACAAGAGGGATAAACTCACAATGAACTAAAACTTACGAGATAAAACCTAATGTGAAAGGGAAACTGAAATTCAAGGGGATCTAAGTGGGGAAGGAGTTATCCTGTCCCAAGAAAGAACCCTGGGCGCCCGAGGCTAGCAAAAGGCCAGCCCAGAGGGCCACAGGGTCTTGGCCTACAGCGGGGGCGAAACGGGTCCGAGAGACAGAGGAGGTCCCCCCGGCCGACCTTAGGTTAGGTTAGCTATAGGGCAACCACCCAGAATTGTAATATCAGAAAAGTGCCTCAACATAGGGCAGCGCCCGTAGGGATGTTGGCGTGAGGAATTTGGTGCAGGCCCGGGCCCGCCGACCCGCCACGCAGAGATGGGCCCGGCGGCGGCCTCCGGGGTCTACAAGCAAACGGTCAATCAATGCGGGCAGGAGAGCGGGTGACAACGTCATATGTGTAACCAGCTATCACTCTAAGCAAATATGTATGTAACAGTCAAAAGAGATGTTATAAACAGTTATAACAAGTAAGTAACAGGATTCGGAACTCGCCGAAGGCTGATCCCAGGTGTCAAGCCCCCTCACGCGGGAGCGGGAGCTCAGTGCGGGGGGCCAGTCAAGAAGAGAGGTACAGGGTATCTCGGCGGAAGCCTTCGAAGCACAGACTCAGCAGGCAGACCGAGTAAGGTAAAGTATAGGAAGGATCAGCCTGGCGAGTCCCAATCGCAGCAATAAATCTCGCATAGTTTAAAGAGCAATCAACAAGCAGCAAACAGCAAACAAGGTCAGTGATAGGAAGTACCGCTGGTAACCATGGAGCTCGTCTAGTCCTCACTGTTCAAGCGGCGGGGATCCCTTGCCGGTCCACCGCCACGTTCCCCGCGGGCCTCGGCTCCGCCCCTCGCCCGACGGAGCCTTTGTGGTCGACCCCCGAGAGACCGAGGGGGGCCGAAGGAGAGAGAAACATCACGCCAATCCGGGATCTCCACCGGGGGGGAATCCAGGAAGATGAAAAGGTCCGGGAGGTCCGCTTGGGTTTTTACAGTGAAAGTACGCTGATTCTTGCGGACTACTAGATGAAAGGGATACCCCCAGCGATACGAACCGCCACACTCCCGGATCCTGGACAACAAGGGCCTCATGACCCGTCTCATCAAAAGGGACCTGCGCGAGACATCAGGGTACAACTGCAGGGGTGCTCCATCAAAGTGAATCTGACCATGCGCCCAAGCTTTCGCCAGGATGTCCTCCTTCACGGTGTAGTAATGCAGGCGGCACACAACGTCACGCGGGCGAGCAGGGTCGGGAGATCTGGGGCCCAGGGCCCTGTGGACCCGGTCGATCACTATCTCGGTATCCGGGGGACGACAAAGCAATTCGTTGAAAATGCCGGTGATGGTAGGCCGGAGCTGGTCCGGGCCCGTTGCCTCGGGGAGGCCCCTGATACGGATGTTATTGCGACGGCTTCTGTTTTCGAGGTCGTCCAGGTGCAGGACCGTCATCTGTGCGACAGCCTTCTGCTGGGCCAGATCCCGCTCCAGCGTCTCCAGTCTCTGGGCAGTCGTGGCGCGAGACCGCTCCAGTGAGTCGACTCTGGCATCAAGACCGCCCACCGACTGCTGCAGATCAGAAATGTCCTTCTTAAACGTGCTTTCAACCCTGTGAATGAAGGATTCAAGATCGTCCCTGGTGGGCAGCATCTTCAGTTCCGCCTTCAAGGCTGTGAGGATAGGGTCAAGAGGAGGGTGCGTCATCGTTGAGGGAACGTGCAGGGCTCGCGGGGTAATCTCTGGAGATGTAAACGCCCTCTCCACGGCCGAAGAGCTGAACGGCGTCCGGTCACGAGGGCATCCCAAACTCGCAGGCATGGGGGGACGGGCCGGGCGGGTAATAACATGGTCCAGAGCAGGCTCATTGTCGCCACAAGGGGCCACGGCAACTCCCCTCCCCTCCATCGGGGCATGGCCGCGGGGCCAGGTGGAGGACGAGGAGTCATTTCTTTGTTGCCACGCAGGGGAAGAGGGCAACCCGGGCGAGGCCCCCTGATCAAACCAGGCACCTGATAAATCTGGGGAAGCAGGTGCTGCAGCTGTTCCCGGCGAAGCTCCAGCAGGGGCCGACGTGCACCGGTGCTGAGGGATCTCCATCACGGACCCCAGAACTGGGCCAGGGCTAAACTCCATCTCAGGGGGCCCCTTCCATGTTAACGGGGAGGGGGTATCCATGGGTGAGACGTTCGGGGAAACGGCCGTGTGCCCCGACCCAGCCAGGAGCTCCAATTGCTGAGGTGAGGGTGGGAGGTCAGGGCTATGGCAGATAGATGCGGAGGGCGCCGTGTAAGTGTCCCCCAACTGCCCCCCAGTCGGGATGTGGCCCGAAGGGGGTGGGCTCTTCTGCCCCTGGTCCCCTGTGATGACATGTGGCACCGGGGTTAATGGTGGGTGTCCCCCCCTCCGTGCGGTTTCACATGCTGGGCTGCCAGGCGTGTCTCCCCTCCCAGCCGGCGGGGGAGCACAGACCCCGCAGAGGCTCACCTTGTCAGAGCAGCTGCTGCTGCCTGAGGAGCGCCACTCTCGTCGGCACCGCTCTCCGTCCTCCTCTGTGGCTGGTGCTGCTGCACGGCCGCCGCCGCCCCCTCCATCTTCACGAGACAGCGCGGGCCGTCTCTGAGAGCCGGCGTTCTCCACCCCGCCGCCACCAGCTCCGCTGCGGGGACCGGACCCCCCCGCCGAGGGCCGGGCGCTCCCCTCCTCCTCCGGCACACTCACCGGCGCTGGGGCCGACGACCTCCTCGCCCGCTCCCGAGGATCAGCATGTCCGCCGCAGGGTGCGGCCCCTCCGCTCTCCGACGCCGCCATTTTGGAGGTCCCCTCACCTCCTCCCCTCGAGCGATCCGGGGCCAGGTAGGAGCTGATTTTCCTGAGTGGGGGGGATGATTTGGTCCTCGGCTTCCGACCCCTTGCCATAGCACCTGGCAATGGATATAGGTGGCTAGTAGCCCAGAAAACTTTAATAAGGCAGGTCGGCCGGAGGGAGCTCACAAGGGACACGTCCTCACACGCTCATCGCCGGCCACGCCCCCCCACAATGATTGGTATCTTATAGAGATGGTATGCAATGATTGGTAGCTTATAAAGATGATGCACAATAATTGGTAGCTTATAGAGATAGTACACAATGATTGTTAGCTGATAGAGATGGTACACAATGATTGGTAGTGTCAGGACCCCGGGTTTGGCTGATGCCCGGCTGGTGGCTGGGGTCTATTACCCCATCTGCTGTATCGGTAGCCACCAGCGGTTGTCAGCAGAGCTCTGGCTGCACACCCCATGTGCAATCCCATCAGCCACCAGCGGGTGTCAGCAGAGCCCTGGATGCTCTCTCCCCATCATCTGCTGCACCTGGTGTGTGGAGCTATTTAAGTAAGATCGGCCCTCCACCTGGTGCAGCAGGATTTTGTTTGTTTGGTTACTTGTGTCTGGAGTTCTGAACTTAAGTCTGTACCCGTTCCTACCGGAGTCTGTAGACTGCCGGCATCTGTCATAGGCCCTTGGGTGAGTGCTCCAGCACCTTAGGGTATCTGTTTTTTGTTATTAGGTTTTTTGTTAGTGAGCCTTATTTTGTATCTGAAATTAAGATATTTTTGTTGTTGTTTTTTCCTTGATTAAAACCTTTAAATACATTTTGGTAGTTGTGTCATTGCTCTGGCCAAACTGTCTGCTCCCTGGCCGAGTTCACATTAGAGAACTCCTCTGCCTTGACAGGTAGCTTATAAAGATGGTGCACAATGATTGACAGCTTATAGAGATGGTACACAATGATTGATAGCTAATAGATATGGTACACAGTGATTGCTAGAGTTTAGAGACAATACAAAGTAAAAACAATTCAACACAAATGATAGAAAACAAAGGAATAACAGCTTGGTCTTTAAATAATAATTGTTCAGGCTATTGATTGTGATTGCATTTTAAAAGACTGTAAGCTCGCAAGGGCAGGGCTCTCTCCTATTGTCTCCTCATGGCATCTAGTTTTGTATTGTTCCCTGTACTATATGTTTTACCTTGTTTGTAATCATACCTTGTAAAGCACTACGGAAGATGATGGCACTATATAAATAAACAATAATAATAATAATAATAATAAAAGGACAGAAGCTGCACAAGTACCTCTATATTTAGGTGGATCCACATCCCATAGCAAAATGAAATAAAATAAAAGACAAAGAGCTGAATTTTTAGCCTATATAGGCCAGGCTGTGGCAGGATCTTCTCAGTATGTTTCTTGCAGTCGCAAGGGACTGTGAAGATGTCTGGTTTTCCCTGCTCAGGTAGGGCTCCCTCTGGAGGCAAGGCCTTTTCACTTGTACTGACTCCTTTTGTTCTTGTTGTTGCAGGATGGGGGTCTGGAAGCCGCTGCTTCCTTGGTCGGTGGTGTCAGGAATCGGCGCTTACCTGAGCCCCGTTCCAACGCTGGCTTCGGGCGCCCGGCCGCAGCAGCTCCTGCCCGGCGGCCACGCCGAGCAGCGGTGGCGGCGGCGGCTCAGGCGGCGCCGCGCACGGCCGCTCTCCTCCCTCGTGCCCGCGCCCGCGTTTCTGTCTCGCGCGCGCGAGCACGTAACCTTTATGCCCTCCGGCGGCGCTGCACACAGCGCGCCCGCCGGAGGCTGTAGTGGGAAAAAGGTTTGAACCAAGGGGCACAGGCACGCCCCCTTGGTTCAGGCTATGGGCCAATGAGCCCAAAAGAGAGGTTTGGGCTACACGCCCTTTTTTGGTTCCGTCCAATGTTTTCCAGGATTCTAGTTGCACCAATCACCTACACTTCCCCTCCCCTGTCTGTCCTTATAAAAGCAATTCCCCCTCAGTTGGGAATTGCCTGTGATAGCGCCTTGTACCCCGTTAGTAGCTTCTCTAAAGTGTATTTCTTGATCTCCCGTTGCCGACCACCGCCCGTCTTGACTACCCCCGATCTGATCTCCTGTTGCCGACCTTCGCCTGTTTTGACCACCCCCGATTTGATCTCCTGTTGCCGACCTCTGCTTGATCCTCGACCACGTCTTGTCCAATCCTTTGTACCGCTGCCATCTCGGAACTTCTGTTGCTGACTCCTAGCCTGTTGGACTTCCGTCATACACTCAGTGATCGGGCTGCTCGGCACCACTTCCAGCCGCGGGTTCTCCAGGCCTCTGAACGGTAAGACTCCAATCTTTGAGCCATTGAAGTCCTGGGGGCAACCGATCCCGGGCAGGCGTGCTCTGCGTCCCGGCAAGCGGGGGCTCCTAAAGGTGAAGCTGGCTGCGGAGATTGGGGGTTGGGGTCTTACAGAGAGGACTGGAGTTATCTAAGTGGACAGCTGTAGTTCCCGGAGTGTGACATTATCACAGGCCAAAGATGGATGACCTGGTACAGCAGGTACAAGCTATGGCTACGGCGATAAACCAGCTCGCTCAAAGAGTGGCCACTCAAGAATCTCGACAGTTACCGGCATCCTCTGTACCACCTCATATTTCAGAACCAAAGATTCCATTGCCGGAAAAGTTTTTTGGGGAACGAGCTAAATTCTCCAACTTTAAGAATGCCTGCGAACTGTATTTCAAGCTGAGACCCATCTCCTCAGGCACTGAGTCCCAACGAGTAGGCCTAGTCATTTCTTTGCTTCAAGGAGACCCGCAGTCCTGGGCCTTCAGTTTGCCATCTCATGATTCTGCCTTACAATCCGTTACAGCATTCTTTACTACTATGGGCGTTTTATATGCTGACCCTGATCAACAATCTACGGCAGAAAATAGGCTTCGGGCCTTAAGACAAGGACGGAATTCGGCTGAAGATTATAGTGCTGAATTCCGCCGCTGGGCCGTCGAATCAAGGTGGAATGATCCCGCTTTGTGTAGTCAGTTCAGGGTGGGGCTGTCGGAAAGCATCAAGGATGCTTTGGTAAACTTTCCTCCACCCGCAGACCTAGACCAACTAATGCAGGTCTCCATTAAAATAGACAGGCGTCTTAGAGAGAGGGCTAGGGAGAGAGCCAGGGCTCCCACGTCCTTCAGGTCTTCCCAGAGTCTTAGTTCCCCGGCTACCCGTGGGGAAAATACCTCATCTCCTTCCCAGGAAGAACCCATGCAATTAGGGAGAACCCGGTTAACCCAAGAGGAAAAGCAGCGTAGGCGGTCCAATGGGTTATGCCTATATTGTGGGAACTCGGGACATTTCGCAGGGTCCTGTCCCAACAAGGGGAGACCGGCGGAAAACTTCCGCACCCAGACCAGGTAGAGAGTACTGATCTGGGTGAGTCAGTTTGCAACTCTCGCCAAAATAAAATGTTAGTACCCATTGACCTATCTTGGGGTTCTTCCAAGCAAACAGTTTCCGCCTTTATCGACAGCGGTGCGGCGGGAAACTTTCTGGATAGGAGCATGATCTCTCTTTTAGGTATTCCGTTAGTTCCTCTAGAAAGATCCCTACAAGTTTTGGCCATCAATGGGAAGGCCATTCAGGGGGGACCTATAAACACCAAGACCCCACCTCTTCGATTAATTGTTGGCTCTTCCCACTCTGAGTTCTTAGAATTTTTCATCTTCGACTGTCCAGAGACTCCGGTGGTTTTGGGATACCCCTGGTTACAACTCCACAACCCGGTGTTAGATTGGCGGGTTGGGGAATTGATCAAGTGGAGTGACCATTGCAAAAATCACTGCTTCACTACAGGCCTTAGAAGTGTGCAAGTTTTACCTCAGGGATTACCTCAACCATACGCAGACTGGGTTGATGTCTTCTCTGAACGTTCTGCGGATACCCTTCCTCCACATCGGTCTTATGACTGCCCTATTGACTTGCTTCCTGGCACGATTCCCCCGAGGGGAAAAATTTATAATCTTACTCTGCCCGAAGAGCAAGCAATGAGGGAGTATATCTCCGAAAATTTAAGGAAGGGATTCATTCGCCCCTCTACCTCTCCTGCCGGGGCTGGATTCTTTTTTGTAGAGAAAAAAGATGGTGGCCTGAGGCCATGCATAGATTATCGAGCCTTGAATAAGATCACTGTTAAGAACCGATACCCCTTGCCCTTGATCGGGGATCTGTTCAATCAAGTCACAGGGTCTCAAATTTTTTCCAAGTTGGATTTAAGAGGGGCTTACAATCTGATTCGCATCCGACAGGGGGATGAGTGGAAAACCGCATTTAATGTGAAAGACGGCCATTACGAGTACCTGGTCATGCCTTTTGGTCTTTGTAACGCACCAGCCGTTTTTCAAGATTTTGTTAATGATATTTTCAGAGAGTATCTCGGTAGATTTGTGGTCATATACTTAGACGATATTCTCATTTTTTCTAATTCCTTGTTGGAGCACAGACGTCATGTTAAATTGGTACTACAAAAATTAAGAGAGAACAACTTATTTGCTAAACTTTCCAAATGCGTGTTTGAAGTCACCACAGTTCCTTTTTTAGGGTATATTATCACCAACCAGGGTTTGGAGATGGACGCGGGGAAAGTTTCGGCGGTTCAGGATTGGGTTCAACCCAAGACCTTAAAAGAATTGCAGCGTTTTTTAGGTTTTGCTAATTTTTATCGGCGGTTCATCAAAGGCTTCTCTCATGTTGTTGCACCTCTTACCAATCTTACCCGCAAGGGGGCCTTTACTGCTAACTGGACTCCCTCTGTCTGTGAGGCCTTCCTGGCCTTGAAACGGGCCTTCACTTCGGCACCAGTGTTAATTCACCCAGACATTCGTAAGGCCTTCATTGTTGAGGTGGACGCTTCAGAGCTGGGGGTGGGTGCAGTCTTGTCGCAATATTCCGGTAATCCTGAGCGTCTTCATCCATGCGCTTATTTTTCACGTAAATTCAGTACCGCGGAGCAAAATTATGATGTCGGTAATAGGGAGCTATTAGCTATTAAACTGGCTTTTGATGAATGGCGACACTGGCTGGAGGGTTCATTACATCCTATAACTGTGTATACGGATCACAAAAATCTCGAATACATTGGGTCTGCCAAGAGATTGAACTCTCGTCAAGCACGTTGGGCATTATTCTTCTCGCGTTTTAATTTTATTATTACGTTCAAGCCGGGTGTAAAAAATACTAAAGCGGATGCCCTATCTCGCATGTTTGGTGAATGTAAGGATCGGGGTGATACTGGTGACCCGATTCTACCTATGGGTTGTGTGGTCGGGGCATTACTTCCTGATCTCTCTAACACCTTGGCGCCGTTTCAAGACCAGTCTCCTAGTGATGTTCCCTTGGGATGCCAGTTTGTACCGCCACATTTGCGTTCAGATGTAATTCGCGAGTTTCACAATGCTAAAACTGCTGGTCATGTGGGTAACCGAAAAACCTTTATGCTTGCCCGTCGCCATGTATGGTGGCCAACCATGAGACGCGATATTACCGCCTTTATCGACGCTTGTGCTGTTTGCGCTCGAAGTAAAGGGCTTCATAAGGCTCCCAGTGGCGGTTTGGTTCCTCTTGAAATCCCTGCTGAACCTTGGACTCATATTTCTATGGATTTTATTGTAGATTTACCTTTATCACACGGGAATACTGTTATTTGGGTGGTCGTAGATCGTTTCAGTAAGATGGCACACTTCATTCCTTTGGCTAAGCTTCCTTCTGCACCAGAGCTTTCTCGATTATTTACTTCACACATTTTTCGTATTCATGGTATTCCATCCAATATAGTCTCTGATCGGGGCGTCCAATTTACTTCCCGTTTTTGGAAACATTTCTGTTCGCGGCTGGGTATACAGATCTCTCTTTCGTCTGCCTACCATCCCCAGTCCAATGGGCAGACGAAAAGAACTAATCAAACTTTGGAACAGTACTTAAGGTGTTATGTCTCGGATGCCCAAGAACGATGGGCAGAATTTATTGATTTCGCCGAATTTGCTTACAATAATGCGCCTAGTGAGAGTACCAAGATGTCGCCTTTTTATTGTAATTTGGGAAAAAATCCTAGAGCTTCTTCCCTTTCAGGGGCACCTTCCAACTTGCCGGCGTTGGAAGAGTGGCTTCAGGAACGGAAGAATATCTGGACACATGTTCAGGAAATTCTTAAAACCACTGGTTTAAGATATAAGAAATTTGCTGATCGTCGTAGATCACGGGAACCTACTCTCCAAGTAGGCGATCTAGTTTGGGTCTCCACTAAAAATATTGCGCTCCGTCAACCTTCTAGCAAATTGGGTCCTAAATTCATTGGCCCTTTTCCGATAATCAAGAAGTTGAATAATGTGTCTTTTAAGATTCAACTCCCGCCGACTATGAAAATACCTAATTCTTTTCATGTTTCATTGTTAAAACCGGCGAAAAGTACTCCTCTTGCTGGTCCCTCACCCATTCTTGTTGATAATGAGCCCGAGTATGAAGTGAATAAGATCTTAGATTCACGTAAGGTGCGTAATTCTTTACAGTATTTGGTGGACTGGGTTGGTTACGGTCCCGCCCGTCTTGACTACCCCCGATCTGATCTCCTGTTGCCGACCTTCGCCTGTTTTGACCACCCCCGATTTGATCTCCTGTTGCCGACCTCTGCTTGATCCTCGACCACGTCTTGTCCAATCCTTTGTACCGCTGCCATCTCGGAACTTCTGTTGCTGACCCCTAGCCTCTTGGACTTCCGTCATACACTCAGTGATCGGGCTGCTCGTCACCACTTCCAGCCGCGGGGTCTCCAGGCCTCTGAACGGTAAGACTCCAATCTTTGAGCCATTGAAGTCCTGGGGGCAACCGATCCCGGGCAGGCGTGCTCTGCGTCCCGGCAAGCGGGGGCTCCTAAAGGTGAAGCTGGCTGCGGAGATTGGGGGTTGGGGTCTTACAGAGAGGACTGGAGTTATCTAAGTGGACAGCTGTAGTTCCCGGAGTGTGACAGGTGGGTTGCAGGGAGGTTGCTTTTCCGGTAGTGCAGACAGGTCTGACCAGTAAGCAACAGGCAGGAGGGTGTGGGGACCAGCACTTCAGCTGTATTGCTTAGCAGTTAGAGCAACCATTTTACCATGTCGCAGACATCAGATGCATTGGGGTTTCACAGAGAGTGGTGCCGCGTGTCCTCGTCTGACCTTGGACGAGGAACCCCTTTGCGCTAGCTGCACTACTGTCCTGCGCCCTCAATTGGATTGCCCAATTTCCCCTGCGGCTTCAGGATCGGACTCCTCGGAGCAGGATACCCCCTCCGGGGGGCTACCAAGTCCATTTGTGTCCCAGGGTCCGCCCAGGGTGGATCAGTTGGAGAGCATGGTCAGTGGCCTTCGTCAGCAGGCGCATCCTGAGTTTGTCTTTGCCTGCCCAGATGGGAAGGCTATGGCCAAGCGTAGGCATATTCATACGGAATCCTTGAAGGATTCTAGCTCCTACGTCTACCTATTTAGGTGTTCAGGATCTAGTTCCAGCCGGTCAGAGGGGGGGGTGTCGCCCCACAGCAGAGAGGAACCGGAAGATACGCATATGCCTGGGAAACATCTGGATTGCCCGACAGATCAGATTGACAAGCTCATTGAGGCAATATTGTAGGTTCTGCATCTCTCTACTCCTCGGCCAAAGTGGCAGATGAAGAAGGGTGAACCCTACAAGCGTCAGAAGGTCAGGCAGGATTTTCCCAAGCTTGCTCATTTCAACAGGATAGTGCCAAAGGAGTGGGAGAAACCGCATAAGCTTCCATCTCTTCCTAAGTTCCTGGTCGCCAATTGACCCTTTCTGGATGAGGCGGTCAGGGTTTGGCCTTTGCCAACTGTGGTAGACAAACTGGTGTCGGGTTTGACTAGGCACACCATTATCACTACTTCGGATACTGCAGCCTTGAAAGACCTGGGGTATAGGAGGTTGGACCAGCGGGCCAGGCATGCATTTTCCATGCCTGGCCACCTAGCAGCAGAGGAGGCATTTGCGACATGTAGGTTCGCGTTCCTCTGCATTTCTTTTGAACTTTTTCGCTATGGAGGAAACTTCGAAATGGTGCAGGACTGTGCAGATGTTGGACAGTCGCTTCATATTGACGGACAATGTCTGGTGAACCCTGAATTGGTGGCTGGACCACCCTTCACAGAAGTCCCAAAACTCCCCCAAATACAGGGTTTTTCCCCCCAAAGCCCAAGAGGGACTAACCTTCACCCCTAACCTGGACCAGCAGTCACTGGCAGTGGTTCAGTCCAACCAGATGGTTCAGTGTTTCTGTGATCAGCGGGAGCGCAGTCTTCCAATCAATGTGTTAGAACTGATGGCGATTCTGCTGGTTCTCAGTCTGCCCAGCTCTGGGGCCTTCTGGTCAGGGTGCAGTTGGACAATTCCACAGCTGTGGCCTGTATAAACCATCAGGGGGGTACCAGGAGCTGGCAGGCATTCCAGGAAGTGAATTATGAGGTGGGTGGCAATTCACGTTCTGTACATCTCAGCGATTCACATTCTGGGGGTGGAGAATCTGCAGGCTGATTATTTGAGCAAGGAGATGGTGGACCAGGGGTAATGGTCCCTTCACCAGGACATGTTTCAAGCCTTCTGTGACCGGTGGGGAGTGCCAGAGGTGGACCTCTTCGCATCTTGGCAGAATCAGAAAGTCCAGAGGTTCGTGTCCAGGGTGCGAGACACAGTCATCTTCTAGAATCTACTTTAGGACTTGGAGGGCCTTTTTTTTGTGTTTTGGTGTGAATCTAAGGGCCACTCATGTAGGAGGTTCTTGATACCCCAAATTTTGGAGTTCCTCCAGCAAGACCTGCACGGTGACCTACAGCCCAGCACCCTTAAGGGCCACGGTCTTGGTCTTGTCCATTTTTTTCCAATGGATGATCACGGAGCAAAGGTTAATCTGCACTTTCATGCAGGTTACACAAGTTCTCCCTCCATGCCAGTTGAACCCATGCCAGAGGCTTCCCTGATTATGCTCACGGTGAAGGTTGCTATTCTTGTGGTGATCACCTCCATCCAGTGGGTTTCATTGCTGGCAGCGCTTTCGATCAGATCACCCTTTTTGGTGCTGCATGAAGACAAAGCGGTGTTTCATCCTAGTTTCATTCATGTGTTCCATCCTACTGCTACCCTCCTTGTGCCTCCATGTCCCACTCCCCAAAAGTAGTGACTCCTTCATTCCCTCAATATGGTCAGCAGCCAGTATTACTTGGCCGCTACTTGAGATGTACGTAAAATGGATGTCTTGTTCGTTATCCTATAAGGACCAAGGACCTGGCGGCTCCCAGGTCCACTCTTAGCAGATGGATCAGGCAGGCAGTCATAGAACTTACAACTGCAAGGGGAAGGAGGCACCCTTCCAGGTCACTGCCCACTCCACCAGGGTGATTTCCTCATCTTGGGCTTTCCAACACCAGGTGTTGGCAGAACAGATAGCAAGGCGGCGACCTCTCGTCTCTCCACACATTCACCAAGTGTTACAGACTTAATGTCAGGGTTTCTGCTGATGCTGCTCTGGGGCCTAAGGTGTTGCAGAGGGTGGTGTATCTCACTCTGGAGGTCTAAGCTTGAGGTGCCAGTGATTTTGTTCTTGGTTAGGTTGATGCAGTCGGCTGCTGGTTGTTCTTGCACAATTCCACCCTTATTGATGGTACTGCTTTGGGACGTCCCACGCGCTGCTACTGGTGGTTCCCTGGAATAAAAGAGATGAGAAAAGGGAAATTTGTGTACTCACCGGGTAAATTTCTTTCTCATCCTTTTCCATTCCTGGGGCACCACCCTTGCCCTACTGTTGTGTTACAACTGCGTTTTTGGCGGTTGATGCCTTCTATGCAGTTTTAGTTTTGTTGCACTGTTTTTCATGATCGGAAACATTCTTTTTCGATTGCAATTCCAACAAACAAACGCCAGCAATCTGAATGTTCATGGTTAGACATTGCCACAAATCTTTGACAAACAACTAGTAGAGGAGATGCTGCCTGATGTTCAAAGATGAGGGGTAACCATTTCATATAAGCAGGGCACTTTAGAGATCAATGAATTCATTACAATGAGGTTAAATTAAAGAGGTACTCTTCTGCCTCACTCAGAGCCACACTCCAGCACTGACTCATTGACTACTCGTAGTCATGTATGTCCTACCAAAAAACCAAAAGAGTATGCTGATCATAGCCAGACCTTAAAGGAAAACTCTCTTTTTGCCAGGTTTTTGGTGTTACGCCTTATCCTTTTCCTCCTCTATAATGTAAAATAAACATTTGTGTCAGGATTGTGCCCTCAGCCCTTTAAGCCCTCTCAAGTAGTTTACATCACTGATCACAAGAGGGAAGGTTTAGGGGAGCAATCTACTAAATGTTGATTTTTGTTACTAGAGGTCTGCTTTAAAGTGGACAAATCTTGAAGATTCCAGGGCAGGCCGCTAGTCTGCCCCTGGAGCATTCTATACTAGATGCAACACTGTGTGAAACCCCCCAAGGTGCTGGTAATCTTACCTGATCCCGGCAGCTCCCACAAAGCTGTCTTCGCCGGCAGCCACATCCCCGGCTTCTCTGTAACTTTGCTCGCTCCCTGCACCAAGCCATTCAAATAGGCTGGCCGTGTGGGAGTGCACACTCCACAGGGAAGCCAGAGATGCAGCATAGTTTAAATTAGTGGCTTTATGCCGTGCATCAGTATGCACCGCATAAAATGCTGATTGGATGAGCACCCATGCAAGCACCGTTGGAGCATCGGAAAGGTGGGTGAAAGTGGCCGATCTGGGGGGTTTCACATAGGGGGACATCCTACATAGGGATGCCCTGGGGGAAGAGTGGTTGGTTCACTTTAAGCTGAGCAGAGAAAAGCAAAAGTCCTTTGAGATGGATGAGAAAAATCCTTAAACCGGATCTTCAGCATCATTTAATGAAAAGTCCAAACCCCTCAAAAACTATTCCCCAGCATCTAAAATTAATATATTTTAAGTTTTAGTCGCTTACTTTTTATTTTTTTCCCCCACTGACCTGCAACATGAGGGTGCATCACCATGAGCAGCCTATCAGCACAGCCAGCGACCAAGTCTATAACCACTGGCCGGTGCTGGCCCTGAAAACTGTTAGGCTGCTTCACGGCAGCTGTAGAAGGTGAGTTCCCAAGCAGTTGTTTTTTTTTTTATCAGCACAGATGCACAGCGGGGCAGCCCTGGTAGCTCTGCCCCATGTTGTATAGCAAAGAGGGACCATGGTCATTTTTGACTATAGTTCCTCTTTAAAAGGAATTGTTTAGAAAATAAAACTAAGAACTTACCGGTATACTCATCTTTTTGTTTTATTTCTTAGACAATAGGTGCTCTTAATGGAATCCAGATGGTGCATTTTAACTGTATTTACAATTTTAGTTACAAAAAATAAGGAAAATAGCATTGTATTTATAAGGTACACAATGTTCCAGTTACATTTTCCTTTACACATTATCTCTGAGGGTTTGCGCGGATAAAGCACACAAACAACATACCCACACCTATTATTATGGAATAACAGTTCTCATCCAGAAAGAAAAACTTGAAGGCACAAGAATAAAATATTATCCTCTACATACTGCAATACAATGACAAATCACACTCTATAAACCACTAGTGTGGATTAAAGAGCTTGTACCCTACTTCATGGTCAACAGCTTAATAAAATGTTCTTCATCGTAATGCTTTCCAGGTGGGTGGGTGCCAGTCGGGACTCGGGAGCTGTGAGACTACAAATCCTGCATTCTCTGGGTCCCTGCTGCCATGTCTGTACCTTGTATTGGACTTATGTAAACTGTAAATTTAGGTAAGGTTAGAGCCATCCTTGAGTCAGAATTAACATAGGAGAATAGAGTAACTGGCCTTAAAGTCCTTGACCAGGCATCACAATAAAAAAAAAAGCTATACTCCTGTTTTGTCCCCCACAGCTCCTCCATGCAGTCCTGGGGTCTTCAAACTTACAGATGAGTGAGAATGAGTGATTACGTCTTCCAGCCCTGATCAGACATAGCAGTGTCCATCAAGGTGGTAGTAGCCCCCCCCTTACATACATACTCTAATAACTGTAATGCAACCCCCAAAGTGGGGGCAGGTCAAACGCACCT
The DNA here is from genome assembly GCA_027917425.1 of Gastrophryne carolinensis. Classification (NCBI taxonomy): domain Eukaryota; kingdom Metazoa; phylum Chordata; class Amphibia; order Anura; family Microhylidae; genus Gastrophryne; species Gastrophryne carolinensis. Next base: position 381,253,514 of record CM051239.1, read on the forward strand.
TGGCATGCCCCCTCCATTGCAATGAATGTTAAGGAGTGCTAACGAAGGACGTAATCGCTAATTCTCCACCATCGGTAACTCTGAAAAGCCCCGTTGCTGGGGGGCCATGGAGCTGCATGTAGGAGAGGAGGGAGACTGTGAAGTACTATAAAAGGACAGTAGATGGGGTGGTATATGATAAAGAATAGAGGAAGATCATAGAGGGGATTAAAGATAGAACTAGGTTAGATTTATTCTTTAGTAATAGGTCAAGTATGAGTCAGTTTGAAAATGGATAGAAAAGCAGAATAACATAAATAGACTGGATTGATGGATATAATTGATATAAATAAAATAAATGGATATAAAGGGAACCAAAGAAGCAACAATGTTGCACTAGAGCAGTGGTTCTCAAAATTCCAATGCCATGATCCCACAATACAGTTCCTCATGTTGCTGTGACCCAAACCAAAAAATAATTTTGGTGGCTACTTCAAAACTGTAATTTTGCTACAGTTATGGTTCAGAATTTAAATACCTGATACGTATTATGTATTCTCATTGCTACAAATCAAATATAATTTATACATAGTGATTAATCACAAAAACAATATTTAATTATATGTTGAGAAATATTTATTACTAATTCCAATAAATAACATTTCACCATGGCATAGCATGTGTCGGAAACTGTCATTTCTCCGCCTCTTATTGAAATTAATAGGAGGCTGTGGCGGATTGTGTGGTAACTCGAGATTCTCAGGAGCTCTCTTCCACAAAATCTGCCGCACTCACAATGAAATCAATAGGAGGCGGATTCAATGCCGGAAACCGCTGATTTCAGCAGTTTCCTCATTCAGAATATGGGAAAATAGTGGGAGATATGGGAGATAATTATACATTGGGGAACAGTGTGAACTACATCTTATAGTGGTCTCTTATAGTATAAGACCGATGTAGTTCACACTGTGTAAATGTATAGTGCTTTGTGTAAGTGTAAGCTGCTTTGTGTACTGTGTAATGATTACACACAAAGCCCCTTACACTTACACAGTATTGTGTGTATGGTGTGTGTACTGTTTTTACATTATTAACCTTTTTTACACCAGCAGGCTGTCTCGCAGGTTTTCTTGCCTTTCCGCCTCTTGCCTCTCCACTTCCTAGGCTTCTGTCCTCCGGCGCTTGCTGCGTCCACCCACTGATGATGTCAGCAAGTGCCAGACACACATAATGGGCTGCTATGGACTGTGGAGCGATCCCCCCGCTTCCCCCGCCCCTTAGGCCCCGGGCGGATGATGCAATCACATCTGCGCATGCACGCAGGCATTTAGTTTGGAACGTGCATCCATAATGGTGTGGGTTCCAGCTGAATAGCGCTGCTGCAGACAGTAGCGTGACTTCTCAGCGGCTAAAGCCATCGGAAAAATGTATTTTCTGATGGCTTTAGGCGACCCCTGTGTTTTGGTCGTTCGACCCCACCGGGGTCCCGACCCACAGGTAGAGCACCGCTGGACTAGAGGGTATTCAAAAAGGAAGCCTACATGGTGTTGTGTTCTTATTTCTTATGCTGTAGTCATAAAGTGTGAAGGAGGACACTTGTTAGAAAACAGACACACTTGGTAAGAGACCACCCAGTGTAGCAGGAAGAAGTATTAACATGGGATATCAGGGCAAGCTATGGGGAAACCACAGGTTGGGACAATACTTTAGTGCAGACCTAAAATGGATGAATCTGGCTGTGATGAGAGTGTGAGGCTTGAGAGCTGTCTGCAACTGTATTCACCTCCCAATGAGAAATAAGGCACCAACTCTTTTTTTATTGAACTACAAGGAAGCTCAACACTCGCCTACCACACCTGGGCTTCCAGGCAAGCAGCGGTCTATTTGAAAAGAAACCACTTGGGTTAGTGGTAAAATAAAACTGCCTATTATGAGATTATTATTTCAAGAATAGTAAATGCTACAAACAACAAGAGTATAGTTTAGTAGTTTATTTAAACATGATTCTATACATACAAATGAATATTTACATGATTTGAAACAATAAAAAATGAGAGGTTCCAAAACTAGGTCCTCATTTTAAAAAGTGTCCTTCAAATTTCCTTCCCTTGTTCAGGTGCTTTGTAGTGTTTGCCAAAGTGGAAGTTTTTATATTTTCAGATCCCTATGTGTTACATCACTAAACTTCTTTGGAAGATATCTTATTAATATAGCTGAGAAATATATAATAATTAAAATACATGATTGAGAAATTAATATAAGGTAAGATTATGAAAAGAGTCTTTTCTCCAGTAACCCATATGGTCACAGAAATTTCAATGGCAATTGAAAAGCGATGATGTAACAACAGGTGATGTCTTGTGCCTTCCATTCAAGGCTATAAATCTATACGTAAGAAAAAGAAGAGAAGGGAGGCGGCAAAAGAATGTTACATAAACGGAAAGTGTTTGTGTCTATCTAAGTCTGGATATTGATTGTAAGTGTTTTGTATATTTACATTATTTGGTCAATTATGAATAATTCATGATATCATTCATGGTGTTATATCAGATGAGTTTGATAACTTTAACCCTTTATACCCCAAGCACATAGAAAATATACGTGGCTTCTCCTACCATAAAAAGCCAGCCACGTGGATTGTACATCCCTGCCATGTTCTGCCTGTTAGAGGCAAATAAATCCAGGGGTTCTCTTCTTCCCCCAGGGGGCCTCCGACACAGCCCCTGCGCCCTGATCTACCAGCCCCCATAGCTGGTGCCTAGGCTGATTTTGTTGGAGAGGGCCCACACATTTTTTTTCAATTGTTAAAGTGGACCAACACCCAGAGGTGATCGGGCCGGGAATCTATAAGATTCCCGGGCCGATCACCTCCCTCACCGCGGGACATCCGAGATCGGGATGTCCCGCGGGGTGAAACCCCCCAAAACCCCAAAAAAACCTTACCTTATCGGCGGCGGCTGCCCCTCTAGCCGCACCGGGCGTTTGTAAATGGCCGTCGCGGGCGCGCGCCCTGTAAGAGTGACGTGCGGGAGGCGGCCAGGGACGCGCTGTCTTGTCCGTTGCTGTCACCCGCTTGTCCGTCGGCGGGAATTGAACGGCGCGGTCACGTGGGAGCGTGGTGAGGTGAGTTTTTGGGGCTTTCTGGGGGGTTTCACACACCCGAAGTGGACCAAAACCCAGGAGAGTCAAAATCCTGGGTGTTGGTCCACTTTAAGGGCTTAACACTTGATAGTGTACATGTTATATTTTTTTTGAAATTCTCATAAAGCACTCTCAGCACTTTCAGTTTGGGTGTCTCTAGGGTAGGAATGGGTGCCTACCGATACATATGTGGTACGGTTGTAATCAGAAGGAATGGGTCTTTTACATGAAATAAGGTTTTCTTCGAAAACGTACATTTTTTTATTTAAAAAAAAATGCTACAAAATTTAAAAAAAAAATAAATTTTATTAATTTTTCCACATACCGTTTTGCTAAGATGCCCTTCTTCTCCCCCAGAAGTGTGGTGGGGTGGTTGGTGTGTCTTACGGTGTGAATTCCTAATAAAAAAAGCCATTCTCTCATAGGGGGACTATATGCTGATTCATCATTAGCGGCAGGTAGCGACAGATGAGCGTCTGTAGCAGGCATTTTCAGAGCGCCCGCTAGTAGTCGCAGTGCTCGGCCGTGAGTCGCTACTTTATAGCGACTCAGTCGCTGTTCAGTAATGTTGAATACATTGTGAGGAGTCGCTATTTGACCAGTACAGCGCTGTATGGGAGCGCATGTTAGCGACTGCTCATAGAGATCGACTCACACCATATTCAGCAAAAAAACAGCCTCACAAATCTCTGGCGCCGAAAAATATTTGTTTGAAGTCCAGAGCGCAGGAGGCGGTGTGTTTAAAGCGTGTTTTCAAGCATCTATCAACTAGTGACAAAGCGAAAACATATGGAATTACATTGTAACAACATTGTAACATGAACACTTTAATGCCAGACCTGTAATGTCATTTCTGAGGAAATATATAAAAAATGAAAAAACTGCTATTTCAATGCCAGAAGAGGTCACAGAATTATTTGTGATTTTTGGGGGAAAAAAAAAAGCCGTTTAAAGAGAAGAAAAGGATCGTCCATTGAAATGTATGGGAGAGCGTCAGGTAGCGAGAGGTCATACCTGGCGCTGTGCAAGGCTGAACACTGGCGCTGTTCGCTGAGGCTGTGAAAATGATGAATCGCTACATGGTGCTATCCCAGTCGCTAAACAGATTCTGCTTGAAAAATGTGTAATTGCGTGCCGTGTCCGGCGTTCACCAGTCGCTACCTGTCATTAACCAGCCACTACCTGACGCTATCCATTCTTAAATAAGGGCCTTATTTTCCCAATTGTAGCCAAAAACAGATTGCTCCCAAGTAAAAAAAAAAAATAATAATAAATGCACTATTATCAGCTTTAACATACACAAAATACAAGGTTGTGCAGCAATGATGAATACATTGTGGGGAGTCGCTATATGACCAGTACAGCGCTGTATGGGAGCGCATGTTAGCGACTGGTCAGTGCGACCGACTCACAACATATTCATAAAAAAAAACAGCCCCACACACCTCCGGCGCACAAAAATGCTTCGCTGTAGCCCAGAACACTGCATAAATATATAAAGCATGAAAAATATTTTCAAAAATTTATTTTTCTATGCCAGGAGAGGTCACAACATTATTTGAGATTTACCGAAAAAAAAATTAATAAAATCCCCTGTTTAAAGAGAAATAAAAGAACGTCCATTGAAATGTATGGGAGAGCGACAGGTAGCGAGAGGTAATACGTGGTGCTCTGCAAGGCTGAACGCCGGCGCTGTACGCTGAGGCTGGGATAATGATGAATCAGACGCTACATGGCGTTATCCCAGTCGCTCGACAGAATATGCTTGATAAATGTGTAATTGCATGTCGTGTCCGGCGTTCACTTGCCGCTACCTGTCGCTACCTGTGATTTACAAGGCACTACCTGACGCTATCCCTTCATGAATAAGGCCCTAAGTAATGTATGGTTATAGGCACAAAATTATTTTTCCTAGGGCAGATGCTTTCCCCGGGATAGCCACAGAATTATTTCAGACATGACAGATGCAGACACAGATTTTTTTTCTCTATTATACCTGGCATTCTGTGCTATGGCAGTCAGATGGGTGGGTTAGGTGCCCCCCCCCCCCTTATGTGCTTATGTGGAAGTTTGTTACACTGAGACACAGGACAGCTGCAGACACAACTCTATATATAAACATATATATACTCGCAGTATACGATAGCACTGCGAAATACCAAAGAAAGCCCCCTGTCTTCGCTCGAAGTGGTGGAGGACCACGCAGCACGCCGGTGAGGTAAGTGGGGAGGACAGGGGGCTTTCTTTGGTATTTCGCAGTGCTATCATATACTGCGAGTATATATATGTTTACCTGCTTACACCATATGTGAGTGGCGCTTATTAGATTTTGTAGTAGCACAGTATAGGCTAGGAGGCCGATTCATCAATAGCGCCAGGTAGCGACAGATGAGCGACTGTAGCGTGATTTTTTCAGCGCCAGCCAGTATTCGCTGTGCTTGGCCGGCGTTAGCTTGATGACAGCGACTCAGTCGGTGTGCGGTAATGTTGAATACTGGCAGGGGGGTCGCTGTTTCACAGGTCCAGCGTTGTATGTGAGCGCCTGACAACGAATGGCCAGAGCGAACGGCTAGCTTCATATTCATCAAAAAATCACGCTCCGAATGTGCTGTCGCTGTCCATTCCTTGTTTAAACCCCAGAGCGCTGGCGCCGATCTGTATTAACTAGTTTTTAACCCCTAAACAACCATATTTTTTGAATGTAACATTATACATGTTTTTAGAATCATTTTGTTATATGAATACATTAATCTCAGACCTGTTAGATCAATTCTGCACATATTTTTTTTTTTTTTTTTTTTGACTTAAAAATAAATCCTAACATTGCAGAAGTGTTCTCCGATTTTTTGACATTAAAAAAATGTAATAAAAAATTATTACCAATTAATCAAGAATTATTATAGATTGCTCCATTGAAATGCATTGGACATCGCCAGGGAGCGACAGCTCATACCTGGCGCTGTGAGGGAATTTGCAGCGGCGCTGTTCGGTCCAGCCGGCTTCATGATGAATGCCGCGCTAGCCGTCGCTCTCGCCGGCGCTAGCCTCATTTTGCTTGATAAATGCGTCATTGTGACCGCCGCGGGCGTACTTGAGTCGGTAGTCGCCGTTAGCTGTCGCTACCTGGCGCTCGTCAGACACTACCTGGCGCTATCGCTTGATGAATAAGGGCATTAGTTTCAGAGTAGATGCACTGATTTTCTGCACATGGCACTTTCTTTGTATTATATGTATTGCATGATTGCACGGGTTGTTATGCTGTAAGCACTGCGAGTTTTTAGCAGTGCAATCTTTCACAAATAGACAGAGCACTTTATAAGTAGACACTAGGCACTTTATGCACTCAGCACCTTCTATAAGCGCCATTGCACTATGAGATGTATGCCATTAATATTGATGTTTGGGTATATTATCAATTGATTATCTATTTTGGTAGTAATATAGCCCTGGAGCTCCTCCCCACTTTCTTTGGGTTTTAATAAGTGTTTTTTAACTGTGTGTATATATGTTGTTATGTGTATGTGGTATTATGTATGAACTTCTTATGCTCTAATAAATTGGATATTAGATTTAGCAGTGTGCAATTAGCATTTGTGGACCGATTGGTGGGCCAGCCCTGGGGTCGCACCAGACAAAGAGGGTTATGGGGGAGCCACAGGTAGCGAGAGGTCATACCTGGTGCTGTGCATGGCTGAACGCTGGCGCTGTTCGCAGAGGCTTTGAAAATGATGAATCAGAAGCTACATGCCGCTATCCCAGTCGCTAAACAGATTCTGCTTGATAAATGTGTAATTGCGTGCCGTGTCTGGCGTTGACCAGTCGCTATCTGCCGCTACCTCTCATTAACCAGGCGCTACCTGACGCTATCCTTTCTTAAATAACCCCCTAGGTCTGCTGTTGGCCTAAACCTGCTCACCTATTTCCTACTGGTCTGTCAGCAACAGGGGACCATAAATTGCATTGCACACTGCAGCTACTGTCCTTCTTGAAGAGGAGGTGCAGCCTGCTACTGAAATGCGTGCTATGGTTATTAGTCCCCTGCCCTCTCTAAACAATATGTATCTTCTCATTGTTGGGCAGGAAGTCTAGAGAAGACCAAAACTCTTCAAGGCATCTATGTGCCACAGGGGCCACTGGTAAGACTTGAGATAAATAAATACTAACATTTTCTTCCCAGAGATCTATTTGATATTGGCTGCACACTGCTACACCCCCACTACTAAAAGTTTGGCTGCTGCACCTGTGTGCAACTGTTGCTGGGTCCCCAGTCTGATGGGGAGTAAAAATTAAGTATCTCTTTACATCCAGGCCTAACAGTGATAAGATCCCTACAGACAGGACCCTTCCTGTTATAGACTTGGGCCCTTATTTATCACGTGCTAGCGCCAGGTAGTGTCTGACGAGCGCCAGGTAGCGGCAGCTAACGGCGACTACCGACTCAAGTACGCCCGGCGGCGGTCACAATGACGCATTTATCAAGCAAAATGAGGCTAGCGCCGGCGAGAGCGACGGCTAGCGCGGCATTCATCATGAAGCCGCCTGGACCGAACAGCGCCGCTGCAAATTCCCTCACAGCGCCAGGTATGAGCTGTCGCTCCCTGGCGATGTCCAATGCATTTCAATGGAGCAATCTATAATTAACCATAATTAATTGGTATTAATTTTATTTATTTTTTTTTTTAATGTCAAAAATTCGGAGACCACTTCTGCAATGTTCGGATTTATTTTTAAGTAAAAAAAAATTAAAAAAAAAATTTGTGCAGAATTGATCTAACAGGTCTGAGATTAATGTATTCATATTACAAAATGATTCTAAAAACATGTATAATGTTACATTCAAAAAATATGGTTGTGTAGGGGTTAAAAACTAGTTAATACCCATCGCCGCCAGCGCTCTGGGGTTTAAACAAGGAATGGACAGCGACAGCACATTCGGAGCGTGATTTGTTAATGAATATGAAGCTAGCCGTTCGCTCTGGCCATTCGTTGTCAGGCGCTCACATACAACGCTGAACCTGTGAAACAGCGACCCCCCAGCCCGTATTCAACATTACCGCACACCGACTGAGTCGCTGTCATCAAGCTAACGCCGGCCAAGCACAGCTAATACTGGCTGGCGCTGAAAAAATCACGCTACAGTCGCTCATCTGGCGCTACCTGGCGCTATTAATGAATCGGCCTCCCCGTTTAGCTCTTAGTTTGCTATTCATTCAGGTTACAGTATTTCTGAAGGAATTCATTCAGGAAACTGCAATTGCAGAATTATTTTCTTGAAAACTTTTCTCTAGTCATATCACTGACCTTTTTATTATTTTATCATTTTTGTTCTGTTCTATTTTTTTTTCCAGCACCATCTTCGTTTTACCCTCTAGAGCAGGGATACTCAACCACTTCTTGTAAAGCTCCAATTAAAGGCATGGGGTGAGAAATGAAGGTAGGGCGGAGGGTTGTCCTGGGGGTGGGGGTGGATAGTTAGAAATCAGGACACTTGGGAAGGGGCTATAGATTCCCCAGGTAAATCTAAAAAAGGCTGCTTGCCCCCCAACCCCAAATTCCAGTTAGGCACTGGGAAAAAAACAGGAGCTTTTTTGGCACACCACTTTAACCCCCCTACGCATTCTGTGCAGGTCGTGTACAGGGGTGAAAGGGGTGAATGGGAGAGAAGCTGTTAGGGAAAGGGATAGATAGACTGAATAGGAAGAGCAGGGAGGGATGGAGAGAGACCTGAGAGAATGGATAGATGGACAGAACTAGTAGGGCAAGAATGAATGGCCAGAGCTGGAAGAAAGACTAATGGATTGGCATAGCTGGTGCCAGGGAGCCATGAGCCTAGACTAGACTAAGCACTTCATCGCCGATCAAGGGTTACAGCTCTGAGCAGAGCAACACATAAGCAAATGAGTGCAGGGCTGTCAGGGCAGGGGTCTGGAAATCTGGCACAGAGGACCGTATTCAAACCCCCATTTGCCTATTGAGTATCGCTGCTGTAGATCAAGGGTACCACATGCGATTTTGCAATTATCTCAAGTATCACCTATACCACCACCAATACAGATGTCCCAGCAGAATGTTGCTTTGACTATGTGGCACATCCTACTGGAGCAGTAGATTGTCTATAACGCTTCATGCCCCTAACTTTCACCTCTGGGGGGTTTGAGTACCACTATAGGGGAGTTTGAGTACCACCAGAGGTACTAATACCACTTCTTGGGGAACCCTGCTTTCGAACACTTGAAAAACAATTTCTCATACACGGAGTGTTCAGAGACACCCATTGATTTCCTTGGAAGCTGGCCATACACAGGCCATGGTCACCTGGTAGGCGCAACCAGGATGCGCAGTGTTTGGCTTCACAAACCAGCTGAAGGAAGTCTGAGAAAATTTTGATTTTTCTTTAATGAAATCTGGATGCAAATCAGATCATGAAAAACACACAGAAGAAAGTTGAAAAGCATATTCTATCAGGTCCATCACGTCAGTCAGTCCCTGGACACCAGGTACAGGCTGCACAGGCTGGTTGTAATCTGATTCAATTCCTTCATTGCAGCACGTCTACGTGTTTGTAGGTCAGTGTGTGTTACTGTGTCAGAGAGATTTTCCTGCAGGCTGCAACATTTCCTGAGCCCTTCATCCTCTGTATCCTGCATCCTCAGCATCTCTCAGCATCACCATTATCATGACCCCCCCACCTTTGTCACCAAATCAGTATATGTATATAAATCTTCTAACTTGCAATTGATAGCACTGCTTTAAATTATTCGAATGAGGTCCCACGCCCCATAAATTTACATAAATGTCCTGGAAAAATTCACAGCAGCCTATTGATTGCAACATGGGCCCACCTGCTCCTACGTGCACTGATGCCTATAAGAGTAATCCTGAACCTTCCTAGTGACAGATTCACTTTAACGTGCACATACATAAACCGCCTAACCAGCGCCAGATTATGAGGGAGGCGCCCAAGGGCCTCCACCAACCTTTGGGTTATGGTCTGGTCCAGGAAGTTTTTCAGTCTTTGGTCTGAGGGGCCGTGGGACCGGCAAAGAAGCTATTGGCAGCAGTGTCGCCCCTTTTTTTTGTTTTTTGCAAACCTGCAGCCAAAGCCACCACAGGGCAGGATGGAGAGTCTAGAGAAGCAAAACCGCTGTCAGCAACACTACAGTGATGGGTGCAGAGCTGTCAGTCGGCGGCCGCTCACTGCACATAAGCCACCAAGCACAGCCGCTGGCAGCTCAATGCAGGGAACTGTTTTCCGCTGGACCAGCTGAGCGACTACACCACACCCCAACCAGAATGGCAAAGCAGGAGTTCCCAAGCAGCACACACCCACACAGGGGTGGCACAAGGGACTCGATCTGATGTTCCAGTAAGTAGGAGGGTGCCAGACAACCACCAATCAGTTACTTGGCTGGACTATTATTTTAAAGGAAAAAAAAACAGTATCTGGGGCCTCCGCCAGATTTTTTGGCCAGGGGCCACCACCACCACACTTAATCCGGCCCTGCCCCTAACAAACCGCTAAATATTCTGCATTCATTTTTTACAATGGTGTTCTGGCTCACTAGACATTTTTTCTGAAGTGTAAGCTTTTATTACTAGATACGTAATTAATAATGCATGCAGAGAAGCTTGTACCTGTCACCAGGTTTCTAATGTTGTCAGCTTTCTAATTAATGGAGGTACTAAACTGCTCAACTAACGCTCAGGGGAGTGTGTGTGTGTGTGTGTGTGTGTGTGTGTGTGTGTGGTTAAATCTGCAGCATATGCCATTGGGCCTCTATTAACAGGCCAGGTGAAATTTTCAAGTAAAGCCACAACATCACGGAATCTGAGGATTCCCCATCTGTAAATGTGATCCAGAACCCAAGATTTCGACTCTCCTGGGGTCCAGGCATATGTGCGACCCCCCCTCCACAGTTTCTCCTGCTCCTCACATCTTCTTGCTGCGTCCATCCACCACCAGAAATTCTGACATGTCTAGGGTGGGTGAACGCAACAGATGGAGGGTTGCTTGGAATGCCACCAAAAGGGATTGACTCTGGCAGGGCATTCAGAATTGGGAATAGGGGTCTGTTACAGAAATTGGCAGGCTCGGGCGTGGATACCTGCTACCCATGGAACACATGGCTAGGACAGCAGCTGTGGTGGCCAAGCAAGGGTACACTAAAACCTTGGGGGGTAGATTGTGGGGGGGGGGGGGTTAAGTCTGCAGCATATGCCTTATACATGAGGCCTCTATTACAAATGACAGGCCAGGTGAAATTTTCAAGTAAAGCCACATCATCACAGGAATCTGAGGATTCCCCATCTGTAAATGCAAAACCCAAGATTTCGACTCTCCTGGGGTTTTGTCTGCTTTACAGGGGCATTATGATTTGAGATGCCCTTGTGTGTGACCCCCTCCCCCCAGTTTCTCTTGCTGTCTACATCTTCTGTCTGTATGCATCCACCACCAGAAATTCTGACATGCCTGGAGTGGGTGCAGGGCCGGCTCCAGGATTGTAGAGCTCTGAAGATGCCAGGGGCCCTGGAAATTGCCCAGGTTTGCTCTGTGCTGGCACCGGCCCTGAGTGGGTGAACGCAACTGACGGAAGGCTGCTTGGGATGCCCCCAAAGGGATTGAATCTGGCGATCTGGGGGTTTCCCATAGCAGGGTTTAGTCTTTTTTTTGCTTTTTTTCGTTAATTTTTCATTCGTACGAACGTTCGGGAATGCGCTTTCAATGAACGGAAGCAAATCGGAACATTTCCGTTAGTTCGGATCATTTTCCAAACAAAATCGGAAATTTTCCATTCGCTCAGATAACTTCCGTTGTTGGGATGGGTTTCCGTCTGATCCAGAGAGCTGATTTCCGATGGATCTCCACCCTATAAATCCGTTTAATTTCCGATCTACTTACGAGACCTTTGAGGGCTCGGATTGCTATTGTTGAACATGTTTTGCAGCTATGTGGAGAAGTCTGCGTGCCTTTAGCACCAAGGCATTGCATGTATCAGCATGGCCGAGGCCATAAATTGTATAGCAATGCATACCTGAACCAATACATTTCATGTATGCCTTATAGAAGCATTTTAATGCTGATCTAAATTAGTCCTTAGCATGTAAACATTTATTTTCCCACACATCCATATAATTGCTATATTTTTTTAGATTTATAACCTTTGTGAATTATATTTGGATTGTTGAACTTGAATCTTAATTTGTTGTAGGAGTTATTGTTTTAGTTGGTTACCTTTGCTTTGTGTAATTATTTTATATTTGGTTGCAGGAACTGCAAGATGTGCCACTCCTGCCCTTGCTCCTGATGCCCGTTCTTTGCCTGCAGAATGTGGGCCAGGGGTTCTCTAATCGGGCACTATGCAAAACCCCGTGGCGAGGGCCCTCTGGCTTTTGAAGTCCAGATTTAGGTGTTTGGACCATACGTGCCAGTGTGGCACAACTGAGTGTCAGGGTCCTTCAGTTGGTGGACGAGATGCAGGAGCTGCGCAACTCGTTGGGGACCACAGATGAAGAATAATGTTCAGTGGCCTGCCATTGCTATGTATTTTGTTTTTTATAGTTGTTAAACTTTGACATTTTCAAAATGTTTTAAAATTTTATATTTTATGATGGAATAAAAAAAAAATGTTACAGTGTCATTTCATTTACAAAATACATTAACACAAAACTAATGGGCCCAGAAATATTTAAAGATGAATATTCACATGGCCGAGAAGTGATTTGGTAAGTTTTAGGGGGCTAAAATAGAAGAAGAACCTAACCGCGAAGTGGTTTGGGTGAGCTTTAAGGGTCCAAAAGGGAAGATGGAGGACAGTGCTAAATGATTTAGCTAAACATTGTAGTAGAAGTGAGGGTGGCAAATATGTAGGCGAGCACTTTAATGAGTTAAGTTTGTAGTGCGCAGGCGCAAGATCATAAGGATTTCCGTCTGTACGATTATTTATTGAAAAAGGGAAACAGAAACTAACGGGAAACGTAAAGGATTCGTTGGAGTATACGATGGGAAAAGGGCAAAAACGAAAGCCTACGTTGTAACATGTGAAAATGAAACGGAAAAGTCTGGATGGAAAATGACATCCTCGTATTCGTAATCTGCCATACGAACGGATGGAAACTTTACAGAAGGTTTTCAATGCATGCACAGAATCGCTCGCGCACTCATACGAGAACAGAAACATTTCACAAAAAAAAACAGATCGGCACTAAAACTGAAGTTTTTTGTTGTCTCTCTGGATCGAGCCTATTGTCTACCTTGGGGCTGATTCAGAGCCAGGTAAAAATTTACACACAATGTAGACAATGAAAGTCAATGGCAGTTTTCTCTCCTAGAAAAGAAGTGAGAATTCTCACCTGGCTCTGAATCCACCCCAATGTAGTAAGCAGTTACAAATACAGCTAGGTATATACAGATTAAATAGATAATATAATTATTATATATATATTCTTTAATTATATTATCTATTTAATCTGTATACATTATGTATTAGTTGCCAGCAAGGTGAATGGAAAGAGATAAAAGTAACATCAGAGTTTATTTTTTTAAGTTATACTGTAATATAATGATAAGCTATATGGAAATGAAATGGTTAACACAATATGCACTGTGCATGATACACCTGCTGTGCACCCCTGTCTGAGAGATGACAGTAACATCCAGCTATGGACCAGATAACATTATCCTCTATAAATTATACGGTAATAAAGTATCGTAGCAATATATACATTTATAAAAGATACATCTTGGGATATATATTCAACAACATTCTCGGTAAAATAAGATTTCTTTTAACATTAATTTTCCTCCTGCTACTCTGAGGCTATACAAATGTTCCCTGGACTAGATTAATATTGTATTTTTTTAATTATGTCCCTATTCAGGGGCCAATGGGAAAAAGTGAGATGGGGGAAATGTAAAGGAGAGGGAAGGGGTAAAAAATGAAAGATAAAGGAGATAGTTAATATGGTTGAAAAAAAAACATATATCCATCAAGTTCAAACAAGTAACGGAGTTGGAGAAAGTAATTTATTTATTTATTACAGCTAATAGTAACTGTTAAAGATATAAAGAAGGCAAAAGTAATTGTTACACCATTGTGTCGGGCTACGTTTGACACTGTCCTAAACTGTTTTCTATTTTTACATTGAAGAGGAAATGGCTGTGATATCGGGGTTTACAGTTTCACCTTATAATTTCTTTAGTGAATCCTGTGGGTGTGGCCTTTGACTCTGTGATGCCACAGAATTATGAGCATAATGGAGGGGGTCTGTAAGACAGGCATTCTCATCACCCTGGCAGTTCTCCCTTTCTCCCATTATCCATAGTCCGATGATGCAGAGCTTTAGACCACCAGCTTAGCCCTATTAATGGTGGCAAAGAGCAAAGAAATTCAGGGGGTGTGCCACTACTTTTTGCCTTGTTTCTACTTTCAGAAGCATCTGTGTTCTAACATGAAGGGAGAGGGCAGCCATGATGAGGTAAGTTGCTGAATGACTGTTTATGAACTTTGCCTGCAGATTTCTTTTAATGTTATTTTCTTCTGAAAAAGCATCTTTTTTTCCTGTTCTGAAGCTGTCATCTTTTGATGCCGTAACAAGCTTCTGTGGGAGGCTATTCCATCAATTTATAGTTCTTATGGTAAAAGATGATTGTCACCTTCAAAGGTTGAATCTCTTTTTTTCAGACAGAGGGAGTGCTCCCTTGCCTTTGGAGAGGATTTTACCTTGTTTTTTCCATACTTTTTGTATTTGCCATTTATATATTCATACAAGTTAGTAATTTCCGCCCTTAGACATCTCCTCTTGAGACTAAATAGGTTTAATTTCTGTAATCGTTCTTCATAACTAAGATCCTTTATTCCCCTTATTAGTTTGATGGCTCTTCTCAATGGTTATTACCGGGTAGAATGGGAACAAAAATCAACCAGGGCCCATGTGCTTTACAGCCACTCAAAGATTGCATTTGTCTGCTGAGGCTATAATATTGCATGGTAAAGGCTATAGTATTATGATACATGTCAGAACATGGACTGGGGTGTCTTGGCTGGGGTAAAGTGGGGCTGGGTAGGAGAAGGTTTAGGGTGAAGACTTGGAAGGCAAGGAGTGGATAGGAAGTGTTAGAATGTGTTAATACCGGAACAAGCTCTGGGTGAGGTGGACTGCAGGTTTGGAACCATACTCAGCTCAGCCTGTCCCCCTCCCTGTGCTCCCTTTGGCCAGCTCACCCATTTTTAATGTCTGAATACACATTCTTAATGGTCCCACCTATATAGTCACACCAATACTTATTCTATGCTGCTGCAATCTAGAAGCAATCATACTATGAATGAAACACACACACACACACACTATAAAAAGTTTGAACTGACAGCAAATGGTTGATCAATGTTTAATGGTACAAAATTCGCACATAAAATGTTTCTAATATTGAAGGGGTAAATGATAAATGGACTGTTATTTGTTTGTGGGCTATAGGTCTCACAATGCTGCAGCACAGTTTTGAAGATAGTAGAAAAATATACAGGGTATAATACATCATATTACAGCATTCGTAAGAGAGGTGAGCCGGAAAGCCTTACTGCATTTTTATTTTACTAATGCAACTGAGCCAGAAGCACCTGCACAGGCTACAATGTAGTGCAATGACACTATCAGGCTCATTCATCACTAACGCCAGGTAGCGACAGATGAGCGTCTGTAGCAGGCATTTTCAGAGCGCCCGCTAGTAGTCACTGTGCTCGGCCGTGGGTCGCTAGTTCTTAGCGACTCAGTCGCTGTGCAGTAATGATGAATACATTGTGAGGAGTCGCTATTTGACCAGTACAGTGCTGTATGGGAGCGCATGTTAGCGACTGGTCAGTGCGACCGACTCACAACATATTCATTAAAAAAACAGCCTCACAAAACTCTGGCGCTGAAAAATGCTTGTCTGAAGCCCAGAGAGCCGGAGGCTGTGTGTTTAAAGTTTGTTTTTCAGCATCTATCCACTAATAACAAAGCAACAACATATGGAATTACATTGTAACAACATTGTAACATGAAAACTTTAATGCCAAACCTGTAATGAAATTTCTGCAGAAATATATAAAAAATGAAAAATTTGTGAAAAAACTGCTTTTTCGATGCCAGAAGAGGTCACAGCATTATTTGAGATTTTTTGCAAAAAAAAAAAAAACCCGTTGAAAGAGGAGAAAATGATTGTCCATTGAAATGTATGGGAGAGCGACAGGTAGCGAGAGGTCATAACTGGCGCTGTGCAAGGCTGAACACCGGCGCTGTTCGCTGAGGCTGTGAAAATGATGAATCGGACGCTACATAGGGTTATCCCAGTCGCTAAATAGATTCTGCTTGATAAATGTGTCATTGTGTGCCGTGTCCTGCGTTCACCCATCGCTACCTGTCGCTACCTCTCATTAACCAGGCGCTACCTGACGCTATCCCTTCTTAAATAAGGCCCTAAGACAGTAGAGCAGGTAGGGTCCCAGAACATGAACACTGTTAAATTGAATAGAAGGAGGTCTAAGCATTCTAAAAGGTGTCAGGAAGATATTGGGATGGGAAAGGTTTGTTATATGTTATATATAACATAGAACAAGGGGTACTCCTAAAACACAGGGGTTTGGGTGTCCAGTGATGACCCCAGGGACTTATGCAGAGGGAAGAAAAATGTAGGATGCTGCAAGGGATAAGAACGGTGTGTTTCTAAAGATGAGGATGGTAGTAAGATATTAGGAGAAGGCAACACAGCAGATCCCCTAGCCTCTTCGAACACAGAGGTGAGCTGTAGCTGAGCATAAGCATGGCAATGAAGTAGTGAGATGCTTGACAGCAGCATATCCAGGACCCCAGCTCCATTGTAAACAGAGGAAAGATGGTCTGGTCCTGATGGGAATGAAACTGAGATGTGCGAAGTAGGAAGCTTTAGGGCAGCCCACACAAACGGATGCTGAGAGAGTAGATAAGGGGGAGGGGGTCTCTGATTCTGATGATGATGAACAATAGGGGACACCATAGCTGAAGTTGCTGATCCTGAACTTAATACTTAAGTGTTAAGCAGCAGAGAATTCTGAATACATCAGAGCTCCATCCCCTTAAATTCAGAGGAAGAGGGGAGGGGTGATGATGAGGATGATCATAAAGTCGGATTCAGTAGGAAGAATCTTAAGGAAGACACTGCCTTTGGAAAGTTGCTGTGGATATTGAGGATAATGGTGAAGTGTAAGCCAGACCCCTTGGCAGTGGAGAGGGGAAGCTCTAAATGATGAGTGAGAAGCACAAAATACGCCTGAGAACAGCGCAGCCTCTGGAAGCAGAGAAGGCTTACCATGATGAGAAGGGGGGTGATGTGTCAGAAGCAAGAAGACTCCTGAAGAAGGCTCCCTAGGAAACACAAAGATGCAGGGAGCAGCTTGAGAAAAGTTCCGAATGGAAATATACTGCAATCTCTCTAACAGCTGCAGATCCAGAGGACCACAGAGCGATGTGTGTGTGAGCTGAAGGTGGAATACAGAGAACACAACATACCCCACACAAAGTTGATTCTGAGGATGCTGTTACCGTGCCACAAGTAAGAAGCATTGGGACAGTGCAGCTGGGAAGAGAAGAGGACTCCTCAATCCAGAAGAGGATGCTATAGAGGATGCGAGTATAGTGGAAAACGCAGGGTAAATCCTGGGGGCAGTGTAACCCCACTATCGTGATGCTGGCGGATCTCAATGACACTGTGTGCACTGGCCCCGGCTGCTGCCCCTCAGGGAGCCAGATTCTGACAGTTAGCTTCATGGTGAGTCTTTCTGTGGCTATTGTGTTGGGTAATACAGTGATCCTGGCGGTCTTCCTGAGCACCAAGCATGCTCGCACCCCGCAGGGCTACCTGAAGACATCATTGGCAGTGGCAGACCTGGCACTGGGTGTGCTGGTGGTGCCCTTCTCAGTGTATGGGGAACTCCATGTGCTGGCACAGAATGGCTCTGAGGGGGGATATGATGGGCTCTTCACTGGCTCCTGGCACCCTTGCTACCTGGTGGGACCTGTGTTTGCTGGATGCACCCTGGTGTCCATCAGCACCATCTTCTTGCTGAGCATTGAGCGGAGCATTGCCATCCTAAAACCTCTGCACAAGGAAGTGGTGATCACTAAACGAAGGACCGTCCTGCTTATCATCTTGTCTTGGGTGGCCAGCTTCTTCCTTGCCATGACCCCTATGCTCTTTGGCCAAGGGGGCATTGTCCTGGAATACAATGACTGCAGCAGGATGTGTAACTATGCCCCTGGCCCAAGCTCCACTGCCGGCATCTGGCAGATCCTGCTGCTCTTTCCAGCCTTTGACTTCAGTCTTCTGGGGGGAACCATGGTCATCAATGCCCTTTCTCTGACCACCATACACCAAAACACCCGCCGCAGGAAGCTACTGTCTGGTGCGGAGCCTGAGCTGCCCCGTGTCTCCTTCTCTGACATCAAAGCAGCCCGGACTATCGGGGCTCTCACCATGGCCTTTACAGCCTCCTTCACCCCTGTCGCCGTCTTCGTGGTGGGCAACGTTCTGGGCTACCAGTGGTGCACCTTCTCCTTCTTTGCTTTCTGGCTTCTTGCCAGTAACAGCTGCTGGAACGTTATTGTCTACAGTGTGTGTGACCAGCGGTTCCGCGAGGGCGTTCGCCAACTGCTGCTCTGCGGAAGAAGCCGCCAATACTGGAGAGAAACAATGCGGCACTGATGCCTCTGGATGCTTACCTTTCTCAACTCGCAGAAATGTATGTGGTAGGTTTGCTGCTATAGCCCTGCTCACTGTGAACTGTCATAACTGAGGACAATGGGCTACATGATGGCATTGTGACATGCAACCAGTGCCTGCTGCTGCTCCAAACCTTATGCAAGTATAACCCAAGTCCGGCCACATAGGATTACTGTAGATCTCCAATACAAGTTAGACATCTACCTCCTGTTTGCCAGCTTGATGGCTGCACATCACAGGGGGCACAGCTACCTTGCAGGACTTACACATTCATGGAAGAAGCTTAACTCAACAGAATATCTGATAATAATAAAAGGGCTCCGCACAGGACACTACTTTATACAGGGTATGTACTGTATCTCTATAAAGGGCACCTTATGACAGGGATGGGGTTCAGATGATTCTCACCAGTGCTGCAGAACCATTTGTTCTGACTTATTGATGGTTTTACACAGTATTACACAGTTTGGTGTTTATTAGATTGTGGGCAAACATATATGGGCTAATTTATCAAGCCCTATGAAGGAGTGTGCAAGCAGTCATAGGTGAAAAACATATTTATCAATATTTGCTAACATCAGTTTATCTAAAACAGACATTTACTAAACTATCAGTGCACAGCAGCAGCACTTATCAGTGTGCCTGCTTTTATTGAGACAGGGATCTCAATATCTGTAGGATATAATGGGCATGTTACCTGTTTTGGTTTTTAATAAATTATTAACATTCCCAAGGTTTTGGGAACACGAGAGATGCACAATAATATGTGTATTGAAGTTATTGAGATATATATTTTTTAATATTTTCAATATTGCTCTAAAGAATGTGTATTACTGACCTTTTTTAACAGTATAATTTCTCTCTCGCCCTCACTTTCTCTTTTTTTCTGTTCCATATACCATATACAAACAACAGGCAAAGGGGTAAATTAGCCTGCCTTTTGCTTGCCCCATACTGGCTGTCAGGGGTGGCATCTTTGAAAGTAACTGTCACATTGAAACAGAGAGCCTGTTCTGAACAAAGTGTGGCCCTAGACAAAATTAAAAGAGGGGCCCTAACTTCTAAAATATAACAATATTATGCCCAGTGCCTATAATCCTGCCCCACATGCCCACTTCCTGTACAGCTTCCCAAAAGGCACAGTCCCAGTCCTTTATAAGAGCAACAGAAGCGACCTCCTCTGCAATTTGGGATGCCTCAGCATGTGAAACCCTCTTGAATTGATGCAATTCATACCAGATTGGCATTGCCACGGCACATGTGCAGCCCCCACCAGCACCCCTGGCTTCCTTCTAGCGTCTGTGCATGCCAGTGGTATTTAAATGGCCAGCGATGCCACGCCCAGCAGGTGGGAAGCCGCATGCGCCTACAACTCCAGTCAGCTGGTTGAGCTGCTCATTCATATGCACGGCTGAGACAGGCGATTGGAGGAGCACGTGCATGCGTTGTGGGAGTGCCGGTCAGGTAGGAATTGCGACAATTCCCTCTGATGAGGATATAGTAAAAATTCTGGATTTTGTTCCTCTTTAACAAATTGTAACTGCCCCTAGGATGTTATAGCTAAAAAAATCTTACGTATGCAGGTCGCTAATATCAAATAAATAAATTGTATGATTAGCATTGGGGGAAGTTTAGACGTGTTGGGGATTGGGGATATGGTTAGTATATGAGACTGATGGGGAAAGGGCTATAAATATAAGACCCATGTAATCATAGGACTAAGCCAGTCAGCATGTGTATTGTTAGCATGTTACATATGAATTTAGTAATAGAATAGCTAGAATAGGTGTAGTGGATGGACATATGATGGACATATGAGTGTAAAGAATCTCTTTAACCCCCTTAAAGTTTTGCCCGAGGGAAAAGAAACTTGGATTTTTCCAAGCAGATGGCTGATCCTTACTGCCCCCTGCTGCTGAAAAACATCCTCAGCGTGTGTGCCAGAACCTCATGCTCTTTCACCAAAGTTTTGACTGGACTTCTGCTTTAAAGCGGACCAACACCCTCCCATGATCGGCCCGGGAATCTATAAGATTCCCAGACCGATCAGACCCCTGACTGCGGGGCACCCCGATCGGGGGTGCCCCGCTGTGTGAAACCCCCCAGAAACCCCTAAATCCCTACCTTATCCACGATCCAGCGGCGCCTGCCGCCGCCTCCCGCGCGTCCCTCTAGCAGGACGAGCACCCGCGCCGGACGTTTGTGAAGTTGTGAAGAGGTGGTGGCGGGCGCGCTCTCTTGTCCGTCGCTACCTCCCGCTTGTCCGTCGGCGGGGATTGGCAGCGGCGGTCACGTGGGAGAGAGGATAGGTGAGTTTTTCGGGGTTTCTGGGGGGTTTCACACAGCGGGACACCCCCGATCGGGGTGCCCCGCCGAAGTGGACCAAAACCCAGGATAGTCAAAATCCTGGGTGTTGGTCCACTTTAAGTAACGCTTGCTATTCAAAAGGTTGAGCTCCCCTCTGATGTATGGAGAATTCTGTTATCTGAACGTCACGCTCATCTCAGCAGGGGCAGTCATCTCTATACAGGCTAATGCTTGTGCTTTATCATGGACGGTAAATACTGGTAACTGTCTAACTGCACAGGCCACCATTCAGAGCTCTATGTAAAGTGGCGCCATGAGATAATGTTCGGAAGCCCCTTTAGTGGCCCTGTACTCAGCTGGCGCAGTAGATCTCTCTTTCGTCATGGTTATTCTCTTTCTACTTTTTTCTTTTTCTTTCCTTCTTCTTGCCCTTTCCTGTCCTTTCCTCAGAGCTTTCTTTCTTTCATTCATCTTTTTGCCTTTCCTTATCCCTTCTTTTTTTTTTCTTTTCCTTTTCTAATTTTCTCTCACCTCATCATCCTTCTCTTTTACAACTTACTTTCATGTCTCTTTTTGACATTTTCACCATCTCCCCCCTTTTTTACTTTCTTTACCCCTTCCTCTTTTTCTAACTTTTACCCCCTGCAATTTTGAATTTCCACATTGCATCTTTCGCCTTCTTTTTTACACTTCTCTCTCTTTCACACACATTTTTTTCAATCTCTTTCTCTTTTCAAATTCCCACATTCTTTCCTTCCACATTCCCTTCTTTTCTAGTTTCCACATTCCCTCTTGCTCTTTACATTCCTCTTGCATGGATGGCTGTGACTGAAAGCTTTAAATATGTGAAAATTGTAAAACTGAAATAAGGTTCAAGAGTGAAGAATGCTGAAAATAAACTACTGCAAACACAAGAACAAAAGGGGGACAATCTGGAATTAGCCAGGGGGAGACCAGAAGTCAGATAATCACATTTTTCTGAAAATGTTGTAGTTGCTTGGCACACATTTGCAGTAGATGGGGTTGGAGCATCAGCAATTAAAGTACATTATCAGCAGAAAAAAAAAAGCTATACTCACCTTTTCTCCCTACGCAGACCGTCGCTCCTAGCCATGGGCTGCATCGCTTGCGGTGAATGCGGCAGCTCACCGTGACTGATGTTGGGGGCGTCGCCACATAAGAGGAAGTCAGAAAAAGACTCAAGATGAACAGAGCGGTGCTGCGTATGATGCTGGGCAGTGAGGGACCTGGATCCAGCCTTTCAGGTAAGCGCTACAACCCTGGACTAGGAGCGACAGTCTGCGTGGGAGAGAAGATGAGTATGGCTTTTTTTTTTCTGCCTGATTAAACCGGACCAACATCCTGGCACAGTTGGAAAAGAAAGGTAGCAGCCATTTTGGAGCTTCCTCTCCCAACTGACATAACTGAAATGCACAGTAACAGGAAGCCCAGCACGACTTCCTGTTTGCAGGTGGCCTGCAAGCCCATGAGCGGCCATCTTGTTTTTAAAATTTATCCCAGCAGACTTTATAAAAAGGTAATTTTTTTTGTATGTACAGCAATCTAAATTGCTTTGGAGAGGGATGCACATGAGCACCGGATTGGTTTCATTTTTGAATGTTGGTCCGCTTTAAGTGAAGTAAAGCATGTATGGCAAAAATCTCATATGCATGGTATATAGATACTAATCAAATGCCAGGCGGACAAAATACTTTTTGGGGTGATTTTGATACAGTGCAGAAACACTTAAATCCATGTAATATTTTTAAATATAATAATTAAAATATATAAATTATAACAAAAATATTTATAATTATAATATATATTATTATGTAATATATTTAACGGTCTTAGGAAGATCTGGCCTAAGATTTTTTGTCAGCTGAAAGAAAGAATATCATGGATACCCCTTGCACCATATTTTGACCTAATCAGCAACATCTGGTTTTAAAGTGGACCAACACCCAGAATTTTGACTATCCTGAGTCTTGGTCCACTTCGGTGGGGCACCCCCGATCGGGGTGCCCCGCTGTGTGAAACCCCCCCGATCACCCGAAAAACTCACCTCTCCCCGCTCCCAGCGCAGACGGACAAGCAATTTGACAGTCGCGGACAAGTGGCTCCTCCGCCGCCGCCTCCCGCGCGTCCCTCTTGACCATTCACAGACGGGGTGCGCGCACGTCTAGAGGGGCGCGAGGGAGGCGGCGGCGGGCGAAGATACGGTAAGGGGGTTTGGGGTGTTTGGGGGGGTTTCACCCCGCGGGACATCCCGATCTCGGATGTCCCGCGGGGAGGGAGGTGATCGGCCCGGGAATCTTATAGATTCCCGGGCCGATCACGGGAGGGTGACGGTCCACTTTAAAGCTTTCAGGGCCAACCACTGGCCTACCCTCTGCGATGCTTTGTTTTGTGAAATCCCTCAGATTGCCAGTAAAAGCTTACATGGTCCTGGTCCAGTGCTGCATGAGCAGACTCTTGTCCAATCAGAGTCATTTGCTGTGCCTATGTCATTCAGCAAACTGTTCTCATTGTTTACAATGGGCAGTGCAAGCGGGCACATCCCCCGCATCTTTGGGCTGTGCATGCACTTCCGCCCCAGCCATTGCGCACTGCACTGCTGGGGATGAGGCCCCTTGTGCTCTTATTGAAGAAAACAGCTGTTTGCTGAATGACATAGCCGCGGCAAAAGGCTCTGAACAAACGAGAGCCTATGCATTTGCCTTAGGACCAGGAACAGGTGAGTGTTACAGGGCGTGCTGGGGGGTTTCACACAGCTGGGCATCCCAATTTGGGATGCCTCTGGGGCATGGAACAAAACCTGGAAAAGTTAAGGACACTAAGATTGCCAGAAGATCTTATCTGTAAGATGACTTCCTGTCAAATTGGAGATAGGTCTGTATTGCATCTGGAGTGCCCTGTTTAAATCCTATCTATCCATAATTGAGCTGCCATTAAATATGCAATACCCTTCCTAGTATTTTCCTATAAGGGGTCCTTCCACACACCTAGGTGTTCCATTGACAGTACCTTTCTACAGAAGGATATACTCTATAATTGTGCCATACCATGAAGTGGTGTTTCCTGCAAGCTGCCTTTCCATGACAGTGTGTCCCTGTAAAGTGCTCTTCTCAGTGTATAGGGAACTCCAAGGGGATATGAAGAGCTCCTGGCACCCTTGCTACCTGGTGGGGCCTGTATTTATGGGATTCACCTGGCTTCCATCACCACCATCCTCTTGCTGAACATTGACTGGAGCATTGTCATACTGGAGCATAGTCAACACCGATGCACGAAGAGGTGATCACCCAGTGGCGAAAAATCTCACTCATACTCATGTCTTGGGCAGATCCAGACTGTAGCTGAATGTGTAACTGTGCCTGGGACCCACTGGTGTCTGGCTGCTACTTCCAGCCTTTAACTTTAACTTGCTAGGAGGCCACCATGGTCATCAATGCCTTCTCCCTGAGCACCATTCTCCAGCAAACTCACCACAAAAAACTACTGTCTATTGCTGATTCTGAGCTGGCCTTTTTCTTCCTCTCTAAAATAAAGCCACCCCAACGCCATGGGGTTTATCACCTTCTTTAGCCTTATTGCAGTCTTCGAAAGGGGCAACTTTGTGGCCCTCCAGTGGTGCACCTTCTTCTGCGCTTTCTGGCTCCTGGCCAATGACAGTGTACCCAGTGCTTTTGCAAAAGTATCCACAAGGACATTTTTTTTGCTGCTCCTTTGGCTCACAGAAAATTTGCCAAGTCCAATGCATGGTAGGCTTCTGCCAGCCCAAGGTATAGGAAAGTAAATAAAAACAAGTCCAACACCAGTGCGCACAGAATGAAAAACTGTTAGAGCATGATGTGTTGCAAAGTGAAAGATAAGATTTACTCTTTTTTGCCTTTGCAAGAGAACCCACCAGCTGCTGTCCTGCTGGTAGAGCTGCCAATACTGGGGAGACCCAATGCAGGCCAAATCAGGCTAGGGACAGACTTTCCAAAGGCTGCAATGCATTGCTAAGCCCCCAAACATGCAGCCCAAGCTCTCATTTCTCTTTTCGCACCTCCTACGTTTTTTCCAACCCAGACCTACAGTAGTTTCAACTAAAGGGTTTATTCATGAAGGTCAAGCACCAGGTAGTGCTTCGTAGCGGCAGGCAGCGTCTCTAGCGTGCTCTAGCATTTAGAGTGACAGGTCTTACCTTTCGCTACCTGTCGCTCTCCCATACATTTCACTGGACGTTCCTTCTAATCTCTTTACTGATCCTAATTTGTATTTATTTTTTTAATTTTTACTCTCAAATCATTTTTTGACCTCTCTTGGTCTGGAATAAATTATTTTTGAAAACTTTTTTGATTTTTTATATTTTTATGCAGAATTGTCATTACAGATCTGGCATTAAAGTATTAATGTCACAAAGGCCCTTATTTAAGAAGGGATAGCGTCAGGTAGTGGCTGGTTAATGACAGGGTAGCGACAGGTAGCGACTGGTGAACGCTGGACACGGCACGCAATTACACATTTATCAAGCAGAATCTGTTTAGCGACTGGGATAGCGCCATGTAGCGTCTGATTCATCATTTTCACAGCCTCAGTGAACAGCGCCAGCGTTCTGCCTTGCACAGCGTCAGGTATGACCTCTCGCTACCTGTCGCTCTCCCATACATTTCAATGGACGATCCTTAAACGGGTTTTTTTTTTTTTTTTTCAAAAAAATCACAAATAATTTTTTGACCTCTTCTGGCATTGAAATAGCAGTTTTTTCATAATTTTTTTAATATATTTCCTCAGAAATGACATTACAGGTCTGGCATTAAAGTGTTCATGTTACAATGTTGCTACAATGTAATTCCATATGTTTTCGCTTTGTTACTAGTGGATAGATGCTTGAAAACAGACTTTAAACACACCGCCTCCTGCGCTCTGGGCTTCTGGTGCTAGAATGCCCAACATGCATCTCATTCATCTCATTCATCAATGCCGGCCAGGTTACTAGAGCGACTGAGGCGCTCTGTTACTGCACCCGATAGCTGATCACAGCGTCTACTAGCGGTCACTCTTAGCGCCGCTGTACAGATGCTCATCTGCCGGTAGCCGGTGTTAGTAATGAATCAGCCTCCACGACACCCCAATCTATATTATGGCCCCTAAAATGCTATATCCTTAGCATCATGTCCAAGGGTCATACCCACCCCTGCCACAATTACTGCTCCAACAATACTAAAGCCTCAGTGCCATTGCTTTAGAAGCAGACATATCCTTGATCTGCCCCTGCAATGCTGTAGCTGATGAACACACCTCTTAACTGATTGGGAGGCACATTAGGGAGGGGCTCAGCAGATCTTGGGTTAATCATGGGCTGTCCTGGGCTGATTTTTTTCCCCAGACTACAGTATATCTGCAGCACCACCTTCATCCAACACAAACACAAATTAATAAAATTAGTCTAATATGATCCACCCTTAGTACACCCATACTGTGTGGCATCCTACACGTTACTGATGTGTAAGTGGTCAATTTGTGCAGGCATTTAGGTAAGGTTTAGGCGGTCATCATGGAAGAACCATGTGACAGGAACACGCCTTGTTAGCTAGCTTCAGGGACAGGCAAGGATTACCTTACTGATTTCCTGTGTCACTTTTTTTTTAGGGACACCTCACAAGGACCACCATACTTCTATCAACTTCACAGAAGGGCCAACTTGTGTTTTGATTTCTACCGATGGGCACCACTGAATGCAAGTGAGTGGGCAGCTTCCTGCGAGGGGACAACACAGGGAAGACCCACTGGCTGTCAGCTTCTTGAGTAATGAATGTACTAGGCCATGTCCTTAGTTGTTAATATGTCTATTTTTCAAGCCCTCAGTGATGTCAGTAAAGACATTTCCTGGCTCTGGCCTCTGGCTTAGATAATGTCATTGACTTTATTATTATATTGCTAAAACTGGGTCCTCAGGGTCCTAAACCACCAATTAATTTTTTAGAGCGATGCCTGAGATGGAGCACATAAACCACTGAAAAAATAATTACCAAGGGATTTCAAGCATGTTGATGCCTATAAGAAAATACATCAAGATGGTTCCCAGATGACATGGGCCTCTATGGGGTGGCAGCCCGACTCAAATATCTGACAGGCTGTTGCTGTAAATACCCTGACCAGTGTGCCCAACAATACAGAGGCCAGACCAAGACCGCTTAGATACTTCCTGGTGGGTATAACATGTTGAAGTTGTGCTGAACATTGCTGGACACAGACAACGGTCTATAATATTATGTCATTATTGCAGATGATAACATATAATTTTGATGTAGCCCTATTATTGACATTATTTAATATAAATGTACCTTGCTTGAGTACGGCTTTTGATTTACCACCTGTACAAATTTACAGAGAATGCTCAAAAGTTCTTGTTATGAAATGCTACTGAAACAATAAACATGTTCCACAAAGAACCTGTGCATGTGACTTGTATTGTACTGTATATTAAAGTGGACCAACACCCAGGGGTGATCTATAAGATTCCCGGGCCGATCACCTCCCTCACCGCGGGGCATCCGAGATTGGGATGTCCTGCGGGGTGAAACCCCCCCAAAAGCCCCAAAAACCTTACCTTATCGGCGACGGATCAGCTGCCGCCGCCTCCCGCGCGCCCCTCTAGCAGTGCGCGCGCCCGCGCCGGCCGTTTGTGAATGGCCGGCGCGGGCGCGCACCCTGTAAGAGGGACGCGCGGGAGGCTGCGGCTTGTCCATCGCCGAAAAGGTAAGGTTTTTTGGGGCTTTTGGGGGGGTTTCACACAGCGGGGCATCCTGATCTCGGATGCCCCGCTGAAGTGGACCAACACCCAGGATAGTGAAAATCCTGGGTGTTGGTCCACTTTAAAGCGGGCCAAAACCCACATTTTTAACTTGCATCCCTTGAATTGTTCCCCCCATGAAGAGCACATTTTGCTAATTTTCACTGCTCCCACTTCTATCTATTCCCAGATAATGCTGACTGTTTTAGCTGTAAAGCCCCGCCTCCTCCATTCATTGCCATTGTTGTGTGTGGCAATGATGTCATTGCCACACCTATGCAATGACTAATCACCTGCCATCTTACAGAGAGGGACAGCAAAAAAGTCAGTGTTCCAGGATGATTAGAAAAGCGGAAACAACACCCTAAGAAGAAAGTATCGGTAGGGGCTTTGACCAAATGTATTTCACAAGTTCAGTGGCTTTTGGTCTGCTTTTAGAAAATCAATAAAACTGAGCACCTTTGCCGATATCCCCTGCCCCCTTTATTTCCTTTCCAGTATTAAAAGCATTTCCTTTGTAATCTTCAAAATTCAGGTGGTCTCATGGTGGTAACATGAGCGAGCTCAGAAGGTCAATAAGGTTAATGCCAGGCACAATACAGAGGTGCTCTTTTTTCTTTTGTTTTCTGCTGCTGAAACTGTGCTGAATAAAAAAGGCAAAATGTTTACCCAGGTTAAGCTCTCCTGAAAATCCACATTTCTTTAATGCTGAAGGGTCTCATTTATTTAAAGAAATTCAGCAGCCAAATAGAAAAACAAAAGCTTACTTACCTTTGCTGCCTACCTTACCAGCTGATCGGTGCTAGTCCGGTGATCAGCAACTCAGCTGATCACTGGATTTGTGTAATTCCTGCGCCATTCGAGACCTGAACATGGGGTTGGTAATGTCGGTGTGCCAGGGTTGCGGCTCACCATCACTCACAGGAGCGCTGTCACACCCTCTCTATTCATTGCAATGATGGGGGTGTGCCCTGCATTGTGATGAACAGAGAGGGGTCATGGCTGTGCCCTTGTGACTAATGGCAGGGGACAGCAGCTGGCACGGAAGTGCTGATGTATGGAGTCCAGGCCCGAGGTGATGTGGAAAGCGAGATATGTGGAGTGGGCTCGGATCCAGCGATCAGGTGAGTTGCTTATTGCTGGACTGGCATTGATCAGCTGCACAGGCTAAAGGAAAGTACTCTTTCATTTTTTTCTGTAATTCAGTGAGGGTTCTTGTTTATTTAATCATGGTGGTTCATTTATTTAATGCTGTGGGGAAATTTGCTGGGGGGTGCGGGCTCATTCATTTAATGTTGGGGACCTCTCCACCACTGTAGTCAGAGGCTCAGGGTAACCTCTGGAGGGTAATAAATCACAGGAACCCAATAGACCTCCCCACTTGTAGTTGCCCTCCAGACTTGGCCTCCCTACACGTGGAGGGGGCATCCCCTATGCTCTTCAACAATGACCTATACATTACCCGCGAGCTATCCACACGCTCAATCTCATACACGGGACTACCTGGGCCCAGCCTTCTCCAAACTATGTACACCGGGGCATCCATCAAAGGACCAAGCTTCCTCCTCCAATGGGCCCCCCTTTAGCCGTAGCAAGATCCGATCCCCCAGGGACCAGCAAGGCATCAACTCTAGGTATGGGGATTCCAGTTTCCTCAGCCTCTTTCTCCCGCTGAAGCACCTGATTCACATACTCCAGGCACTGCTTGTGTCTACCTACCCAGGATCCAGGAGTCCACTGTTCCCCCGGTTTCCGGGGCCCCAAACAAGCCTGGTACGAGAATGTACTGAATGGTTATAGGACCATACCATCTCGGCTATATAAACGGGCCAATTTTCCTGTCTCTCTCTTTCCAAGGACCTCAACAACTGAATTAAGGTGCAATTACATTTCTTGCATGCCCTATTCCCTTGAGGGTTATAAGGGGATGACCTGGACGTCTTTAGCTGGTAAAATTGACACAACTGCTTAAAGAGTTTGGCTTCAAAAGCCAGACGCTGGTGGGAATGTACAGTCTCCGGGCACCCAGGGGCACAATAAAATCTTGCCAAAACATTTTAGCCGCCGCTTCAGCTGCTTAGAAAGGTGATCCACCATGGCCAAGGCACGACTGTACCTGTAAGGTGTGGAGTTCTTCCACAGCTTTAGAGTGTGCCTCTGTTTAATACTGCTTCTGGCTGGCTCCTTCTCTGGAACTTTCCCCTGCAATATGCTGCTCCACCAGGAGATGGCTCTGTCCTGCAGAGGTGCTGGTAATCAGCCAGCACCTATGACTTCTTAGCCTATATAAGCTGATCAACTCATTCAGGCAGTGGATCAGCATTGGATTGTCACCTTGTACCCAGAACGCTGTACCTAGATCCCAGGTACTCAGAACTCTGAACCCAGGACTCCTGCCTCAGCTATTGTGTTTTGCTTCCCCTTTCTTAGCTGTGTTTCTGCCTTGGATTTTGGACTTTCTTTGGATCCTAGCGTGCCTGTTTCCTGACTCCATTTTGTGTATGTACAGCCAGAGCGTGTTTATGTTTTCCATTTCACCTATATTTCTGCACAGCAGCTGTAGCACTCTGTGATCACTTGTATTCTTGTATAGTTTCCTTACACATATGTTATATGTTCCACTTGTAATCTGTACAGCAGTCTGGGTGAAGTGTGCTCTGTTGACTTATCACTGTTTATTACTATTAAACATGGTTTACCACATATCCGCCTCTGTCTCTCAGTCTCAGTTTCTGGTCACTTACTACAATCGGGATTTCTCCACTGAGAAATCCCTGACAGAATGCTGATCCCAAAAAGACCAGGAGACTGTAAAGACTGATCTGGCTCTGTTGTGCAGGGTCCTAGTGCCAGCCCTAGATTTTGCTTTTCATAGTGTCAGTAATGCTGTCTGTCCTGGGCCTTGTGGTTCCGCTAGTCTTAGTTGGGTCTTCGGCCTTCCTGTCTTGAAATTTGGGCTTAATGCCTTCTAGTCGTAGTTAGGCCTTCTGCCTTCTTGTCTTGGAATTTGGGCTTACTGCCTTCAAGTTTTAGTTGGGCCATGTCTTGGTCTGTACTGGGGCCCAGCCCTGTCTTGGTCTGTACTGGGGCCCAGTTATTTGTCTGTCTGTCTTGTATATGTCTCTCCTGTGTTTCCCTTCCCCAAGTCTGTGATCACCACGGGATTACCTGGGGCCTGTGCAACTTTACCTTTAGAAGCTCTGTTGAAGAAGTGGGTGGATTACAGGCTACTCAAGTACCGGATCACCTACGCCCCTCGTAGTCGACAGTTTACCTCCTTGGTGGCACAGGTGGGTTGTCTGTCCTTGTCTATTTGTTTTTGATCAGCTCACTGCTCACCACCTTGAATGCCTAGGGGAATTTGTTCGCCTGGGCGGGTCAGAATGATTCAATCTATCCATATTGAGATTCCTAGCGTACACAAGTCTAGTATAAGTTCCAAGATGTCCACGAGGACATTAGTTGCTATTGACACTGACAATCCCACAGATAGGTATATCTTTGTTCCTCCTCCTCGTTATAAGGAGCTTAGTCTGGCTACCTACCCCCAGTTTCTCCAGGCTGCTTTAAAGTTAGTGCAGGAGCCTTACATTCAGCAGTCTCCTATGACTACCTGGAGTCGTCAGGTGGCTAATTTTCTTTTTTAAGATGATTTGTTTTTCCGGGCTGAAGAGTGGCTGAATCATAGCAAACACCTCAGTGAGAATTTTGTAGAGTTCCTAAAATTCATAGCCACATCTTATTTATGTATTCCTGAGGCTGACCTGAATCTGACTGTAGTTTGTTCAGCCCCCAAATCTGAAACTCCAGCTAGATCTATTGCCTCTGTGTCTAATGTAGAGGATGAGGTTGATGGTGAGTCAGATGCCTGGACTGATGTGTCTGAAGTGGAGGATGAGGATGACAGTGGGTCTGATGCCTGGATTGATATATCTGATTCAGAGGATGACCACCATCCTTCTGTTCTGTCCTCTGTCCAAGTCCTTTAGAGCGCTCCAGTCTGCTGCTGATCATCAATCCATGCCGGTGACCCCAATAAATCAACCAGAGCCTGTAACTCTAGTGACTCAACCTGAACCTCACTGTGAGCTCATGCCTGAACCTGTATTTGAGTCTGCTTCTAAGTCTGTCTGTGATCCAGTGTCTGCCCTCGAGCTGGACGCTATGCCTGTCTTCAACCCCGACTCCATGTTTAGCTTTGAACTTAACTCAGTGTCGGTCTGTGACCCTGACCCAATGTCTGTCTTTGAGCCTGACTCATTCTTTGCCTATGATTTTGATCCTGTACCTGTTTGTGAGCCCGGCTTAATGTCTGTTTGTCAACCTAACTATTCTGTTGAGTCTGATCGTCCTGTCGAGTTATCTCCTCCTGTCGAGTTATCTCCTCCTGTCGAGTTATCTCCTAGTTTGCCTGCGGTAGGAGCGCCTGAGGTTGGTTCACCTGCCTTGCCCTCGGCAGCCTCTGATGCCAGTGCCTGCCTTGCCCGAGCCTCTGATGCCAATGCCTGTCTTGCTCGGTCCAGTTGTTGCCTCCGTACCGGCGTGCCCAGTTGTTGCCTTCGTACCGGCGTGCCCAGTTGTTGCCTCCATACTGGCGTGCCCAGTTGTTGCCTCCGTACCAGCGTGCCCAGTTGTTGCCAATTACTTCTGTCCTTGCTTGCCCTCCTGAGGGCTCCAGTAAGATCTGCCTTAAGCCTGAAACTGATCACTCTCTTTTGGGTAATCTTAGAGAAGGCCTTGAAGATTCCCCATGTGCTTGTGGTTCTAAAACACCTCGGGTTGCATATGGGGATTTTTTCAGTGTCCTGCTGGCTCAAAGAGATCTTGAAGGGTTTCCTAAAGTCATAGGAAGGTTTGAATTTGGTTACCCAGGCGCTGATTTTAAAGGTTTCAAGTGCACAGGTTACTGTCTCAAGAACCTAGATCTTGAAGGTCCCGGTCCCCCTGGGCGCTGCTGTGAAGGTCCCAGTCCCCCTGGGCGCTGCCGTGAAGGTCCCGGTCCCCCTGGGCGCTGCTGTGAAGGTCCCGGTCCCCCTGGGTGGTGCCGTGAAGGTCCTAGTCCCCCTGGGCGCTACCGTGAAGGTCCCGGTCCCCCTGGGCGCTGCCTTGAAGGTCCCGGTCCCCCTGGGCGCTGCCGTGAAGGTCCCGGTCCCCCTGGGCACTGTCGTGAAGGTCCCGGTCCCCCTGGACGCTGCCGTGAAGGTCCTGCTCTGCCTGGCTATTGTTTTCTAGATTTTGACCCTGGAGGGACTGCCGCACCTGCCGAGTCTTTGCCTGCTTTGGGGCCCACACCTGCCGAGTCTTTGCCTGCTTTGGGGCCCGCCCCGGCCGAGTCTTTGCCTGCTTTGGGGCCCGCCCCGGCCGAGTCTTTGCCTGCTTTGGGGCCCGCCCCGGCCGAGTCTTTGCCTGCTTTGGGGCTCTGCCCCTGCCGAGTCTTTGCCTGCTTTGGGGCCCGCCCCTGCCGAGTCTTTGCCTGCTTTGGGGCCCGCCCCTGCCGAGTCTTTTCCTGCTTTGGGGCCCGCCCCTGCCGAGTCTTTGCCTGCTTTGGGGCCCGCCCCTGCTGAGTCTTTGCCTGCTTTGGGGCCCGCCCCTGCCGAGTCTTTGCCTGCTTCGGGGCCCGCCCCTACCGAGTCTTTGCCTGCTTCGGGCCCGCCCCTGCCGAGTCTTTGGCTGCTTCCCATCTGCCCTGCCTGCCAGCTCCCCGGGTGTGAGCTTCCCGCCTGCCAGCTCCCCGGGTGTGAGCTTCCCGCCTGCCAGCTCCCTGGGTGTGAGTTGCCTGCATCGCCTCTGTCTGGATTTCTGCATGCATCGCCCCTGTCTGAATTTATGCCTGCTTGGTTCCTGTCCAGCCTGCCTCTCATGGGACATCTGCCAGTTTTACTGATCCAGATCATATGTCTGGTCCCATGCTACCTTTTTGGATTTTTCTTGTATGCTGATTGAAGCATCTCCAGTGGAGCTGTTACTCAAAAGCGTTCGGTGCCCGCTTTTGTGAGGGGGATAATGTCAGGTGTGGAGTTCCTCCACAGCTTCAGAGCGTGCCTCTGTTTAATACTGCTTCTGGCTGGCTCCTTCTCTGGAACTTTTCCCTGCAATATGCTGCTCCACCAGGAGATGGCTCTGTCCTGCAGAGGTGCTGGTAATCAGCCAGCACCTGTGACTTCTTAGCGTATATAAGCTGATCAACTCATTCAGGCAGTGGATCAGCATTGGATTGTCACCTTGTACCCAGAACGCTGTACCTAGATCCCAAGTACTCTGAACTCCGAACCCAGGACTCCTGCCTCAGCTATTGTGTTTTGCTTCCCCTTTCTCAGCCGTGATTCTGCCTTGAATTTTGGACTTTCTTTGGATCCTAGCGTGCCTGTTTCCTGACTCCATTTTGTGTATGTACAGCCAGAGCGTGTTTATGTTTTCCATTTCACCTATATTTCTGCACAGCAGCTGTAGCACTCTGTGATCACCTGTATTCTTGTATAGTTTCCTTACACATATGTTATATGTTCCACTTGCAATCTGTACAACAGTATGGTTGAAGTGTGCTCTGTTGACTTATCACTGTTTACTACTATTAAACACGGTTTACCACATATCCGCCTCTGTCTCTCAGTCTCAATTCCTGGTCACTTACTACAATCAGAATTTCTCCGCTGAGAAATCCCCGACAGTACTCATCACGAGCAGTGTCCAACTTCAAGAAATCAACCTGTACCAGCTCCAAAGACCAGTGAGTCCTCCACTCCGGCCCCCAGTTTGGTCATGGCGAAATAGGTCAGTGGGTTGTTGTTGGTAATTACCACAAAAGAGACCCCAGCCAGATATTCTTAGAAATGCTCGGTGACTGCCCAAACCTTGGGCAGTAGTTCTAACTGAAAGGAGCTGCCCCACCAGGCAGGCGTCAGTAGTATAACTTGCTTGGCAGGCTTTTTTTAGTCTGCCAGGGCAAGGATGGGAGCCGAAGCCACCCTGAATTTCAGCTGCTTAAAGGCCCCCTGTTGAGCTTTAGTCCACTTAACTGGCACATTTATTTTCATCTGTGACTGCCCCTGAAGTAATGCCAACAGGGGATGGGCGACCTGGGAAAATCGGGGTATGAATCTGCAGTAGTACCTGACCAACCACAAAATGGCTCAGAGAACCAAGTGACTGGGGGTAGATTCAGAGGTGGGGATCTTTTGGATCTTTTCCAACCTTCCCACCCACTCCATATCCAAGGCAGGTATTACATTGATCCCCCCAATCACTGTGACACCTGTCGTGTCCCGTTGGTGCACCACCACCCAGCAATTTCTACATCCAGGTGCAAGTGACTGGCCACTGTCAGTGACAGCCAGGGCACCTCAGTCTCCAAGAGGTGTCCCCGGAAGTGCATCCAGTAAAAAGTCTCTTCCATGGTGGTCACCTGGGAGGCCATATCAATGCTTCCCCCTTAGGCTCACCTCCCCACAGGGCTCTCCCCCACCAGTCTGGAGAATAAGAATCCAGCCCCTAATATCTCCTCCCACTGCCAGACTGATGCAGTGGCTACTCCGGGGCTAGATAGTTCCACAGCTGCCTGGCAGACCAGGTGTCCCTTCGGGCAGTCCCGAGCAAAATGCCGGCAGTTCCAACACAATATCTGGCCCCAGCTGGGCCAGTCTGGTTTGCTGCCCCTCCCTCCTCCTCACCTCAAGGGACCGAAACCTGCCTGCCAGTTTTGCACACAGTCAAACCACCGTTTTTCTCCTGGGCCTTTACAGTGCCCTCCATTGACCTCTGTGGAGGGGGTTCCTTAAGCATTTCGCCCCACCAGTGGGGGCACCCCACAGCTCCTTCTGCTGTGCCCGTTGCATGATGGTGAAACTGGTCATCTCCTCCTCCTTCTCCGGCTGGATCTCTTTCCTATGCAGCGCATTCCTCACGTGTGCACTGCAGAGGTTACATAGCCACCTATCTATATGTGACATGGTGATCTATGCAGTCGGCTCCTATTTCTTGATGGCCGCCAAAATGTCCTGGAGGGCGTTGGCATACTCCAGAAAAGATTCCCCCTCATTCTGTAGGCGGTTCATGAATTTTTTCTTTAGTTCATGAGAGGAGGTTGTGTCACCGTATACCTCCTCTAGTATCACCAGCACTTTATCCAGTGTGTCCCACTCAGAGGGGTCCATGTGTGGCACTGTTTTTCTGACATTACCCTCCAGCATGTTCAGGGCTACCTCCATCTAGAGGGTCAAGCTACAGGCCTGTGCCACACTCCTGACATGTTCGTCCCAGTATTCAAGGGTGGGGGGGGCAGACATTTCTCCAGGTTGGTCCCGCATGTACCATGTGTTCTTGCATTTATGATGCCCCCTTTCCCTTAGGGGAGAGAAAAAATCCTGGGTGGGGGGGTCCCATTAATGATTTCATCTGGTGAATGATTTCCTTTGGTGGGCCCTGATTGCTTCAATCCAACTGTGTGTGGGGTGTCTGCCATTCTTTAGTTTGGCAATGAGTAAAGTACTTGTGCTTTTCTAGAGCATTTTAGCTTTAACAGATTACTAAAAGGTCTAGCTCACGTGCCTAGTGATGGTACATATTGTGACTCACAGTAAATCTGGTATCCTTTGTGACCATTATTCTAATATCTGAGGTTATAATAAACTCTCAAAAATAAAAATGTGGTGCCTGATGGCCTGTTATCTCACTATGTATGATCTGTACTACACCAGTCCTTTTTATTTCAAACCCGCTCATTACACAGCTTGCGATGTCCTTCTATAGCCTTTTTATTCATACAGGCTTGACAGCCATCAAACTCCAACAGAGTCCCCCACACGGACATCATCTTCTGAGCTTTCCAGTGCCGCCATAGAAGACGGTCCCTTCTTCTTCTCTTCATTCACATGTAAAGCTGCCGATTCATTGTGCAATCCTGACAGCATGTAATCTCATTTTATCTGTGGCCCCCAAAGCCTCCAGCACTATAATCCTCTGTCTTGCTGTTCTCTTGTATTGGAAGCTTTATAATGTCTCCGTTTAAGGTTATTTGGCTGCAAAAACACTGTGTGACGGTGGGGATTAAAGAATTCAAATGTGTTCTATAAAAATGTCATTATACATTAGAGGGATTAGAGAGTATGTGTTATGAAAAATAGTGATTAGAAATAAAATCTTTTTGGGGAAGATTATTAATTCAGATGTCCACAATTAGGAAGTGATGGCTGTATATATTAGTAGAAACGCACACCCAGCCAACTCTGTCAGAGGGGTTAAGATATCACAAAGATGAAAAGACATGCTTTTCATGGCTCTACCTACTCAATAATCCAGAACAACACCCTGCAAGGCAGTACAGGACAGGTCCCTGTGGAACTGTACTGACATTTAGATTCCAGGGCCATTCTAATAATAAAAAAAAAGAAAGCCCCCTGCTCGTGGGGGGTTGCACCTCACCCATGTCTGATTTTGGCTTCCTATGGGCCAGCCAGACTACCTCCGTTGCTAGCACCAAAGCAAGGTGTGGGGGGGAGGAGGGGGGGGGGAAGACATAATAAAAAACACATACCTGGGCAGTCTGGCTGGACTAGCCCTTTAACTCAGGATCTGTCAGGGCAAAAAGGATCTAAAGTCATTTTTCACTAAAGGTCTGCTTTAACATGCCAAACAAAAATGACGACTAAACAGAATGGTGACTGATATTGAGGGTGGGGGTGGAGATGATGGAGGCTGACAATTTACATGGTTGCATTAGATTAATTCTTTAGCTAACCGGGAGTTCCTGACCACTTCCATCTGTACATGTGTTCATTCACCTTTGATAGC
Organism: Gastrophryne carolinensis; assembly: GCA_027917425.1. Taxonomy (NCBI): domain Eukaryota; kingdom Metazoa; phylum Chordata; class Amphibia; order Anura; family Microhylidae; genus Gastrophryne; species Gastrophryne carolinensis. Next base: position 381,291,241 of record CM051239.1, read on the forward strand.
ATATCAGTGGTGGATGCTTAAACCGGACCAACAGCCTGGCACATTTGGTAGCGGCCATTTTGAAGCTTCCTCTCCCAACTGACCTAAGTGACAAAGCACAGTAACAGGAAGCTCAGCAGCACTTCCTGTTTGCAGGTGGCCTGCAGATGCATGTTTTGTTTTTAAATTTGACCCCAGCAGGAATTAGAAAAGGGTAAATTAATTTTTATGTGCAGCAATCTAAATTGTCCTGGTAAGGGATGCATATGAGCACTGTTTGTTTTGTTGGTCTGGTTTAATTCATTTTTGACTGTTGGTCCGCTTTAAGTGCTACAATTCATTGAGAGTGTCCCCTCCTACTTGACTGGAAGCAGTGATGTGCACCAAGGCAAACTGAGGATTATGCTACCAGCAAATCAGGTTGACCCTACGACAACTAAAAGTTTTCAGTCCGCAGGTGTTTACCTTATCAGATCACAACACGCAGGGCACCCCAATACCTCTTCGATCCCTTTGCGACAATGGTGGTCCAGAGCCCTCTTTCAGGTCTGCGGTGAGGACCCTGAACCATGTGTCTGCCAAATTCAGGGCCCAGTTTCAGTAAGCGAGGAAAAGGTAAGAACAAGTGGGCTTGCAGGAGTGGTATGAGCCTGGGGGAGGGGGGCATCGGCAATCAGGATCCACTGCAATCAATGGGGTAAAGTGGGGGACCAGAACTTCTGGCTGACCAAAATCTTCCACAAACTATCCTCAGATAATACATTTGTAATTACCATATCTGTATGAATAAATCAAGGTAACTGGACATGCTGCATTATTTTCTTGATTTGATTTTTCGCTAGTCATCTGACATCAGGCTTTACCAAAAACAGTATGGAGATGAGGTGTGCCACCTTCAGCTGAGTCCCGGCCAGAGGAAATGGCTCTTCTGTGCTGTACTATTTGCTGGTGTAACTGTTGTTTTAAATATGTACTGTAGCTTGGGTGTCGGAAAAAAAGACAGATCTTGATCTCTTTGAGATTTCTCCTTCAAAATCCAAATGCTTGGCTGTCTAGTAGTAATTCATCCTTGTTTGCTGCGTGGAAGAGACCATACAAGAAGATGGTGAGTCAGTTCGCTTTTTCCCTGCCTTTTACAGTGGCATCCAATGATGGCTTTTCAGAAGTAGGCATTGATAGCCAAACTTGTAGATGACCCTAGCACACCAGGAACTGGTTGGGAGCAATCTGGCAGGGTTGTCAGCAGAAGATCGGTGGCATCTTCCGTCACTGGTTCAACTAAAGAAGGTTAGCAGCTCTCCGTCAGGTAGGCAGCTTGTCTCACTGGAGGTGAAAGAATTCTGACCTGTTCCAAGTCTGTGAGTCTGCCTACCTGTTCCCAGTCTTTGACTCTGCTGACCTGCTCCAATTAAATGACAGTGTCTACCTGCTTCCAGTGTGGGGCTGATTACCTGCTCCTACTCTGTGAATATGCCTCTGTTTCCAGCCTGTGACTCTGTCCACCTGCTTCCAGCCTGTGATCATGCCTGTCTGTTCCCAACCTGTGACACCAACTGCCAAACATGGTCTGTGCCCCTGTTCCTGCTTTGCACCTCTGTACCTGATCTGCACCCCTGTATCTGATCTGCCCCTCTGCTTTAGGCTCATTGCATTCCAGACCTGTTCACTGTCTGCTACACAGACCCGGTGCTTGTTTCCCCAAGGCTTCTTATGCTGACCATACAGTAGCCATGGCCTCTTTTTGTAGGGAGGAATTAGCCTCCTGGCTAAGCACTGCCTTTATGGCTTGATCTTGTCTGTTTGGGTCTGACATCGTCCACAGTACTTGCATTTACTTCATTCACTTTGCATTGTGCAAAGTGCGACTACATCTCTAAATGGGCACGTTCTGAAATTTTGGACACCACGCCAGAAAGAGAGAAGAGTAGAAGAGAGGTGAGTATTTTTGACCAAGATACTTCAGCACATTCAAAACATATTTAAAGCTCATTGCACCATACAGACAAGTAAATATGTGAAAGTTTAAATATTATAGAACCCAATCAACACTGTTCAAATACATATTCTTATGGTGCAAATATATATTTGAATGCGGCTTCAGTTGAAATACATGTGTTATTCAGCAATGCAGACCGATCCATCCTGTGCGTACAAAAAAACAGTTTTGCATTTATGCAAATGCATGTGTGCATGCGAATATCTGCATGCATCGCATGCGAGAAGACATAGGAACTGTGCGAGGGCTTTCGAGCTGTGCGAGAATGTCCAAGCAGTGATGCCTATAGATGGTATTGGGCCGATTCAGAATGCGAATATATATTCTTAATAAAATGGCAGATCTGTGTGAATATATATACATGCAGCAATGCCTATGGATACATATCTGCCTACATGAGAAAGCTTGTATCTATCTGCACACATACATGCATGTATGCTTACAGATGCTAATAAATCTGCTTAGAAGAGAAAGCAAAACACATTTGTAGAAATAGATTAAGGCTTTCTCTCCTAGACAGATCTATAGGCATCTTTGCAAAAAAAAAAAAAGGTTATTAACTGCTTTTAGATTTTATTATTTATTACCGTATATACTCGAGTATAGGCCGACCCGAATATAAGCCGAGGCACCTAATTTTACCCCAAAAACCTGGAAAAAGTTATTGACCCGAGTATAAGCCGAGGCGGCTTTTTTCAATTGGAATTGGAGTTGATTTGAGGAATCACCCCTGACCACGCCCCCAGCCATCACCTAAGAATTAAATAAAAATAAATAATAATAATACAGTGAGGGGCATCCCTTGTTACAGCCAGTTAGGGGCATCCCTCATTACAGCCATTCAGGTGTAACACAGCACACACACAACATACACACAGCACACACAACACACACACAAACACAACACAGCACACAATACAGCACACATACACACACAAGGCACACACAGCACACAACACAGCACACATACAATGCACACAACACACACACTCACCAGTTCAGCTCCTGCAGAATCTTCAGCGAGGCTCCTTCCAGCGACGGTGCAGGACAGAGTGAGGACGGCGCGGGACGACGGCATGGGTCCATCTAGTCGCAATGCCCCTGGACGCAGGGCAGAAGAGCCGCCTCAGAGGCTTCAGAACTCGGCGGGGAGATCAGTACACCCAGCGCGAGGTGGGTGTACCAAGATGGCGGCCGGCGCGCTCCGCGCCGCCACGTCACTGAGGCCCGGGCCGCCATCTTGGTACACCCACCTCGCGCTGGGTGTACTGATCTCCCCGCCGAGTTCTGAAGCCTCGGCGGCTCGTCTGCCGCCTCGGAGGCTCTTCTGCCACTTCCTCCGCCCCCTCGCTCAGGTAAGTCACTGACTCGAGTATAAGCCGAGGCTGCTTTTTTCAGCCCAAAAAGTGGGCTGAAAAACTCGGCTTATACTCGAGTATATACGGTATGTTGTCTTTTTTCATTTTATTGTAAAATAGGTGTTATTTATGTCAGTTCAAATGTGTCTTTCCATTTACCCCTTTTTGAAATGATTTAATCAATGTATTCAATTTATGTGTCATGTTTATCTTTATTTGTTTCACAACATAGAAATTATTTTTAGATATATTTATGTTTCTCTAATGTATCTATTTTAAGTTGTTGTTTCAGTTTTGGCTTTTCTAGTGGTCTTTTAAAATGCTATTGTTTGTTACATTTAGCAATACACTCCCCTCTGTGTTCCATCTGTAGTCACCCAGGAGTTCCCCTAACACACACACACACACACACACACACACACACACACACACACACACACACACACACTTAAACGTCCCTGGCAATAGGGTTAATTCTGCATTAAGTGAAAAAGTGTGCTACTTTTTAGTAGAGAAAACTTCATTCATTCACTTTCAAGTTTCCTATCCTAAAAAGTAGCACACTTTTTCTCCTGCTGTTGAATCGACCCTGTTATGTACAATATAAATAAAATATAAGAATAATTAAAACTACACACACAAAAGGTGGTTGCAGATGTGCTTTTGTGTGTAAGCACGTGTTTGATTCAGTAGTGTCCTTGCTTGCAATGTGTGCCTAGCCTAGTACTGTCACGGACCGGGTGGAGCGGACTCGGGTGTGGATCCACTTTAACTGTGGGACTGATGGCGGGTACCGTGTCAGGGGAGCAGAGTCTAAGAGGCCACCGGTATTCACCAGAGCCCACCGCAAGGCAGGTTGGTCTTGTGCAGCGAGTGACCCCCAGGTCGCTACCCCTAACAGCGGCCCAGTCCCACAGTCAGCCGAGGTTCAGTGAGGTACACAAGTGGCAGGCAAAAGGCGCAATAAGTACAGGCAGAGATCGGGGCTGGCAGCACAGGTTCGCGGTAAAGGTGAGTAGCCGAGGTTGGGGCAGGCAGCAAAGGTTCTGAGTCGGGGACAGGCAGAGGTCGGTACACGGGTGAGCAATCCAAGAATGTCTGACTTTCAACAAGCATGGAGAGACCAATATCCGGCACTGATGGAAAGGAAGTGCCTCTTTAAATAGGAGAAGTGGATGCAGGATTGGATGACCCGGCACCAATCAGTGCTGCACAGGCCCTTTAAATCTCAGGAATCTAGTGCGCTCGCCCTCTAGTGGACGGAGACGTGCGCGCACCTGAGCATGTGAGAAGGAAGCATTGGGGGAAGGGAGAGAGCTGGAAACAGCCATGGGGAAAGTGCTGCAAAATGGATAACGGCTGGATGCAGCCATGGAGGTAAGTGAAGTGCTGCTAGATGGGCGTGCAGCGCTCGCCCTAACAGTACCCCCCCCCCTTGGGTCTCCCCTTCTTCTTGGGGCCAAGAAAATCCGAGATGAGACTACGGTCTAGAATATTCTCTTCGGGCTCCCAAGATCTTTCTTCAGGTCCACAGCCTTCCCAGTTGACTAAAAAATATCTTTTATCCCTGGAGAGCTTAGAGGCCAGGATCTCTTTCACCGTAAAGGCATCCTCAGTTCCAGAGATTGGGGCAGGCACCAAGGTTTTAGGAGTTTCAGGAGAGAATCGATTGACAATAACTGGCTTCAACAGGGAAACGTGGAAAGAATTGGGAATTCGCAGTGATGTTGGGTTTCTTCTTCGTGGCAAAGAAAGAGCCATCTTTCTTTGCCACGAAGAAGAAACCCGCGCCTGCTGGAGAGGAAGACTTCCGTATAAACCCTCTTTGCAGATTTTCTTGAATATACTCCGACATAGCTTGTGTCTCCGGAGCTGAGAGGGGGTAAATACGACCACGAGGTGGAGTGGTACCCGGCAAGAGGTCTATAGGGTAATCATAAGGGCGGTGAGGCGGAAGTACCTCCGCTTGTTTTTTGCAGAATACATCGGAAAAGGACCGGTAGACCTCAGGCAGGCCAAGTAATGGAGCAGAAGCAGGAATAGGTCGAACAGGAATGGACCTCAAACACCTCTTAAAGCATGCCGCACCCCAAGTCTTGATGTCGCCGGTGTTCCAATCAAGCGTGGGATCATGACGTCGAAGCCAAGGTAAGCCGAGAAGAATCTGAGATGTACAATTAGGGAGGACGTAGAACTCAATACTCTCTTGATGGAAAAGTCCAACCTTTAGAAGAAGGGGAACGGTGCGATAACGCACAGTACAGTCCAGCCTGTCACCATTGACTGAGGCGATAAATAAGGGCTTTGCGAGGCGGTTCACAGAGATATTATATTTATTAATCAAGGAGGCCTCTATAAAGTTTCCTTTAGGCGGACAAATTCAAAGAGGTGGTAGGTGCGATGGTAAGTTGCACAGAAACCGTGAGACGTGGAGAGGAATCACATACACCCAGGGACGCCTCTCCCACATCCACTAGGTGCGCCCGTTTCCCTGACGAGGAGGGCGAATAGGACAGTCTTTCAAAAAATGCTCAGAGCCAGCACAGAACAAACAAAGATTCTCGTTCCTTCTACGAGTTCTCTCCAACTGGGTCAGGCAAGATCGGTCGACCTGCATGGCCTCCTCACTGGGAGGTACATGCGCGGAAAAGGGGTGTTGAAACACAGGGGCCAGATGGGATGCCCTCCTAGGGCGCTGAGTATCTCTTTCTTGGCGGAATTCCTCACGCCTTTCAATAAAACGCACATCAATGCGTGTGGCCAGATGGATGAGATCAGTGAGAGACGAAGGCAAGTCACGTGCAGCTAGAGCATCTTTAATTTTACTACAAAGTCCTTTCTTGAAGCAGGCACACAAGGCCTCATTATTCCAAGACAGTTCGGAATGCTAAGGTACGGAACCGGATGGCGTATTCACCAACGGACAATTCACCCTGGACCAAGTTCAATAGAGCCGATTCAGCAGATGAAGCCCGGGCAGGCTCCTCAAAGACCTGGCGAAATTCTGAAACAAAGGTGTGAATACTAGAAGTGACAGGGTCGTTGCGATCCCACAAAGGAGTGGCCCAGGCCAAGGCCTTTCCAGAAAGCAAACTAATGACAAAGGCCACCTTAGCTCGTTCAGTGGGGAATTGATCCGCCAACAACTCTAAATGTAGAGAGCACTGGGCAAGGAAGCCTCGGCATAACTTGGCATCCCCGTCATATTTAGCCGGCAAGGAGAGACAGATTCTAGCTGTAGATGCTACAGGAGTCTGTGGCGGCAAAGCTGGGGCCGGTGGTGGCATGGGCTGTTGCTGAATCGATAGTAACTGCTGCATCATAGCCGAGAGCTGATTAATTTGGCGGGACTGCATAGCCACAATAGCAGGCAATTCAGTGGCATCAGGCAGCGGCACCTCAGCGGGATCCATGGCCGGATCTTACTGTCACGGACCGGGTGGAGCGGACTCGAGTGTGGATCCGCTTTAACTGTGGGACCGATGGCGGGTACCGTGTCAGGGGAGTGGAGTCTAAGAGGACACCGGTATTCACCAGAGCCCACCGCAAGGCAGGTTGGTCTTGTGCGGCGAGTGACCCCCAGGTCGCTACCCCCCAACAGCGGCCCAGTCCCACAGTCAGCCGAGGTTCAGTGAGGTACACAAGTGGCAGGCAAAAGGCGTAGTAAGTACAGGCAGAGATCGGGGCTGGCAGCACAGGTTCGCGGTACAGGTGAGTAGCCGAGGTCGGGGCAGGCAGCAAAGGTTCTGAGTCGGGGACAGGCAGAGGTCGGTACACGGTTGAGCAATCCAAGAATGTCTGACTTTCAACAAGCATGGAGAGACCAAGATCCGGCACTGATGGAAAGGAAGTGCCTCTTTAAATAGGAGAAGTGGATGCAGGATTGGATGACCAAGCACCAATCAGTGCTGTACAGGCCCTTTAAATCTCAGGAATCTAGTGCGCTCACCCTCTAGTGGACGGAGACGTGCGCACCTGAGCATGTGAGAAGGAAGCATTGGGGGAAGGGAGAGAGCTGGAAACAGCCATGGGGAAAGTGCTGCAAAATGGATGACGGCTGGATGCAGCCATGGAGGTAAGTGAAGTGCTGCTAGATGGGCGTGCAGCGCTTGCCCTAACAAGTACATTAGGATGTCATTTTAAAGTTTTTTTTGCTCCGTAAAAACTTACCTATGAGGTCATTCGAGAGTGGTATCATAACATACACGAAGAAAAGTCTATTTTCACATGAGAAAAGGCCACACTTGCCAGGTAAATGGAGAGCAATTTTCGCATTCCTTGGTGCCTGAATTATAAGAATATGCTGTCGCATGCAGGAACAGTTTTGCATGTGAATATATTTGCCGATATGCAAACACATGATCACAATTTTTTTTTACAATTTTACAATTTACAATTTTTAAAAATGGCGCTGAATTCCAAAACTGAAACATAGCATGTGAACATGAACACTCTCGCAAAAACATTTCGAAAATTCAAATTCTCATGCTGTTTGAATCCGCCATAATATGTTAGCTGCTGGGAATTACTATTCTACTGATGTAGACCAAGCAAGAAAAACTATGTACGATGCAAACAGCTGGTGTCCAAAGATCTGGGGAACATTTTGAAGGATAAAATATACTAAATAATTCAGGATAATAAAAGTCATGATGAATAGAACTGTTAGTTCTGCCTTATCCATCAAAATACACCTCCACATGTTTATATAAGTATGCTTTTTAAGGGGAATAAAGCAGGGGCAATAAGTTAATAGCCAACGGGGTAAATTGTACTATAGGTGTTCATCACAAGATTCATTATTGGGATGATATTTTCACACCAGGTAACATTTCAATAATAAGTTTTCCTGATTGAACATTGTCATAGGTTCACGTGAAATGCAATATAATATTGCCTGAACTCTATTGATTAGAAACCAGCTGAGCCCATTTTGTCCCTCATCCCCAATCATCATCCTCCCATCTCATCTGCCTGAGGTTTGGTGTTTTTTCATGGCCATATTTTAACGAACAACGTTGTTCTATTTTCTGTATATGCCGTGGGTCTTTTGTGGACATTATTCTTTGTATATTTTGTATATTACATATTGTAATATTGTATTATTACAGTAAGGTGGCGGCCAATCGCCAGTATCCTCACTACTGGGGGGGGGGGGGGGGGGTATTTTATTGTAGCCCCAGCTGCAGTCCAAGCTGTCAGATGAAAGCAAACCTCACTATTAATTACGGCACAGGAAGGCCACTGACTAAAATACAGCTCTGCCAGTAGGATACAGTCAGGTGGCAACCCTAGCGCCAGCCAGGGGACCTCCAAATTCCGGGGGGGCCCCAGACAATTGCTTGGTTTGCCTGCCCCAAACGCCAAACATGGTCATTATAATCATTGTTTTTTCTTTGTTCCTTGTTCATTTCCTTTGGTTGCTGACCGACCCCATTATTGGGACAGAGCTTGATCTTTGAAGCCATACAGACGGGAAAGAAACCAAAATGGTACTTACCTTTTTGTTCTGGTCCACTGGTCACTGCCATTCTGCCATTCTATACCTCACCCGATTGCTTTATCGGGCCTATACTGCAGCCACCGCCTCCCGCGCCATCTGGGGCCAGACCCCAGGGATGGGATTGATGGAGAGACGGAATCTCGACTCGCCATCAATCATCAAGGCGTGGCAATGCCCCCTCTTTAATCATTGCAATGGAGGTAGTGGGCAAGGCCCTATACGCTCTCTCTCCATTGTAGTGAATGAAGGGGACATGGCCACACCCCCTGTGGCTGATGGCGGGAGCATGGTCTGGCACAAAAGTGCCAGAGAATAGAATATCAGGCCCCAGACAGCATGGGAGGCAACAGTTGCAGTGGGGCCTTGTAAAATGACCGGGTGAGGTCTGGAGCGCCAGATCTGCAGTGACCAGTGGCGCAGGACAAAAGTTTTCTTTTAAGATGAAAACCACAGAGCAAAGAGAGAAGAATTAAAATAGTCTCTTTAAAGACACATTAATATAACAGGAAAAACCCCACTGTGCATGCACTCTCACAAATCCGTGATATGGTATCCTCCACCTTATAAGGTAACTGCTTACCAGAGAGTAAGAAAATGAAGAGCCTTAATTGTAATGATCCATTAGATCCTTGCTCATCATCTGTTCCATTTATAATGCCCTTAGCAGGAACAGGGCTCTTTCAATGAATGCCAAATAACCAACCTTTCTCTCAGGCAGTGGGTCAGCATATATAACAAGGGAAAGAAAATAAAGGAACAAACCTAGTGCAACCCCGTATGATAAAAAGTTTCCACTATTTAATAAAAGGTAATGCACTTACAGAGATGTACAAAAAGCATTTCAAATCCAATTCTTAGATAGCGCAAGTGAATTGCTTCACCCTCGTTCAATATCCAATAAGGTCCAGGGATGTCAGATCCCAAAAATCTTGTACAAATAATCCATTAAATTAATGCCATATCCCGCCTCATTTTGGAAAAACCACACCAATACAAACCAAACCACTTCTGAGTTTTTATGTTCCTTATGAAAATAATCAGATGGGAATCAAACCTTCATCTATGATCCTACAGAATTATATGTGTATGCTGCCTGTCATTTCAAGGCGCGTTTCTGTACGCAGACGCAAGGTATAAACAGGGCCTTTACGTCATTACAGGGGCAACACAAACAAATCTGTTTTCCCGGCTTTACTACTCCCCCCCTCTGAGACGTCAAGAAGTAAGTTATTTCCCTCCTGTGTGCCGAACAGCAGAAAGACAATGTTGCTCTATAGGAAGTGTAATTGTGAATAATTGCCTGCAGGGACGTGCATCTTTAATTTGTAATTGTCATGATAAGAAAACATGTTTTATTTGCAAAACAACAAAATGTCAATATGACAATGCACAACAGTTCAGTTCCAAGAAAGCAGCACGGCTCGTAGGAACAGCGTGCCAATTACTTCCAGCATTGCATTCTCCTTTACACTAGCGAGCTGTTTTCCAACACTCAAGGCCATCGTTTCAGGGCCAGGTTGTAGCATTTTTTTTCTTTGCTTTGCCTACTGTCCTCATAAAACCTATTTAGAATGGTAGCCAAGGAGGCCAACACAACACTTGTACATTCAAGACAGTTGTAGCCAGGGGAGCACTGGCCATAAGGAGACCCTGGAAACTTCCCAGTGGGATGCTCTGCTTTGTTGCTGGTTGGGTTGCAGCCATTATCCAATTTTTGCCTCCTTAGTCTCCCTACCAGTTCTCCATGTAACCCCCAGTGCCCCCTTAGCTATGGCACCCAAGCCCAAGTTCTGACCCAAATGCTGTAAGCCTCAGCATGACTGTAGTGGGATTATACTCACCCCTGCCATATTTTCTATTTAAAAAATTATAAATCTTTAGTGTCATCACTTTGTCCACATCCACCCCTGCACGCAACCTGTTATTGCAATGCAATAGCCTAAGCCTTGGAGCAACCATTCAGGGAACACATTGGGGTGTGCTCATTGGGGATGTCACAAACCCATCATGGGCTGCCCAGGTGGGGACAAATCCCCAGATGATTTTTTGCCTCCACTCCACCTCTGGTTGCCTCTAACAGTTGGACCTTGTATGCTTGCACTGTCGCATCTCATATTGTCTGTCCATTGTCAACTTGCTTAAGGTCAACACAGCTGCCTGAACAGGAATATTGGCTAGAAATTTCCTAGAAAACCTGGACCTCTTCCATTTTAATGAGCTCTCTCAAAATGGATCTAAACCTTCATTTGCCAGGTAGGGCCCTGATCCACAGGGACACAAATTTAAACCTAACCCACCCTTCACATGATCAGGGACCTCTGAACAACAGGGAAAAGGGAACAGCAGCTCACACATGTGTCAGCCACACCTCCTCCAATAGGAGGCACACAGCACCACAGTGTGCAACTGGTACCCGGTTCCCCACTATTCAAAGCTCCATGAAGAATATATGAGTATCTCCCAAATTCAGTCGGAGTAGGTGGGTTAGGATCCTGGACCCTTCAGATGTAACAGTCCTGAAAAGACCATTTACATATTATGCTAAAACAGACCTAAACTGTTCCTTGTAATCCAGTGCCAGACTCGTGAGTCATATTGACACCAAACTAACTTAATATCCCCTGCCACACCATTATAGAGAACTGCATCAGAGAGATACCTACCTTTCCTAGAGCTCCATCCAATGGGGAAAATGAAACATCCAAGCACACATCCTCCTTCAACGGGATGTATACAGCACTGCAGTGTGCAGCTTTTTCCTGTTCCCCAATAATACAGAGCTCCATGACTAATTTTGAGCTTCCTAGGGATCTTTTACTGGAGGGGCATTACAAATCAGGAAGGGATAATAGTTACAGGGGACTTAAACTGGACTTTCACCCTAAATAAAAGTTTATCTTATGTCTCCCCACCCTGTACATACAGATTGCTCACATTAAAAATCATCCTACGTGCATCTACTGCATTTGCTCAGCCTTTAAGCCTTTAAACATCCAAGATGGTGGCACATGGAGTCTCAGGCTGCCTGCAAACAGAAAGTGCCTTTTGACTGTGCTGCTCTGTATTCTGGAATTGCTGACCTTCTCCTGACCCCAGCTCTGCTCTGTTTGTGCAAAGCACAGCTATACCCCCCCCCCCCCGTAATTTTGCCCCCTCTCCTCTCTGCAGTATGTGATGTAGCTGAGGCAAGATGGTAGCACCCATATCCTAGAGTCCTGAGCAGTGTTGCAGCCCAATGGGGGAAAATGTAAAATATATTAATTTCAGATGCTGGGGAATCATTTTGAAGGGGTTTGGACTTTTCATCAAATGATGCTGAAGGTGCGGTTTAAAGTACCGGTAATCTTTTAACCAAGCACTGACCCCCATACACAGGGATTTTAGTTTACCTGAATTGTGAAGAATTTGTTATTTATTCACAGAGTTACTTTTGCTAGTTGCTGAAACAACATGTTTTAAAGTGGCTTTTGCTTTATTTGTATACAGCTAAAAAGCTAAAAAGCCAAAACATGAGCCCAAGAATGATTTTCTTTCATGGGCCAAGGTAGTCCTTAGGATCAAAGGCTTGCAAGGGCAGGACCTAAGGTCCTAATGTACTCCTGTAACACCCAGTGTATTATAAATACTATAATTTTATATTATAATTTGTTTTAACTCTGTAATTTCTACGATGAACAGCTACATGATGGTGCTTTATAAACTTAAATGATGTTGCAACATTTGTTCATTTTTTTACATTGATTATTTAAAAGACCATAAAGCCTTTAAAGAAGATTGAGAATCCATGACTGAACTAGTGCTACAACCCAACTCCTCCTCACCCCCCTTTAATAAAGCACCATACACCGTCTTATCTTTGGAAAGATACAAATTGAATCATCCACAGCTTAACAAAAAAATCCAATCACACAACAAAATCTCCCACCACCTCAAACCATCCTAGCCAAAAGTGATGATGGAGGAAAAACTCCTTACTGCACCAACATAGGCAGAAGCCAATTAAGCGCTGCCAGACCTCCTTATCCCTCATTCACATTTGTCTGGTAACACATGAGTTTCTGCATTTGCGACACACTGCGGTACCGCAAAAAAAAATCCAACAATGCAACTTCTATGGCCCCTTTCAGACCTTTCCGTTGTGGCAGGACTGAAGAAAACGTGGAAAAAGTCCTGCCTGCTGCATCTGGGCCATAGGAAGGGGAGTAGCGCGAGTTGTCTATGCATTAGATAGGGTAGAGCTTTCTTTTTGTCAGCGCTGCGGGCAGCACATAATACATTTACACTTGGATCTTTTTAGGTGTTGTTTGACACTTTTAAATATATACCGGTATATATTTTGTGTTCACCCATTGTTATTGCTATTTTCACATTGTATTCTTTTGTTATTCATTATTATATAGCTCTATTCAGTTATTGTACCATTAGCAAGATTAGTTTGTACCTTATTGAACTAGAACTTTATTGTCATATTATTCACTCACTGGCATTTGATCCATTGATATCAAAATATTATGTTTTATTATTATCCCCCTTAGACTGCCTGGTTTAATAATTGTTGTTACATAATAATCATGTATTTATTGCCTTTCTGAGGTTTCTGATTTATTTAATTTTGAACTATTTATGTGATTGTACTGTCTGGTTTGTATACTGCAGTATTAAATGTGATTTTGTTTGTATGTTTTCTGGCAACTTTGGTAATAATTCAATATTTAACTTTTGGTAATAATACATTCTTGGTGATTGTCAGGGAACCGGGGCGTCACGAGGTCCGACTACAACCAGGGACCTCCGTGCACACCGATCGCGGGGGTTTCTTAAAGGGGAATGCCGACATCAGCGATAAGGTGCAATATTATATTTGACCTATTCCTCACACCTCCCCCTCTAAGAGGGCGCTAAGGGGCAGCGCTACTGATGCTGGCCCGTGCGCCCATGCGCCTGCTATCCCTGTCTGTAGCACTCCGCGGCAGCACCACGGCCATAGGGCTGTTTCGGGTTAAGGATTCTGGGCAAGGTCCACATCCCTCCAGAGTAGTGGTTGGACCACTCCCGGAAGGGGTGTAGGGTGGCCCATAGCTGGGACCGCGGGTCCCCAGTCTGCCGATGGCCACTCATCCCTTTCTGCTTTACCCGAGCCAGGGGCCCCGGTGCATGTCGCCCACACTGGCCAAAGGGGCAGCCCCGCGTGGGGGGCTGCCTAACCTCCAGCACCATGAACCGGGTCCCCTGGATGGAGAGTCTACCCTGGGGGGACCTTCCTTGGGAAGGATCTCCCACAGGGCAGTACCCACCCTGTCAGCCCAGGTGGGTGACAAGGCCATTGAGCGTGGGCCCTGGGTGGCATAGTCCACCGCCATCGGTACCAACCTCTTTCCTTGCGGCAGAGTTATCGGCGGGCTGCTGGGGCTTGATCCTGCCACCCCCACCCTCTTATCGGTATAGTACAAATGGCAGTGGGCAGCCAGGTCAGGCCCTGCTTGCTTCTTGGTGGCCCTTATGTGCACAATCGTCCGGCTCTCTAAGGCATAGCACTCCTTAGCCCTGGGCAGATAGGGGACCACCAACTGCTGGTCCTCAGACCACTCTCCTGGTGACCCTGACTTGACGATCATTGGGTACAGCTGCACTTGTCTCCAGACCACCCATCTGGGGTCTGGGCCCGAGTGGGGCTGCATCTCCTGTTTGGGGAGGACTCTCTGGGGGTCATCATTGCCTGATGCTACCCCACATCTCTGCCTGGACATGGTCGGGACCACCATGTCCTCAGTCAGTTTCACGGGACCCACCTCTGGGTTTCCGCCTGCCTCAGCAGCCTCCTGGGAGGAAGGGAAGGAGAGGTCGGTCCCCTGAGGGGACTCTGGGACCTGCTCCTCCACCACTTCCACCCAAGCTGCTGGCTCAGGCAGAACACCCTGGTCCCTTAACACCCCGGGCGTGCTGAAACCCTGCAGTGGGGACTTACCTAGGGGTCCCACCTCTCCATGGGCACCCCTCACCCCACCTGCAGGTTCCACCACCCCTGCTTTTGGGCATGGACTGGTCCTCTCGGGTTGAGGTGCCAGGAACCCTGGACATGGGGTGGTTGGAATAGAAGAGACCATCCCATCCCCTGTCCGTTTCCCAGGACCTCCCTCTGGACCTCCGTCGGCCCCGGCAGCCACTTGGTTTGGAGGAAGGGGGCAATTAGACCCCCGAGGGGCCCCTGAGCCACCAGCGCTCTCACTATTAACGATAGGGGCCAGAGCCGTTGTGGCCTCAGGTAATGCCTGCCCCCCTTCCATTCCCATCCAAGCCGCCAGTCCAGACAGACCAGCCTGGCCCTCTGATACCCCAGTGGCGGAGAAACCCTGCGATGTGTACTTACCTAGGGGTCCCATCTCTCCATGGACACCCTTCACCTCAGTCGCAGTTCCCTCCCCAGCTGCTGGGTAACCCTCCTTCCTCCGGGAGGAAGAACACACGTTATATTCCCTACCCCCACATTCCCTGTAGCAGGCAGGTTACTCACATTATTTGCACATCTTTAAATATACATGCTATTACCTTCTGGGGGACCAGACCTCGGGGGTTCAGTGGCCACATACTGAGACACTAGCCGCCCCAAGTCTGTCCCTAGCAAAACACCGGCAGGGATATTCGGCGATACAACCACCTCCCGCGCACCCCGCCCAGCACCCCAGTCCAAATAAACTTTTGCCATGGGGAGTGCCGATGCACCTCCCTCAATTCCGGAGACAGTCTTTCCAGGGGCGAAGTCCGGTGGGGACACCATCTCGGGGAGCACAAGGGTTGTCTCTGCGCCTGTGTCCCTAAGTCCCACGGCTACAGCTTGGCCCACAGTGACGAATTGCAAATTGTCCCGGGAACTCCCAGCACCCCTACCCACATACAGCACCGTGGAGGAGTTCTGGGACTGGCTCTGCTGGCGCTGGGGACATGTGGCCTTGAAGTGTCCTGGTTGGTTGCAGTGGTGACAGAGTTGGGGCCCCCCTTGTCTGGAGAAGGGGGTAGGGGCAGGGGTCTTAGGCTGAGGGGCATGTACAACAGACGCCAGCGGCGGCTTACCCACTTTCCAGCTGGCAGGTTTCCGGGGCTCCTGGGCTCTGTTGTGACTGTATTCATCCGCAAGTGCTGCAGTTGCTGAGGCCCCCTCCGGCTTCCGGTCACGCAGAAACTGCTGCAGTTCCTCAGGGCAGTTCCAGAGGAACTGCTCTATGGCAATCAGCTCCTTCAGTTGCTGGATGGTGGTGATTTCTAAGCCGGTGGTCCACTGCTCGACTGCTCTCTGTAGCGCCCTCATGTGATCAGCCCAGCTATCGCTGGGGCCCCGTAGCAAACTCCGCAGCTTCTTGCGATAAAATTCCGGGGTAAGGTTATATTGTCGGATCAGGGCTTGCTTGACCCCCTCGTAGCTCAGGGTGGTCTCGCTGGGTAGGTACCCAAAGATTTCCAGGGCTTTTCCCCTCAGCCGAGGGGTTAGGTACCTGACCCACTGATCCTCCGGGACATGGTATTGATGGCAAACAGTTTCAAAAGCCAGCAGAAAGGTGTCCAGATCTGTGCCTTTGTCCAGGACGGGGAAATCCTCCGCACGCAACTTTGGGGCCTGGTTCTCAGGGGGCCCGCTACCAGATGTGCTGGGTTGAGGGTGCTGAAGCTGTAGCTGCAAAACTTGGAGCTGGTGTTCGCGTTCAGCTTGCTCCCGGCGCTCGGCAGCCTCGATCTGCTCACGTTCACGACGTTCCTCACGTTCTGCTTGCTCCCGGCGTTCGACAGCCTCGATCTGCTCACGTTTGCGGCATTCCTCACGTTCAGCCTGCACCCGGCGTTCCCCCATGAGGACCTCATAGGTGTCCCGGTCTCCGGCCTGGAGACTTGCCTGGGCAGCATGCAGGAGAGCATATGAGCCTGCTTGGCTGGGAGGACCGGCAGGCGGGGCTCGGTCCTCCGGGATGCTGAGGGCTGGTGACTGGGAGAGCCCTGGCTGGGCCCCTCTGCACCCAGTGTAACATCGGCAGCCACATCCCTGCTTCTGGCCCTGGTGCCACTTGCCATGTCTGCAGCTGTTCTATTGCACACTGTTGTAATCACACAATTTACTGTAACCACTCTCAGAATATGCCTAGTGTTGAGCTGATCTTAAGATCTCAGCAACAGAAAAGCCACTGCTGGTAATCTTTAGTGTATGAGAGTATGGGGCCCACACTCACTTACACTATTTGCCTTATCCCACCGCGCTGCCACCAATTTGTCAGGGAACCGGGCATCACGAGGTCCGACTACAACCAGGGACCTCCGTGCACACCGATCGCGTTCCCAAAAACCCTTTGTTCGACCCCTCCTACCAGGGATACAAGGCCTGAAGCCACGGACACACCGATTCTTGGTTTAAGTCAAAGCAGACCGCTCAAATTAAATATACGTTTTAATTGCTATGAGCACACTAGGTAGAGTTAACAAGCATTTAACTATGAAGTAATATGAAATGTTACAGGTGATAAACAAAATATGCTATTCTTGAGATGGTTACAGAACAGAGTGTGTTACACAGAGAAAAACAATAAGCAGTTACCTTTAGTATGCAGTTTGCAGGGCGCAGTGATGGGGAGCTCCCACAAGGGGGTGTGTCAAGAGCTTATGATGATGATGATGATGGACACCCCACGGTATGCTGGCTGCATAACCCCCTCCAGTTGAGTGACAATTACCTGGTTCCAGATCACCCTATTTATGCTGCAAGGGCTCTCTGCCCCCTCCCCTCTGTGGGAGGAGCCATCACCTCCTGTGGTTCTGGCGTGTGTTTTTGCCCTAAAACCCTTTAGAGGTTATAACTTGGAGCAGGGGGGTCACATGGCCTTGCAAGCGGTACCAAACTGTCGGGCTGGATGCCACGTTTGCGATAAGTCCTGGAATCGGGTTTCTATTTTGTCCAGCTTTTGCTGTGTTTTTATGACCGCAATTTACTATGCCCTGATGCGGTTTTGGGAGCCGGTTCTGATTCTGTAACCGGTTTGGCGCTAGGATACATGGATGCCGCGATATGATCCAAATTCTATCGGTGCCGGGAATCTGTCGTTTAAATTCTGCTTATGACAAACTCACAGCAGGAGGTCCACTGAGCTTCCAGACCGCCCTGCAGCTTCGCAGCCCAAGGTGTGACACGACCAGCAGGCGGTCTGTGAGCTGAGCTGTTCACATATACATGCTAATTATTCCTTCCTGAAGGGAGATACGGACTTGTGCATTTATAATAAAGGGAATCTCTAGCTCTTGATATGTGGGGTTTCTTAAAGGGAAATGCCGACATCAGCGATAAGGTGCAATATAATATTTGACCTATTCCTCACAGTGATCTTTTAGTTCTGACGGTCTCTTATTTGGATTGGTGTTTTTTGTTTTTTTTCTTTGCGTACTGTTGAATGGCCAGTTAAAGACTCCAGAGTTATACTTTGGTTCTTGATATAAGGGGTTTTTCTATTTTGCACCTGTGCCGCAAACACACCCCATTAAAGTCTATGGGGACGCAAACACGCGAATGCGTTTTTCATGTGGTACCACATGGGTTTTGCATTTGGGGCACCATAGATTCTGATAGAATTCACCAGGAAGACAGGGCGTGGGACAGGGAAACAGGAATTTCTTATAATACAGGAGCAACGCCAATGCAAGTGCAAACAAAACACAAAACAGAATTCTAACAACAAACAATACCACAAAACGCATGCAGCAAACACAACCAGACAAATGTGAACATAGCCTTAGGATCAGAGCTCTACATAACTAAATGCCACATTACTAAAGGCCAGGGTGTAGAAATGACCATAGCTATGGCTACCCCCAAAAGTGTAGCCAGCCTCTGTGACACTGGCGATCTGGGCTTGTTTGAGCCAAAACAGCCAACACTTCTGATTTTCATCTACCTGCCACCTCAGACCCCAAATAGGAAGGGAGACCACCAACCGGCTATGACAAGAATAATACTGTAACAATATAAAAGCTGAATGCAACAGATCCGATTCCAAAATATACAACCCTGAACACAATACAATTCTTAATGACACTTGATTTTTTTTATTTAATATACTGTATATATAAATATAAATATATATATATATATATATATATATACATCTTTTACTTTTTTATCATAAACATCAAATATTTAACTTTCCAAAGATAAGTTTAAACAGTAACCTAATAAACAAGAGGCGGGAGGGCAGGACTGCTCGTCCAGTGCTAAGAGATGGGGGGGTCGAAGAGGGGGAGGAAGGGACCAATGGACCCCTCATCACTTCTCCCCATTCCTTTATTGGTTAGACTGTATCTTGCATTGATAGGAGCGCAGATCAGTCATGGAGTGCCACTCTTAAAGCCTCACCGATCTGCGCCCCCCCTCTGGTTTTACCTTAGGGCATTCTTTACTTACCTCGCCAAGGGATCCATCTTCTACATCCCTCGGTTTCCTGGCAAACTTCTGACGGGTGGCGCGATCTTGCATCCCATAGGACACTGGGCACGGCCCCCAATCTCGTGCCTGCGCAGCGCCTGTTAATGGGATGCAATGGGCCACACAAAATCCTGCGAGACTTTGCTGATCGGCGCGAGACTTTGAAAAGCATGGCTAAAGCCATACTGTCACTAACAGAGTGGGCCAGCGCGCGGGGGGGGGAGGGCAGCGATCGGGCCTTGAAGCAGCCTGACATCTCAAAGGTAAGATGGGGGGGTATCGGCCCTTTTTATTTTCGGTCCGATGTTCCCATGCCCATCCTTTTAACTGTCAAACACATTCTTATGATAGGACTCTTAATATTTCTTCACACATTAGTTATACCTGATGCCTTTCATGTTTGTCCCCAACTTCATCAGAGGCTGTTTGTTGACTCAATACAGAGAAGCTCCCAAACACTGGCCCACAACCTTCCATCTTCTATCGCAGGCAACCTTGCATGGTGGTGTTTTGTAGAGCCTTGTTTCTGCCCCACATGTCTTCTTCATTTATTGCAATGGAGGGGGCGTGGCAAGGAGGTTTTGCAATGAATGAAGCAGGAGTGTTTAGAAGTGGACACAAGGCTTCATGGACGCTGACATGTATACCCGGTGCTTCTCACCCCTTCTCAGTAAATTTGAAGATGGTGGCGCTGAACAGAGGAGCTGCCGGGGTGATTACAGACATTTTATGTTCATACCCGGACATTTACGTTAAGGAAGATTCTACTCACTTTATTAAATGATGACTCCAACGTCAAGCTGTTCCAGCAGTGTACATAACAATAGAAGTAGTTCCAGTAACACCATCACTATAGTTCCTCATAGCAACACCAGGCTTTGGTTCACCTTTTGTACTTTAACTTCAGCTGACACAGCACAGTCCAACTCAAATAAGTACTGAAGGTACCTGGACCATTAGCTCCCTCCCAGTTTAAGGGCCACCTGAGCTCCTGGCTGTCTTTTCCACATGCCCACTGCTGGTTGTATGCTCTCCTCCACAGACCTCTAGTTGTTTCCAGTACCAGGACAATTACTTCTGAGCTGGTTCTGACTTGTTCCTAGTTTATATTACCTCTGATTCCTCCCAGCTATAACCTAATTGCCTAGAACCTGAGCACATGTTTAAAGTACCTAGACTGCAGCACTGCATCCCTGTCTTGCATGCTCTGTGAACCTGGAAGACTTAATATGCTGGCAGAGGGCACACAGAGCGGTGGGAGATGGGATGGTGGGAACATGCTGCGACAAAGTGCTTTTCTCTTTGTGGGATCACAAACAAGGTGAGGAGGGATTCACACTGTGGTACATTCTAAGTGGGGTTGCCCCTGGGTTTTGTTCCTCTTCGAAGTTTTTTTTTAACTAATACTAATACTTCTGTGAGTGGCTCCATGAGCTTGATGCAGCTCCCTCCTACCAATGGTACCTTATGGAGATGTATTGCATTCCCATGGTTCTGCTAGGTAAGGGGTGTGGGCATAGGGTATTAGTGCTACCTATCACAACCAGGGAAAGGAATAAAAGAATACAGTCTTGTGATTGAGATATTATTTAAAGTGGACCAAAACCCAGATTCAGATATGCTTTAAAGAAGTTTTATTGAACACACAGTTAGATAATATGCAAGACTTGATTTGAAGTATACTTTTGAATCAGGCGCAAAGGTTTTGTCAGGTTTTTGGTGTTCTGCCTTTTAGTTTTCCCCTTCTGGAATGTAAAATAAACATTTGTATTAGGATTGTGCCCCTGGACCTGTAATTTATTTATCAGAATGCTGTTTCCATGTGTCTTATATTCCTCTGACTCAGTCTTGATAAAACAGGAGTGGCTTTCTTGCCTTACAGTAAAACTCTCAGGATCCTTTCTGACAACCCTTCCACTGTAGCAGGTGAACTCATTAGAAGCTTTGGGTAAATCACACAGCAGCAATCATCTCTCCGGGTGAGAATTCTGCCAGTAACCCTTTTAGCTACTGAAACACAACATTGTTTTCCTCCCAGCTTAAGAGGTTGAATTAGTGCAGAAGGGGTTATTATTCTTGTCTCTGCCTCCGCCAATCAGATGATTAGAAAGCTAGAGTCAGGAAGTGTCTGATCTGTACTTTTAAGTCACCACTTTGATGTACATTACTAAGGTAAACACATTGTTGCTAGGGAGAACTGTTTGTATTACAATCCACCCTTGGCTACTATGCTCATGTAGTATGTCAATCTTACTATAAAAAAACCACGCAGTTACTTAAGGGCACTGGCTCAAATAGTACATGTAGTATACTACGTGTACTATTTGAGCCAGTGCCCTTAAGTAACCGCGTGGTTTTTGTATAGTAAGATTGGTAAATTTGGTTAAAGGGTCGCCATAAATAGGTAATGGCAGTTCTCATGACAAGTTAACTAGGAGTCTCCTTGTATTTTATTTTTCTTTCATGTAGTATGCCCCATGGACATAGGTTGTGTAGGCCTGAATAGGTTGCAAAAAGCTTAAAGACACTGTATACAACATTCTAACCCTATAATGGCACAGATAATGGCTGCAATATTTCCCAGGATTTGTCTTTAATTTGGTAACCCTACACTGGGTCATCTTGCTTTATGTTCTTCACGCGGAGGCTGATTTAAGACTAGCGCCATGTATTGCCATTTGTTATGTAGCTGCGTTCAGATCATCTGGAAGTGGACGCTGCAACTGGAGCTCTGGTGCTGGACAAGTGACGCTGTACTATCCTGTCCAGCATTGATAAATGTGATGTCTGGAGGGCGCTGTAGAAGTGCTCTCTCTGATTCACTGCAGCACCTGAGCGTACCAATGTTGCTATTGCCTCATGTAGCATCCCAAGGGAAAGCAGGCCAAAGCAACGCCACATAGAACAACAGGACAACACTGCAGCGAACGATAGGTAGCGCCAGTGAAAACACATGGAATGACATTGTTAACACACTGGAAGACTGGCACTGCAATGGCGGAACACAAAATACAAAAAACCTAAAGTGCGAGGAACAATCTTTTGTTGCTGCTCAGGAGCCCATGCACTAGTTTTATGTGAAAAATACAGAAAAATGTAATCCAGTTTGACTTTCACATATATGACGCTACGTGGTACTACGTGGCATTGGCGCTTCTTAAATAAGGCCCTAGGTCTTTGAGGTCATCTAATTGCCACTGAATTTATTGTGGATGTTCACTTAAATTAAGACAACACATCCCTTCAAATTCCTGACATCCATTACTATGCAACAACAAAAGATAATCAATAGTTACTCTATTTTGCAATAGAGCTTTTTTTGTCCCTTTATATCATATAACATCTGCTCTAAAGCAGTGCTAGTGCTGTTAATGGCTTTTGCTATCAAGCACGCTTATTTATTTAACGGCCTAGCAGTGTAAATTGATAACCCAAGAACTCCTACTAAACTAACCCCCTCAGCTAATATCTCCTCGCCTGAAAGCAAGTCTACATTGTACTTACAATTGCCGGAGAGAACAGAGGTGCTTCTCTTTTCCCTAGATTGTTTTTCTATGGGGTACAGGGAATACTTTATGATACGTGGAGGCTGATTCACTACTAATGCCACGTATTGCCAGGTGAGCTTAGAGTGACCACTAGTATATGCTGTAAGCGGGTACCGGGCGCTGTAACCTAGTGTAGCGGTCGTTTTAGTATCCTGGCCGGCATTGATGAATTTGATGTGTGGTGGGCACTGTAGAAGCGCTCTCCCTCATTCACTGCAGAGCCAATGAAGTACGCTAGGTGGTGTCCTAAGTCAAAGCGCCTATGGCTACACCACATCTAACAACAGGACAACATTGCAGTGAGCGAGAGGTAGCGTCAGCAAAACATTTTTATTGCTCAAAATGCTATTTTAACACCAACAAATGAAACCCGATTGAAATGTAAGGCAGAGCGACACTGAGCAAAAGGTAATACATGGTGCTCCTGAACCTAAAGCGCCGGCGCTATACACTGAGTCGCCTCTAGTAATACATGTGTTTACATCTGTTAGAGGTGCTCACCAGATTCGTTTTCTTAAATGTGGTTTTGTGTACAGCGCCCAGCGTTCACCAGACGCTGCCTGCCGCTGCGAGGCTACCTGACGTTATCCTTTCTTAAATAACCCTCTTAGGCCCTTATTTATGAACGAATAGCGACAGGTAGCGACTGGTTAGCGGCCGGTAATGACGGGCCCCGCCACGAGAACGCCGGCTCCCCACCACAATCACACATTTATCAAGCCAATCCTGCCTAGCGCCATATAGCGACTCATTCATCATTATTCCAGCCTCAGCCCACAGCGCCAGCGTCCGACCTTGAACAGCGACAGGTATGACCTCTCGCTACCTGGCGCTCTCCAATGCATTTCAATGGAACAATCTTTAAATATTCATTATTAATTGCAATTCATGTTTTTGTTTTTTTTTTAAATGTGAAAAATTCTGTGACCACTTCTGCCATGTTAGATAATTTTTTTAAGGTAAAAAAAAAAAAAAAAATTATGCAGAATTGATATTACAGGTCTGATATTAATGTATTCATATTACTAAATTCTTTAAAAATTTTTTTTTTTTGGTTTCCAAAAATATGGTGGTTTGGGGGTTAAAAAACTACTTTTAACACATCACCGCCAGCGCTCTGGGGTTTAAACATGCATTTCACAGCGCAAGAATTTTTTGAGCGTGATTTTTTGATGAATATGGTGGGAGCCGGTCGCTCTGACCAGGCGCTATCATGCGCACCCATACATCGCGGAACTTGTCAAATAGCGACTCGTCACCCCGTATTCAACATTACTGCACACCGACTCAGTCGCTATCAACAACCGAACAATGGCCAAGCACAGCGACTACTAGCAGGCGCTGTGAAAATACTGCTACAGTCGCTCACTTGTCGCTACCTGCCGCTATTTATGAATCGGCCTCCCCGTCTACTGATCACACAAGGTCCACCAGAAATACTGGCTGGAATATCATTATAGATGTTATTACCACATGAGGACATCCATTCTTTAGGCAATTTAACATGTTTAAAATGTGAAGGGGACAGTAGAGTTTTATTACATTGCATGTTTGATATTTGTATTGTGGCACAATCAGTGTTTGCTCTTTGACATTTATAGATTTGTTCTGTAACATTTTCATTTGGCACCTTGGAATTTCAGATGCATCACAAGTCATGTTAGAACAAAGATCAGCGGCAGTTATATTTTGTGTGCGTATCACAATTATATTCTTAGTGAGTAAAGCCGTGTCGTGTCTACACAGTTATAACATGCATAATAAGAATTGAATAAGTAAGCTTCTTTCACATTATCTTCTCCCATTTATGAGTCATTTAAATTGGTTTGCAATAATGCTGTTCATGCTTTTAAAGGGGTAGGTATGGCAACTAAACAAGTTTCCAAGACATCTGATACTGATCAGTGTCCATCACTCTGGCTAGGATATTCCACATATATTCCTTGGGACTCCATAACATTTCATTAGATTCCAGTGCTCGTTTGCTCCTGATCTTCCACATGGCTGGTGCCAAACAGAAAGGCAAAACAAAGAGAAGTGCTGTTCCTAGCTATATCTACAAAGGAAAGAACATATAAGATACATTAGATTTCACTCCCTCAGATAATAGCTTTCAGCAGAAACGTTTTCTGTCCTGGCTTTATAACAATTATGATATTATCCTTTCCTTTAGCTATAACCTGCCCTGGTTCAGTTGGGCCTCCAGGTTGCTTTATCCACACTTTAGCACCATTGTAGAATGTGGAAGGGCATTGTAATCCTCTATCACTCCTTACAGTGATAAAGGTGGGTGCCTGAATTTTAGTGACTTGTAATTAAGAATAAGTAAGGATAATAATTACGCTATTGTCCTCCCTCTGTATAAACAGATCTTCCTTTCCATTATTCATAAGGATAACTTTAATCTCTCCTTGATAATCGGGGTCAAACACCCCTCCCATAACCCGTATCCTTTTCAGTGATAATACAGGCAAGTTATTAACCCCAAATGACCAGGAGGAAATTGCATTTTTAATTACTTTAGTATCTTGTACAATGAATCTGACTTATTCAGGCAAATATAGATCGAGTCCTGCAGCATGTGGAATAGATCTATATGGAGCTTCAGAATTTCACAATATCATAATGTCTCTCCTGTCAATGTAACTTTAAGGGGCAATATGGACAGATTTGAGGTAATCATTCCCATCAAAGGAGTTTCTTGTTTCTCTATGGGTCGATTATTTAACACTTCAAATGCCTCAAGCAAATGATTTTTCCAGTTACTGTACTTACCGTCTCCTAACTTCTTCAGCTGATACTTTAAAGAAACACAAATTATCTCTATCAATCTTCATGCTTGTGGATAATATGGAATATGGAAAATCAATTCTGTATTGTTTTCTCTGGCAAACCTTTCCACTGTCTGGAGAGGTACCCCATAATATGGAATGATAGATTCCAAAGTATTTATTGCACTGTTAGCATTAGCATGTAAACATGGGTGAGACAGTAAATATCCAGAGTAAGTGTCTACGGCTGTACATACGTATGTATTGCCAACCACCAACCATGGGTAATGGGCCCACAAAATCAATCTGCCATATCTGTCCTGGCAATTTACCCCTAGCTATTTGTCCCCTAACTACATGGGGCATCACCCTTTCCTGTGTATGTTGACATATTGGACATTTAAGTATTACCTTTATTAATTCCAACCTGATGATGAGCACCCCTCTGTCATATTCCTTTTTATCCCAAAAGTCCACATTTTTGATGAGCCTGAATCGCTAAACCTTCTAGTCTCTGCTCTGACTTAGGAATATCCTGGATGTCCATGATGGATATTTTGGAACGTTCATCCACTTCGTTATTGAACAATCTTTCTAAGGAATCTAAAGCACAATGAGCATCCACGTGAAAAACAGTTACTTTAATTCGCTGCACAATTGACCAAATGTTCTGCCACACCTCCTTCCCCCACATTTCTTTACTGTAAATGTTCCAATCATACTGAGCCCAGGTGGGCAACCATGTTGCCAAACCATTTGCTACAGACCATCAATCAGTATAAATATGACATTCACTCAATGCTTCCTGTCTAAAAGTGGACCAACACCCGATGCTGATCGGCCCGGGAATCTATGAGATTCCCGGGTCGATCAGCATCGGGCCTGCGGGGCACCCCGATCGGGGGTGCCCCGCTGTGTGAAACCCCCCAGAAAGCCCCGAAATCCCTACCTGCTCCTCGATCCAGTGGCCGCCGCTCGCGCATCCCTCTAGCAGGGCGCATACCCGCGCAGGCCGTTTGTGAATGGGGCGCGCTCGCTTGTCTGTCGGCGGACCTCGCTTGTCCGTCGGCGGGGATTGGCTGCAGCGGTCACGTGGGAGCGGGGACAGGTGAGTTTTTGGGGCTTTCTGGGGGGGTTTAACACAGCGGGGCACCCCCGATCGGGGTGCCCCACCAAAGTGGACCAAAACCCAGGATAGTCAAAATCCTGGGTGTTGGTCCACTTTAAAACACTATATACTACAAATAACCCTGCAAATTGACTTCTTTCCTCTCCCCTGTAGTGCTGAGGGTTTTGTTACTGGCAGGCTGGTATGCCACTGCTTTCTAAATTCTGTTGTTTTCCTGATAACACACCAACCCATCAGTTTTTGTTCCTTAGTTAAATCACTACATGGGATTCCCAATTTTATTGGTGACTCTATTACCTTTCTCCTCACTTCACTATCTTTCTTATGAGTGGGGACGCAACCTACTTTCCTATGTAGAGCAGCTATCCCACTTGGTCCTGTATTGGCTCTATCTTGAATGTACCACTTCCACTTAATGATAGATGCCTCCTGAGCATGTCCTATTGTCCTGTGTTTATGGAGAATTTTGTACCCATTGCATGATAAGTATTTCAGGCCTTATAACTATCTCATGCCCCAGAGTAAGTTGTTATGTATCCACTAAAGCACAATAACAGGCTCAAAGTTGTCTTTCAAAAGGGGTGTACCCTTATTCTTTTCTTCTTTCTACAATAGACTTAAATTGGCATATCCCTCAGCAACTGTCACATTTAACTCCACTCACTCTTCCTCGACCATTGGCCATAGATCTAGGGCATGTTGAACTACCCCCTTTGCAGTTTCCTGCTGCTCATTTTCTTCATAGTTACCCTGCGCAAGGGTGCCAGTATTTGTCCTAAATGTGGTATATGTTGTCTCCAGAACCCAAACATCCCTGTAAATTGCAGAGTCTGTACCTTATACTGAGGTGTGGCAAAATCTAATATATGTTGTCTTGCTTTAGTAATAATTTCCCTATGGCCCTTTTCCCACTATATTCCTAAATACTTAACTGTCTGTTAGGGTCCCTGTACTTTGCTGGGGTTTATCTCCTATCCCTTCAATCTCATGTATTCCACCAACTGATGCAGGCAATCTGCCACTTTTAACTCTTGACGTCTCGTTGCGCATTGGTCATGCTGATGTTTCTGCTCTGAACCTTTTTGTTTAATCCCCTCCCTAACATCTCCACACCTGCTCCCAATAAAGCCCTAAACATATTGCTTCTACTCACTCTTACTTCAGAGGAAATAGATGGATGCCCAGGAGTAGCTAGACATTCAAAATGGTTCCCCCCACCTGTACTCAGGCCCTCCTTTGGCGTCCCTCTGACCTGCTGCACCCGGGGGAATCCCCCCCCCCGCTCCCCCCTAGCTACGCCCCTGGATGAATGGTCTGGCTTTTCTTGTCTCCCAGCTCCGGTGGGACCCCATTCTCCCAGGTCTCCAAGCTGCCTCACTGCTTCCAAAACTGTCCCTACCATATTTCCTACCTGGTTAATATTTCTCCCCTTGTGGGGGTACCGGCTAAATGATCTGATTTCTCACTGACTGCCCAAAAGGAGTGTCCATCATTTCATCCACATCCACATTCTATCTCAAATCTGGTTAATAAGGTCACTCCCAAGGGGCACAGGTCGAAGGCAACCCATGTGATGCCATGGGTTCACATCTAGGTAGGCCCTTCCCCCGCCCCTACCCCATTTCCACTCTAACATAGATATACGGACCTAACCTCAGATATTGAACCTATCAGCCTGTCTATTTATACCAAGGTGGTCCCCTGTCTATCCCATAGAAGAATTTTATTGAATCTTCCTTTATGGGATGCAAAGCATCTCTCAGGATATACCAGGGTTTATCATTCCAGGGCCAATCTGCCTCAATGAGGTATTTATTATCACATCCCCTTGCAGCTATTGCTAATAAGCTTGTGGTATTCCTCCCCATTGGATTAAACAATTCTCAAAAAGCTTCCTGAATTTGATAGAAATACATTTCTTAGCATCTTCCTCATCCAAATGTATTCCTCCTGCTCCTAACTCCTTGACCATCCATGCAATCAAACTATCTCTGGAACGCTGCCTACATCTATCCATGATATCATTTACTTCCTGGGAGGCAAAATTCTCCCATGTCTCAGTGACTTGCAAATTCCCTCCTGGTGGGCTCAGTGCTCCCCTGCGGTATGCGGGATGTGCTCTAAGCTTCACAGCACCCCCTATTTCAGGATACCACTCCTCTGACCCATCACAGCTAATTTCCTCATGTTCCTGTCTCTCCGCCATCTCATCCGAGTCAGAAGTAACAAATATTTCACCATCCCAATGCATAGGATCTCAAACAATCTTTGAAATAGCCAAAACAACTTTTTTCTTATTTATCTTCTCCCTTCTCTTCTTATATTTATATTTGGCACCACGGACAGCAGCCCGTCTGCCTTCTCCCTATAAGATTCACATTTGTCGGACAAAAGCTGATTCTGACACCGCATTATTACAGTGGATCCATCTATCTCAGAAAGCTTCTTTTCCAGCTCATGCACTCTTCCAACAACTGATTTTCCCGTTCACACTTTATTCAGTATGCTGACAACAACACCCAACCCTGCCGGCACACAACATGTAATTCTTTTCCTTTTTCAACTAGCATCCCTCAAACACTTTTGTGGCCAAGCTCTGATATGGAGCTTGCTGTCAATGTGTACAGATTCTGTACTCTGTACTCTACTTTTTTTTTCTAAAGAAAAACATTTTAAAATGCTACACACAAAATGACTTCAAATCACCCTAAAAAAGTTTCTGTGTATCCTGCCGACTACGCCAATGTATGTATTGCCAACTGGACAGAAAATTGCAGAGTCAGACACTTTGAAGAAGCTTTACTGAACACTCAGATAATATGCAACACGTGATTTGAAGTATACTTTTGAATCAGGAGCAAAGGTTAAATACTACTTACATCAACACTGGGCTCTTTTGGCGTCATCTATCTGTTAAAGCAACACATCAGAGATGCACGATGGTCAGACAGGGAAATCTGCAGCAAGAACAGCATCCCATTAGTGCTTCAGGTGTCTGTCCAACATTGCTTGCCTCCCACTTTTATACCTTTTTTTTTAGCTTCCAGTGACCAGTAAGGGATGGCCATCCCCTCACTAGCAATGATGCCAGGATAACAATGCTCTCAGACTAGCTGGCTCCAGGCCCAGTACACATAGAAGACAGAAGAAGAAAATTAATAATGACAGAATAACAATGTTATCAAACTAAATGGCTATATGCCTGATACATGCAGGTTACAACAAGATATAACATGATTTTGGTAATTGTGAACAGTGTATAAAACAAGTTGGTGTTGTGTAACAAGAATCAACAATCCTAATAAACAACAGGTAATTTGTCAAACAAAGATGGCTCCAAAGTAGCAATTTTGTATGCCCATCTGTGTTTGTATTACAAAATTCCAATTTCCATGGGAAACAGCTTTCAGCATTTGCAATCTGTTGCTCTTGGCAACTCTACACCAAAACTGTATATCAAGATTTAAAACAGGATATAAGTGAGTTCTGCACACACAGAACTCTGATCCTGGTTATGTGTAAAGTTGAGTGAGCTTCCTCACCTCAGTAGCAGCCATAGCAGCAGTGTTCTTTGAGGACAGGGATCACATCTCTCTTCATGGTGTACAAAATGAGAAAAACTGTGTGGATAAGCACAGCCAAATGATAACTACTACAGGTGCTGGCCCATGGGTTAATAAATTAGGGAATAAATGTGAAACTGGGGCTCTAGATGTGCTAGATGTGCCCCAAAAAGACCCCAGAAAGAGATGCACTCATAAATGTATAAAGATGTAAAAGCAAAAATGCATTGAGATCAAATAAGCAGCTAAAACATACAACATGAAAAGACAAGATTAAAAAACATATATACAGACAAAAAGCTAAGGAGGAACCCTATAAGTGGCTCTGATATAGATGCAAGTCCATTATATAAGGAATTTCATGAATATATAAAAGGTTGAATGGCAGCTAAAGCGTAAGTGTACAAAAGTCTAAGGATACAATGTGGTTGATAAGTGCAAATGTATCAATAAAAATATATATATATATATATATATATATATATATATATATATATATTTAATTTTTATTTTAATAAAGTGTCTATGTGCAGAAAAAATGTGAAAAGTGCAAATGCTCAACCAGATATCAAAGTGATTACTTTGGTAAAGTGCTACAAGTGCATGATAAAAATAACTTGTAAATCCATAGAAGCAATTCAACCAATCAATAGTAAATAAATAAATGAATCATATCACCAATATGCATGAGCCAGGGTCCTCCTACAGCAGCCTACCACTGACGCGTTGCGTGGCCGGGTGCCACTTCGCCAGGTTGAGTCACCCTGGCGAAGTGGCACCCGGCCACGCAACGCGACGGTGGTAGGCTGCTGTAGGAGGGTGGGTCGCCAGATCAAATAAGCAGCTAAAACATACAACATGAAAATACAAGATACTCTTCTTGGTGTACAGGCATGGTGTACAGTTGGCAGTAGCAACTACTTGGGGATAGTGAAAACTGCCTCCATAAAACAACTAAAACAACAACAGCTAACATAAGAACAAATAAACAAAATACCAGACAAGCTCAGCACCTGGAGGACATCATTTTGGTACAAGAAAATTTAAACTTTCAAAAATGCAGTTGAAAGTGGGCTTTCCCTTTAAATATCTTGCATATTAGGAAAAGTTTAGTATGTGCTGTTTGTATGTGTGAATTTAGTTCACAGCTCTTCCTTTTAGTGTCAGTCTCCATGGAAATAGATGTGAATACAGCAAATTCAATTTGCACTAGGTTTAGATATCCATTCATGTCAAGATCATTTTTCCTGGCATATAATCCTTAAACAATATTTTCTATAAATAGCCGAGCTGCACTGCTATTTAGTAGAAAACACAAGATTTGGGGGTTAAATAATATTTGAAGGCCCGGGTATTGATACTAGACTTACAGTCAAGGTCTTGGAAGCAGCGCATCATGAAATACATCATGAAGGCCCCTTTCTGTTATACTCTGTGACAATGACATTGGTATGATTCATACCTTCACATTATATGCTCAGGTTCTCCATCTCCCACTCCAAGGTTATAAATGAGTCAGGAAAGTGTGATAAAACCCATATCACAGACGTTACTGTCACTGGAATTGCGTGGCTTTTGGGTAATACCAGTCAAATGATCCTGAAGTTGCTGCAGGAACAAAAAGAGCAGCCCAAGATTAAACTGGACCTTCAGCATGATTTCATGAAAAGCCCAAACCCTTAAAAAAACTATTCCTCAGCATCTAAAATTAATATATTTAAAATTTTTAGTCACTTACTTGTTATTCTTTCCCCCCACTGAGCTGCAACTCTGTTCAGGACTTTAGGATACGGGCGCTGCCATCTTGACTCAGAAGCATCACACTTACTGAGGAGAGGAGAGCGGGATAAAGTACAGGGGGGCGGGTTACAGCTGTGCTTTGCTCAGACAGAGCAGAGCTGGGGTCAGGGAAAGGACAGCAATCCCAGAATGCAGAGCGACACAGTCAGAAGACACTTCCTGTTTGCAGGCTGCCTGATGCTCCACGAGCGCCATTTTGGATGTTTATTGGCTCATAACATGAAGTAGATGCAGGTAGGGTGATTTTTAATGTGAGCAATCTGTATGTACAGGTTTGTGGGAAACATATAAGATAGACTCTTATTCAGGGTAAAGGTACGATTTAAAGGAGCGCTATTGAGAATGCATTAAAAAAGATAAATAATTAAATAGCAACACAATAGCTTCTAACATGTGTATAAATAATGTGGCAATAAAAAAGAAAAAATACGTAAACATTATTTTTAAATTGTAAATTGAAAATGGCTCAGTCCTTTTGCTGAATGTGGGGATCTGCTGGGCTTTATACAGTGAGGTGATAGAGAGCCGCCACATTTAGGCCACTGGTCTCCTAGCAACAGCTGCAGTAAACTTGCTCCAGCTTTCTTCCCAGGCAGGCGCTGTACCCGGGGGTAACAGCTGTATGTGTGTGGGGTGCTGCTTCTATGATGAGACCACCAGGTGACTCCATCAATATATAAAATCTCTACAAAATACTGACTGAATGAAAAAAAATCTACTTCGAATGACTGTGCAGATATATATATATAAAGTTATTAAAGTGGAACAAAACCCTGAGTGGCCGACTCTGGAGTCTAAAAGACTCCAGTGCTGGCCACTGGCCTTCCCTTGACGCATCCCCGCTGTGTGAAACGCCGCCCAGGTCCCAACAATACCCACCTTTTTCCTGGCTTCCATGGCGATGTAAATAGTTGCGGCCCCATCCTCAGCATCTCTGGGATGAGGCGCACTCCCACAGATAGTCTGGGTGCCCAGGGATGCTGCCGCTCCATGTTCTTGTTGCCAAACTCTGGGTGCAAACAGCGCACAGCACTTGGTTTATTCTGAGGTGATGGAAGCCGTCAGTCAGCCACATTTTAGGACAGCTGCCGTTCTGCAGCAGCACAATCTGCAACTTTTTTGGACACACATATTGCCTTCTCATTACTACAATTACTCACATTGAAAGTACATTTTAAATCTATGTTCGAAACTAAATTCCGCGATAGTGATCCTATATATTTAATAGCAATAAGAGCACACCAAACAACTATATACATATTTATATACAAGTCTGTAGGGCAAGTTAAAAGTGAGTATTTACAAACAGAATGAGCAAAGAGATCAGTCCCCTTAGACAGAGAGCAGATACGCAGTTATGCAGAGCAACCCCTGGGACATGTGGAGTCTGCTGGATCCTGGCTCCCTCTCCACGCAGATGACCCTGGTTGAAAAACACTAGTCATTCCCATGCCAGGGCATTTAATTCTAGGCTGACCACCTAAAACTAAGGGAGTTATTCATCAAAGGATAGCGTCAGGTAGTGCTTCGTAGCGGCAGGCAGCATCTGGTGAATGCCGGGCACTGTACGCAAAACCACATTTATGAAAGCGAATCTGGTGAGCGCCTCTAACAGCACCATGTAGCGTCTAATTCATCATTACAGGTGGCTTAGCGTATAGCGCCGGTGCTCTAGCTTCCAGAATGCCAGGTATTACCTGTTGCTACCTGTCGCTCTCCCATACATTTCAATGGACGTTCCTTTTATTCTATTTAAAGTGGGTTTTTGTTTTTTTTTTGGGGGGGGGGGGATTTGCTCTCAAATAATTGTGTCTCGTCTCCTGGCCTTGAAAATGTCATTTTTGATTTTTTTTTTTTATGTAGAATTCTATTTACAGGTCTGGTATTAAAGTGTTATTGTCACAGTGTTAAAACATGTCACAGTGTCATTCCATGTGTTTTCGTTTTCTTACTGGTGGATAAGTGTTCAAAAACAGACTCAGATTTTAATCACACAGCGTCTGGCGCTCTATGCTATAGCGACCAGATTAGAGCACCGACGCTGTGTGTGTGTGTGTGTCCTTTTTTGATAAGTATGGTGTGAAGCGCCGAGAGTCGGTGGCACTGAGCTGGCGCTAACTTTTGCTCCCTGCAGCGCTGTACTGGTGGTAGAGCGCCCAACATACATCACATTCATCATCACGGCCAGGTTACTACAGCAACCGAGACGCTCTGTTACAGCGCCCGATACCCACTTACAGCGTCTACTAGTGGTCGCTCTAAGACGCTCATCTGACAATACCTGCCGTTAGTAATGAATTCGCTTCCGAGTGTTTGCATGGGCTATACAAGCCAAGGATAATAGAATGGAAATGATCCCTTTATTCTGCTTAAAGCTATACCCAAAGTGCTGGGATCTGCAATACTCTGAGTGTTTCAAGCTTTTTGACCCTCATCAGCAAAAGGCTGGCGATGAAGCTTAGAGTGCCAGAACATTGTCATAAGCCTGGTTAGGGAGAGACCCATGTTAGACAGTATTGGGGGCTTAAATGGATCTAAAAGCCCTCTATTAAAGGTAAAAGGCAGACAATGCTTTCCTAAAATGGAAAGTATTTGCAAGGGGCATGCAAGCCGGGGATAATGGAATTTCTCCCAGAATCCCTTGCAGTAGACAGGCCTATGCAAATGATCCCTTTACATCTCTTAAAGCTATATTCAAATTTCAGCCGTGTAAATCTTCTCTTTTAGTTTCTATGCTATTCCAAGCACTCAAAAAGCCAGTGTGCAAATGCTTTGGTATAGTAAAAAATATTAGTACAGGTTGACTTTTACTTTGACTTTCAGCACCATTTTACATTCTCTGCATCTTCCTCTTAGAGGCAAAATGGGAAGTGAATGGAGCTGGCAGTGTCCCTATACTGTGCACTAGCAAAAGGATTTCCACAAGGAATGAAAATGTGTACTCAAGCCCGAACACCCGCTATCACATTTCAATTCCAGTAAAAGAAAATGATCTAATTATTCATCCAATTATCGGGGATTTGAATATTCTGTCTTGGCTGTAAATGTGACTTCTCCACATTAGCACGCTTTTGTTTTTGATAGTCTTCAGAATGATAAGGTTATGAACGTCACACTCTAATTGACTCATTCTTTTTACATTTTCATTGTCAATCACCTTTCTTCAAAAGTATAATTACATAAGATTGTAATGTTTTCGAGAGTGTTTAAGTGCGTAAGCCTCAAGTTTCTATAGGGAAGGGAGATATTGAAAAGATCTTTCCCGAATGAATGAATCCATAGGTTTATTTATATGGCAGATAACTCATACGCACGTGAAACGTTTACACGTCCCCTTCGTAATATGTTTTTTTGGGAAGGGCATTATTGTTGAAGAGCAAAATGTACTGCGAAATAGTGTAAATGTAGCTGTAAATATAGTAGCACACAGTTTAAAGTGGAATGAAACCCACCAACACAACAGGCCCTCAAAAGAATAAACATGAAATTAGTCTTACCTTTAGATGACCCTTGCATCCTTCTGTCCCTCGCAGTGCACGATTTCTTCAAAAAGCATGGTCGGAAGTCCCGTCCTCCACCTCTTAGACGTTGCTTGACTGGCGTCTCTTCTTAGACATGCATTCCTCGTCTTCTTGCCTCTGCGATCGCGTGATTTCGGTTTCACTTTCTTGTCCATGATGTCATTGAGGTGGGCGTGGCCTTCTCCCTTCCTGGCGTCCTCTCTCGGGAGTGTGCACGCTTCTCCTGCTCTTCTGTCTTTATTGGGAGAAGAAAAAAAAATCAGCGTATGCGCAGTAGCGCCGCCTATGGTACATGTCAGCAGCGCTTCCTATACCAACTGCGCATGCACGAGGAAGAGGTTAAAGGATCACTTCCTCAGAGACGAAAACCCATGATGGCGGCGGAAGAAAAAAAAGGATGCGATGCTGCACAGGAGCTTCGGAGGTAAGTTTTTTTTTCAACATTCATTGCCGGGTTCTGGGGCATGTTGCCTAGTAGTTTTTTTAGGTAAAAAAAAATTAAAAGTGGACTGGTTTCGGTCTACTTTAAAATGGACAAAAACCCAGGATTTTGACTATCCTGGGTTCTGGTTCTTTCCCCTGGGGAACCCAGCTGAGTGAGACCCCCCAGATCTCCCGAAGAAACTCACCTCCTCCCGGTCCTACGGTGCATGCGCAGCCGCTCATCCAATCTGCCCACTCTGAGCCGCTGATGTCACGCCATCTAAAGCCAGAGGCTCTGAGTGCAGTGGCGCCCGCATCCCCCGCTTCTCTCTTACAGGGAGCGTGCCCGCACTGGCCATTCACAAGTGCACGCGCCCTGCTAGAGGGATAGCGGGGATGCGGCCACGGTTCGGGCATGCGCCGTTGGACCAGGAAGCAAGGTAAGTGAATGGGGTGACCTAGGGGGTTTCACACAGCGGGGCACCCCAGCCGCTCAAGCTGGGTTTTGGTCTACTTTAAAGAGGAACACTGGCTATAATAGATTATGGTCTTTCAAACTCCAGAGCCGACTGATTCCCGATCCCTGGGGCATCCCAGTGATTGCCATGCATACCTTTATAGCCAGCCATCCCACTACACATGCAAAGGCTGCATCTCTGGAATACCTCCATCTGAGGCGTGTACCTGCTCCAGACATTGGTGGAAAGCTGTCACAGTTACATCTCTTAGATACAGGTGAGCAGTAATACGGCCAGCGGCCCACCCCACTAACTCCTTTTTTCAGTCCGAGTATAGCATAACAATAAGACAAAGACTAGGGAGAGCTACTCCCCTTCCAGGGCACACAGTCACAACCCAAGTTCACTATCTGCACAGGGCTAGTCATCTTTAAACAGGGGCAGACACCTTACCGGGCTCTGGGTACTGCTACCAAGATCACAATTTGCATTACTCCTTTTCCTCTGGAGGGAAGCCTACAGCTGGATCCCTCTGGGGTTTCGTCCCCTCAGGGCCCTCGCTTCACTGATGCAGACCCCTGCTCTCCACTCCACAGTGCAATTATTAGTGCCCCCACCACCCTGATTTTCTTCCCTGCCTGGGGTTTATCCCATGGTCCGCCACCTGGACTTGCTTCTAACTCTGCCTTCTGTACCCCCTATTCTTAAGGAAACTCCACCCTTTACACTCACACTTATTAAAGGGAGGCTCTGCCTTCTTCTCTCTGGTTAAGAGGAAGCTCCTCCTCCTTCTCTCTGGTTACAAGGAAGCTGATCAACTGATCCGAGGTAACAACCACATGCCCTATTTAGCCCATTTAGAGCTCCACCAACATATCAGGTAACAATCCAGTTTACACCTATACGACTATCACTCGACAAAGATATATCTTCTTCTGTTTAACCCCTTCATCACCTCCTTCTTTCCTGGGGCTACAGGGTTCTATAACGTTATCACCAAAATGTCTCCAACGCAAAAATAATGGGTCAGAAGGTACGTCTCAGTTTTTTATGTATTTATGAATTATGATTTATCTGCAGTGTGAAATAAAAATGTATATATACTTATTCAATATTTTATAGATAATATAGACTATCATAAGTCCCTCTGATGAAGCCTCTTTGGTGAAACATGTAAGTCTATCCTAGCCCCAAGGTTAAAGGTGCCGAAAAATTCAAGCTCTAATTACTTAATATGTGGATCCATACATTCATGTATGTAAATGAAATACAGCTATATGCATGACAGACTAAAAATGAGAACCCACCCACCACCCCTCACCAGACCCAGACCCAGACTGGTGGCTGCGGAGAAGGAGACTGAAGATGGACATCCTCCACCAGGGTAAGCTACACTCTCTTTACCTCACTAGCTGCCTAGGGCACCACTATGCCTCCCTATTAGCCATTCTCCCTCTACCCACAGATGCAGACTGCCACAAACTTGGATCTGGTGGGGATGCTTGGTGATTCCTGGGGACACCGCAGGACGACGAGGGCTCTATGCCATCACAGGGCCACCAGCAAGAGGGTTTTACAGTTTCCCTGCGTGGGCCCATGTTTTCCTCCCACCACCTACCTGGAAAGTGACTATCACTGTAAGACAGGGATGCCTGGGTGGAAAACTAGCCCCCTAGTTCCCAGTAACTAATTCCCATTTCCTTTCCTTTCAGATACCTGTGTCCTCCATCCCTTCCCACTGCCAGGAGAGAAGATCCCATCCTGCACCATCTTCCCTCTCAACCGAACCCCAGACCCCAACCCTGTGTTCCAATAATAAAGCCCCCCTTTATCTTGTATTCACTTATTTGGCTACACTAAATAAGTGAATATAAAATAGGAGAGAGAGCCTTGCCTTTACAAGCTAACAGTCTAAACAGTAAAAGGCGGTATCTGGTCCGGGCAGTCCATGGCGATTGTCCTTGGAGCCCCCCTGCAGGCTGATGCAGAGTGCTTGGCTTTCCCATGCCACTCACGAAGGTTGTAGTGCGCGGCAGGTTGCCCTAGACGCCTCCCTCGCTCCCCTTCGCTGTGTAGAAGTGCGCTTGTGCAAGCGCACTGCTAACAGCGGTCCTTGCTCTGATAAGATGCTGCGCTATCAGTGACAGGCACCGCAGCCTCCGGGGCAGCTGAGAGTAATCAGGGGCTGGTCAGCCTTACTATCCAGAGCTGACCAGCTCCTTGGAATAGCATGGCCAATCCGACCAGGGATCCTGGGTCGGTCAATCACTCCCCACCAGCGGTCTGACCACCCACATCTCCTTATTGCCCAGTTTCCCCTTATATAGGAATCAGGCCTGAGCCACAATGCCCGTGAAAACTTTTGGTGCTAGGGGTGTGCTGTGTCTTTTGTGAACTACTACCTGTTGCTGACTCGGCTCCATCTGACCATACCTGTCTGCTGCCTGAACCAACCAATTGTCCATGAAGGCTGTCACCCCTCATTTTAGATAAAATGTATAAATGTAATACTGATATAAAATAACACAATTAGGAGGACAGATCTGGGACAAAATGATGGAGGACCTATTACAAAAAGGAACCTTGCTTACAACAATGAATAAGCCAGAAATGAATAGGACATTTTTGAAACTACAAGAGAATTTAGTTAATAAGTCTAAACTGTTGCTAGATATTTCTTT
The DNA here is from genome assembly GCA_027917425.1 of Gastrophryne carolinensis. Classification (NCBI taxonomy): domain Eukaryota; kingdom Metazoa; phylum Chordata; class Amphibia; order Anura; family Microhylidae; genus Gastrophryne; species Gastrophryne carolinensis. Next base: position 381,330,421 of record CM051239.1, read on the forward strand.
TAAAAGAAAATAACAACAGGAGGATATCATTCCACTAGATTTAAGAATAAAAATATTGCCACAGGTGGATAACTTGACACCAGAATTTAAATCTTTTCAAATGAAAGAACAAATAGAACAGAAGAATGGCCTATAATGCTAAACAAGCATATATTTGGCCTACAATACAAAATAGGAACACGTGGAGAATATGGAGGGGATACACATCTTCCTCAAGTAGTAGAGAATGCTCTTCTGAGGGCCGTACCTTGAAGACCGACAAGCCCTGACACTTTCAATCTTATTCAAAACATAAAGAGGAGAGGACAAATAAAGGGGTGTAAAACAAACAACAGGGAATTATGAGCTACATCAGTTAATTGCAATGATTTTTTTAGAACCACTCTAGGGGCAGTAAGAGAAACAAAAGGTGGAGAGAAGCAAGAAAATCCAGGGAATATAGGAAATCTACCCAGCAATCCATCAAAGAAACTGAGATTATCATTTAATGAAGAGTCAGGGCCCACCAATATAAATTAAACATGTACGGTAGGTCATCTACAGAGGAGAAAATAAATAATATCATTAATTTATCTAATCATATATTATCACAAGCCCAGGAACAGGCCTTACCTTATGGCTTTAATTTCTGTATCGGGCATAAAATGAATTTGATATAGCGAAGGATCTCCATTTAATTACTTGGCAAATATCTCTGAAATATCATTTTTTAGATAAGGGCCCTTCCTTTCCCAGGGGAATACGAGACTGGAATGTGGAGTAATGAAGAAATGAGAAATGAAACGCACTATGGACATGTGGGATGATGGAGAACCTGACAATGAGTCAGGAACATGTCAATTGGAAGCCACCGCAAGAGAGATCAGCTCATTTAGGACGAAATCTTTAGTTTTCCACCTTTTTCAATTAACCCCAATTTGGCAACTTTTGTCGGTCTAGAGAAAATATGTGGGAAAATGAAACCTAGTAAGAATGTATTTAGAAAGGTGGGGTTGGCTTTAAGAGAACTAGAACAAAATCCTGATCTGGTCTACAAACTGGCCAATAAAGGAGGAAATACAATGATTATGACTACGGCCCAGTATGAAAGGATGTGTTTAAAGACTTTGGGAAATGCAGACTGGTATGTGAGGATCTCAGGGTTGAGACTCGCCAGGTCGAGTGTTGATTACCAGATCAGAATTGGTCTAGCTCTGGAGCGTGGAGTCATCACAGACCCAGAGTGGGTCACGGCAACATTCTATGCTCTCCCCAAGAGGCTTGTGGACCATCTGGGATGACCTATAGTGTCTGTGATTAGGACTATGGCCCAGTTTGAAAGAATATGTTTGAAGACTTTGGGTCCCAGACAGAGCACCAATCCTGGGCCAAAGGGTTCTAGTAAGTTGCCAGGACCAAACTGGTACATCAGCTTGGTAATCTGGAAGGAGGGGCCATGATTTGTAAAATAAATAAATAAAAAGTTAACTCCAGTAAGTTTTCAGAAATAAATCTACGCAATTGCAACTGTTTTTTTTTACTACGATAAGTTTCATAAGTCAATGTTGGCAATGCTGAATTCACACATACATCCAGTGGGTGAATAACAAAACATGTAGGACAAAAAACTTTATTACCAACTGCATCCCCTGCCTGATGGAGGGATGGGGACAAGCTAGGAGGGACTGAGCCTGTGCAATCAGACTGTCCACCTTCTGCTGAGGAAGGAAGATCCTTGCCTGAACTGTATCCAGATTCATTCCTAGAAATTGAGTTACCAAGGAAGGGGACAGTGAGGACTTGGGGTGGTTGATCACCCATCCAAATGACTCCAGAGTGGACAACACCAGCTGAGTATCCAACTCTGCCTGATGTAGAGACTGGGAAGTGATGAGAATGTCGTCCAGATAGGGAAGCACGCGTACGCCCTGACACCTGAGCAGAGACATCACGCCAGCCAGCACCTTGGTGAACACCCTGGGGTCTGAAGTGAGGCCAAATGACAAGGCCACAAACTGGTAGTGTTGATCCATCAGAGCGAACCTGAGGAACCTTTGATGACCTGGGAACACAGGAATATGAAGATAAGCATCTTTGATGTCCACAGAAGTCATGAAATCCCCTTGGCGCAGGGAACTGATGGCAGAGCGCAGGGTTTCCATGCAAAAGCGCCTGCCCCTGACAAATTTGTTGAGGATCTTCAAGTCCAGGATGGGCCTGACTGACCCATCTTTTTTGGGTACTGTGAATAGATTGGAATAAAAGCCCTTGCCTTTTTCTCTTAAGGGGACCTGGCAGATGACCCCCAGCTCCAGGAGGCCTTGCACTGATTGCACTAGCTCCTGAGCTGACACAGGGTCCTGAGGAATCCGGGATCTGATGAATCTTGGAGGGGGACAGGCATCGAACTCCAACTTGTAACCGGAGGACACTACCTCCTGAATCCACCGGTCTGAGACATGAAGCCTCCAGACGTGAGCGAAGTGCCGCAGCCGTCCCCCCACCCGGATGGGTGAGGGTGCCCCACCATGCCTGAGGGGGCTTGGGAGAGGATTTTGCTTTGGGACCCCAGGAGGAGCCAGGACGTCCACGTCCTCTGCCCCTACCCCAGAAATCTCCCCGGGTCCCAGGAAAGGAAACCCCCCTTCCCTGTCTGGCACCACGGTAGGGGGAGGAGAAGGAACCCTGACCCCGAAAGGGCCGAGATTGCCACCTGCGCTGGGGTAACCTGCCTCCCTTAGCAAAAAGGTCCAGGCGGTCCCCAAACTGGCGCATCCTTTAAAGGGAAAACCAGTGAGGGCCTTCTTGGCAGCATTGTCAGCAGCCCACTGGCGCAGCCAAACCGAGCGGCGTATAGCCACCACGAGGGCAGAAGTTCTGGCACACATTCTGATGGTGTCAGCCAATGCTGAGAGGACAAAATTTACAAAAACATCACAACTGGAGAGTGCATTGACCACCTCACAAGGCAAATCATCAGGGACACTTTCAAGCATATTTCTGATAAGGGTTCTAGTGGCCACAGCAGTAATGGCAGAGGCGCAGACCGGGCGCAGCGCCGTCCCCGCACATGCAAAGGCGTGGGATGCCAGCTGGTCAATACGCCGGTCCTCAGCATCCCGCAGGGTAGTGGAGTCCGGGGAATGCATGACAGAGGTGTTAGATAGCCCTAGGATCGGGGCATCCACCTCGGGGGGGGGGGGGGGGAATGACCAACATTTAACCACCTCAGCAGGACAGGGATACTTCCTATCCCAACTTTTTGGAACCCCGGGAAGTTTACTGGGGCGCTCCCATTCCTTGAGTACAAGGTTATGGAAATGTGCCTGCTCTGGAAATTCCAAACAATCTTGCTGTATGGAAAAGCTCCCCTCTTTGCCTGGGAGCCGCAACAGGGAGAGAGATGGACAGAACCTCAAAAATCTGGGTCAATAATCTGTCAGTGTCATCCGGGGCCCAGGGGTCAGAGCCAGAATCGTCATGACCCCTTGGTCTCTCATCAGATGAACCTGAATGAGAAAAGAGCTCCCCTTCATCAGACGGAGTATAGCCACAAAGATTCCAAAACTCCTCAGTTCCCATAGGGAAAACAGTGACATTAGGCGTCAAGTGCCACTTCTTAGCAGGGGCCTTACACGCTAAGGACTTAGCAATCAACTGCTCAACAGTAGCCAGTCTAGAAGACACATCAGGCTGAGATTCCCAACTAGTATGCAACTCAGTAGGAGTGAGGTTTAAGCTTGGGGGAGTAGGCGAAGTGAAACGAGGTGCAGCCACTGGCAGGCCAAATGGCAATGCAAGCACCTGCTCAGCACAGGGTACACAGACCCGCGCCTTGTCAGCATCAGCATGAGGCTGCCCACACGCTACACACAGCCGGTCTTGTCCTGAAGGAACCCCGGTCTTATTATCCTGGGATGCCTCCATATGGTGATTATAGCGGCGCTATACGCCGATAGGGAATAATGCTAAATAGCAACCCTGGATGCCCCATTAACCAGCTAGGAAAGTGGGAGTATTATTTTTACAAGGCCTACAAGTTATACACTAATACAGGGCCGGGAAAAGCCAAAAAGGATTCGCCCCGCCTGAAAGACATAAGCAGACAATACCAGTAAGCACACAGTAACAAAAGTGAAAGATATAAGCCGCCCGCGAGGGCAGTTACGGACCGCGATAGGTAGGGGTCCGTCGCACATGAGCCAACCAAGCAGGTTAAAGTGGCGTCGGTATACCTCGAGGGGCGGGCCGGTATCAGCGATGATGCGGAGCGCGCCATAGACGGGCCCCCCCCCGAAGAGCGCGAAGCCAGAACGTGCAAGCAGCCAATGACGGCGCCCCAGCGGCTGAGGAAATGCCGCCGCTAAGCGCGGAACTAAGTCAGCGCGCGGCGGCGGCAATTTTAAAAAGGCAGTAAAGGCAAGTCAGCGTGGTGGCTGACACAAGGCTAAACAGCATAAAAAGAGAGTGTAAAACACAGAATGCATAGCATACACATTTGCACACACACCCCCCCTCTTTTCCCCCGAAGGCTACAAGGAGAATGAGGGAGGACAGCGGCCACTTAAACAGGGCCCACCGATGGGCAGGGGCAAGGGGCACTAGTGCGGGAGGGGCATCCCATAGAGGCTCACCATAAGCCTGAACCGCCTATCCTTTGGTGGGGGATTGCGGTGGAGCAGCGCTCCTAAGCACCTAACAGCAGTGCTGCCTACCTTCACCCGACCAGCGCAGCCAAGGCTGGGAGGCATATTACTAGTGGAACGGGTGGGAATAGTCCTACAGGGCCGCAGGCTAATAGCCTCGCTCACCTGCGAGTAGAGAGCCATTTCTCGTCCTTCGCAGCCAGACTGCAGAGAAATTCTGGGGATTTGTGGGAGGTCCCTGGGTATTTGAGGGGCCGGGAGGATTCTATTTTCGATGTCTCTGCAGTCCAGCGCCATCTGGCGGAGTATATCTACGTGTAAATATTAGATTTGGAGCAGGACGTACTGTATACTAAGGCCCTTATTTATCAAGGGATAGCGCCAGGTAGCGTCAGCTATCGGCGGCTACCGACTCCAGAACGCCAGGCTGTGAACACAATCACGCATTTATCATGCTAAATGAGGCTAGCGCCGGCGAGAGCGTCAGCTAGCGCGGGATTCATCATGTTGCAGACTTCAGCGAACAGCGCCGCTGCTAATCCCATCACAGCGCCAGGTATGACCTCTCGCTACCTGGCGCTCTCCAATGCATTTCAATGGAGCAATCTTTAAATATTCATAAGGGATTGATATTAATGTATTTATTTATTTTTTTTTTAAATGTCAAAAATTCGGTGACCACTTCTGCAATGTTATATCTTTTTTTTAAGGTCAAAAAAAAAAAAAAAATTTGTGCAGAATTGATATTACAGGTCTGATATTAATGTATTCATATTACAAAATGTTTTAAAAAACTTGTTTATTATTTTTTTCCAAAAATAAGGTTGTTTGGGGGTTAAAAAACTACTTTTAACACATCGCCGCCAGCGCTCTGTGGTTTAAACATGCATTTTACAGCGCGATAATTTTTTGAGCGTGATTTGTTAATGAATATGCTGGGAGCCGTTCGCTATGGCCATTCGTTGTCATGCGCTCCCATACAGCGCGGAACCTGTCAAATAGCGACTCCTAACCCCGTATTCAACATTACCGCACACCGACTGAGTCGCTGTCAACAACCGAACAACGGCCAAGCACAGCGAATACTAACCGGCGCTGTGAAAATCACGCTACTGTCGCTCATCTGTCGCTACCTGGCGCTATTAATAAATCGCCTCCCCGAATATAAATCGAATTAAGGGTGGTTGCGCTGCAATCAAAATGCAGCCTGTCATTGCAATCTGATTTTTTGGTGGGCGTAGTTAAGTATAGTATAGTATAAATAAAAAGTATAAAACAAAATTGGATTAAACATTAAAGGAGCACTATCGCAAAAAGTGGTCCAGTGATAAAAATCCATATAAATATGCTGGATGGTGGGAGAAGAGGTCACGTATACACCTGGTATCAAGGAATATTAATCTAGGCATGTTTTTTTTTTATTTTAATAGACGGAGGAGGAAATCAGAGGTTACAGGCTCTGACACTCCTGATAGGCTAAACCTGTCACCCCTAGATTTTATTTCCACCATGAGAGAATAAACCACCAGCTTGGTGGGAGTTTTTTTTCAGTTTAGGTGTAAGTGACGCCTCCTCTCATTAGCCAACTTATTTATATGGAACTTTTAAATTGAAATGACACAATTTCCTTTAAATGTTGTCACCTGGCAATTAAAAAGCAGCCGAACACCTGGCATTGCTGTCTGCTTTGCGTTCATTTCTGCCAGTTCATCCTATAGGGGTTCTGGTGGACGCTGTTGTGTTAAAACAGGGGTGCTCAATGTTTTGAATACCACAAGCCACTTAAGTGATTTGGTTGTGGGTAACAATAAATAGTTTTAGAATGTTTCATTTGTCAGTAAGTTGTTGTACCATGTTAGCCATCGATGTAAGCAGGAAATCCAAGGTTAAGGTAATACCATTTATTGACTAACTCAATAAGATTGAAAATGCAAGCTTTCGAAGCTTCTTATCAGGCATAATACAGATCTGTAACTTAGACACACATTATACAAAAAACTACAAAGGAGTGACAATTGTTTTTCTACTGACAAATTTGAAAAATAGCAAAGTCGTAAAATTGTATGCTGCGAGATAAGAATCAGGGGGATTATAACAATTAATGGTGGGCTGACAAGAATGAGAGGGGAGAGAGAGTGTGTGGACAGTCTGTTTAATATCAGACCTTGTGATGAGTCCAGTCTATTCAATCCATGTCATAATGACACATAAAATTATTGTCCCTGTTTAGTCCACAGTCCATCGATTTAAAGATTTGGATGCATTTACACTCCCACGCCAATCTCTCCTTTTGTGAACCGAAACCCCCCTTGAGCACTGTGAGTTTGAGGTCACATAGGCCATGGCCTGGTCTGCAGAAATGGGCGGCAACAGGTCCATCAGTTTTTTTATTCTTGTGAACCTGTGCAGATTTAGTCGCTTTCTTAGTGCTTGTCCTGTCTGCCCGATGTATATTGCTGGGGGGCACTGCACACACATGATCAGGTATACTACATTAGGGGATTTGCATGTGAAATGACCCCGTATTTTGTAATCATGTTGTATACCTGGTGTCTTCATTCTGTCGGTGGTGTAGATGTGTGTGCAGGTTTCACACCTTTTCTGCAGGCAGGGCCGTGTCCCATTTTGTGCTGGGTCACTTATAGAGCTCCTCACAATGAGTTTTATGAGGTTGGGAGGTTGTCTGTATGCCAACAGAGGAGGATCTGGGAAAATCGCAGAAAGTCTCTTATTCCTGTGTAAAAGGGGTTGGCGTGCTTTCGCAATTTTTCTTAGAATCTCCAGTTGTGGATTGTATGTGACAACCAGCGGAACACGGTTCTTCTTTTGGGATTCTTTGTACTGCAGAAGTCTGTCTCTGGGGATGTGGCGTGCTTTTTGTAACTTGCCCTCTGTTTCTGATGGTTTGTAGCCCTGCCTAATAAAGTCCCTTTTTAGATTGTCCATATGTGCGTTTTTGTCCATGGTATCAGAACAGATTCTGTTGTACCAAATCCCCTGACTGAATATGATGGACCTCTTGATGTGGTTTGAGTGGAAGCTGTTATAGTTAAGGTATGTAGGTCGGTCTGTGGGTTTCCGGTAGATGGATGTTTGTAGGTCCTTCCCCTTAACACATATGGTGGTGTCAAGGAAATTGATTTCTGTCTGTGAATGGGTGAGTTTAAAATGTATTGTGGGATGGAAGTCATTAAAATACATGTGGAAATCCATGAGGTCTTCCTGGCTTGCAGACCAGATGATTAGGATGTTATCAATGTAGCGAAAATAGGCTATTGGTCAAGTGGCACATTGTGATAGGAACTCCTCTTCCAGTTTTGCCATAAATAAATTTGTGTATTGTGGTGCAAATCTTAAGCCCATTGCCACACCCATCTGCTGCAGGTATAGGTCTTGGCCAAAACAGAAGTGATTGTGGGTGAAAGGAGAAAATGTATTATTTTGGTGATCTCATCTGCAGGTAGGTCATGTTCCTGCAGGTACCATGTGGAAGCAGCTATACCATCATCATGTGGGATGTTGATATAAACTGACTCTATATCCATGGTGGCCATGGTGCTTCCCTCTGGTAAAGGTCCAATTGCAGATAGTCTATTAAGAAGGTGTGTTGTGTCCTGAATAACACTTGGTGTCTCCCAGACCAGAGTTTTAAGGATATGTTCCACCCAGCCTGACAGGTTTTCAGTCCAAGTCCCAATACCAGAGATTATAGGTCTTTCCGGAGTTCCTTCATTGAATTTAGCATTAAAGTGGACTGTCACCCAGGGGTGATCGGCCCGGGAATCTATAAGATTCCCGGGCCGATCACCTCCCTCACCGCGGGACATCCGAGATCGGGATGTCCCGCGGTGAGGGACCCCCCCAAAACCCCCGAAAAACGTACCTCATCGGCGGCGGCAGCGGGCCCCTCTAGGCGTGCGCGCCCCCGCGCCGCCGTTTGTGAATGGCCGGCGCGGGCGCGCGCACTGTCAGAGGGGGCGCGCGGGAGGCGGCGACGGACGCGCTGTCTTGTCCGCCGCTGTCACCCGCTTGTCCGTGGCTACGTGGGAGCGTGGTGAGGTGAGTTTTGGGGGCTTTCTGGGGGGTTTTACACCCTAACCGGGGTGCCCCCCTGAAGTGGACCAAAACCCAGGATAGTCAAAATCCTGGGTGTTGGTCCACTTTAATTTAAAAGCAGCCTTATACCTGACATTGCAGTCTGCTTGTCATAACTGCCTATTCGCCCTATACAGGTTTTGTTGGGCACAGTTGGGTAAAATGGAATAGAATGGAATAGAAAAATATATATAAAGTCCTCCCACAATGATGTAAAACAACCTCCTCAATTCCGGATTAAAATAGAGGCTGTCGCTGGGTGAGAAAAAAAAAGATGGTCAAATTTCATTAATTGTAACTTTATATAAAAAAACTTAGAAAGGGTTTCATTACCTTTCATATGCACAGATACTAATTTGAATATTTGGAGTATAATAGGCCTAAACAATTTTACTAAGAATTACTAGTGGAATGCATTTTTGGTAATATTGTATGAAAGTTTTGGACATATAAATAACATTTTCATCCTATTTAGCAGGACAAAGTTTTACGTTTTATTCAATGCCTAAGGAAATAACGCAAGGAGTGTCCTCCCCAATTTTTGATTTGTTTTTATCACAAGAGAAGGACACCATATTGTCTATAATATGAAGAACACAATGTATTCCCTTTTAGTCAAGGCTTTACACCCACATAGGAAACCTTTTTTATTCATACCAATAGCTTTAATAAATTGAGAGCTTAACACTTTCTCTGCTAACTTGTCTGTAAACAAATATAAATGGGTAAAAATGGATAAATGTGTATTGAGAGAGAGAAGGAAATGACATTTCTGTTAAAACAAAAAAGTTAACCGGGATATATAGATAAAAAATACTTTAGGTCCATTCACATCCGTGCCGACCACTATTCTGATTTGAGACGCTCCTAAATTAATGAGCCATAGGAAACCTAAAATTGGGCACAACACACCTGATTTTCACTTTTCAGTCTGTTGTCCCTCTCAGTGGGGGCATCCCGAATTGTCATGCCCTGCTGTGTGTATGCCCCTAGGTCCTTCACCTTCCTGTCGCTCCCACAACGCAGACTCAGGAGAGAATGAGCACGCTAATTGGCCGAGTGGCCTGCTCAACCAATCAGTGCGCTCACTTTCACTCAGCTCCCTATGTTTCTATGAGGCTGATTCGTTAATAGCGACAGATAGCGACTGTTGAGCGACTGTAGCTGTATTTTGACAGGAACCGCTAGTAGTCGCTGTGCTTGGCCATTGTTCGGTGGATGATAGCGACTCAGTCGGTGTGCTGTAATGTTGAATACAAGAGGGGGGAGCATGGTGAGAGCATGGTGGGCAGCTGGGGAGCATGGTGAGAGCATGGTGGGCAGCTTGGGGGGGCATGGTGAGAGCATGGTGGGCAGCTGGGGGGCAGGTGAGAGCATGGTGGGCAGCTGGGGGAGCATGGTGAGAGCATGGTGGGCAGCTGGGGGAGCATGGTGAGAGCATGGTGGGCAGCTGGGGGAGCATGGTGAGTGCATGGTGGGCAGCTGGGGGGAGCATGGTGAGTGCATGGTGGGCAGCTGGGGTGCAAGTGAGAGCATGGTGGGCAGCTGGGGAGCATGGTGAAAGCATGGTGGGCAGCTGGGGGAGCATGGAGAGAGCATGGTGGGCAGCTGGGGGAGCATGGTGGGTAGCTGGGGGAGCATGGTGAGAGCATTGTGGGCAGCTGGGGAACATGGTGAGAGCATGGTGGGCAGCTGGGGGGGCATGGTGAGAGCATGGTGGGCAGCTGGGAGGCAGGTGAGAGCATGGTGGGCAGCTGGGGAGCATGGTGAAAGCATGGTGGGCAGCTGGGGGAGCATGGAGAGAGCATGGTGGGCAGCTGGGGGAGCATGGTGGGTAGCTGGGGGAGCATGGTGAGATCATGGTGGGCAGGTGAGAGCATTGTGGGCAGCTGGGGAGCATGGTGAGAGCATGGTGGGCAGCTGGGGGGGGCATGGTGAGAGCATTGTGGGCAGCTGGGGGGAGCATGGTGAGAGCATGGTGGGCAGCTGGGGAGCATGGTGGGCAGCTGGGGGGCAGGTGAGTGCATGGTGGGCAGCTGGGGAGCATGGTGGGCAGCTGGGGGAGCATGGGGAGAGCATGGTGGGTAGCTGGGGGATCATGGTGAGATCATGGTGGGCAGGTGAGAGCATTGTGGGCAGCTGGGGGGCAGGTGAGAGCATGGTGGGCAGCTGGAGAAGCATGGTGAGATCATGGTGGGCAGCTGGGGGGGCAGGTGAGAGCATTGTGGGCAGCTGGGGGGGCAGGTGAGAGCATTGTGGGCAGCTGGGGGGGCATGGTGAGAGCATGGTGGGCAGCTGGGGGAGCATGGTGGGCAGCTGGTGGAGCATGGTGAGAGCATTGTGGGCAGCCGGGAGGGGCATGGTGAGAGCATGGTGGGCAGCTGGGAGAGCATGGTGGGCAGCTGGGGGAGCATGGTGAGAGCATGGTGGGCAGCTGGGGGAGCATGGTGAGAGCATGGTGGGCAGCTGGGGGAGCATGGTGAGATCATGGTGGGCAGCTGGGGGGCAGGTGAGGGCATGGTGGGCAGGTGAGGGCATGGTGGGCAGCTGGGAGGCAGGTGAGGGCATGGTGGGCAGCTGGGGGGCAGGTGAGGACATGGTGGGCAGGTACAGCAGGGTGGAAAAGAGACAGCAGACAGGAATGAAGCAGAAGGGTGGGGAGATAGTAAACACAAGCAAACTACATCATCTTTCTGAGCAGACTTACTGAGCACCAACGTCACAGTCCATCCCCCGCGCTGCAGTCTTCCTCTTTATTCTTCTGCAAAGCCCGGGAGACTATGGCAGCAGCTGGCTTAGCACTACAGCTTGCTCTGCCTGTCATGTCCTGTCGCTCAGCACGATCCCCCCTCTCCAAACACTGTGTGAGACACTGGCAGCAGAGGATTGTTTATCTGCCCCCCTCCCTCCTGCTCACCTGCAAAGATAAACAGGCTGTGTGACAGACAGCAAACCTGCCGGCTGTCCGCACCGAGGCTACGTCTGCAATTAACCCCTGCACTACCAATTAAAGAAACTTCTACAGCCAGTGAGTGGAGACGGCTCTGGAGCCCCAACTCTGCCCTGCCCAAGTCCCCGGGTTTCTATCACCTGCTCATCGGTCAGCTGCTGTTAAACTTAAAGTGGACCAACACCCAGGGGGGATCCCCCGATCGGGGTGCCCTGCGGAAGTGGACCAAAACCCAGGATAGTGAAAATCCTGGGTGTTGGTCCACTTTAAGCCTCCCGCACTGTACACAGGCGATCACCTAAGTTAAGCAGCAGCCGATCGGCCACTCGGCTTGTCGGGTCTGGCGTGTTCTCTCTTCTTCTGCGTCTCTTACCGGCAAGCTCAGCCGGTAAGAGCCTAGCAAAGGGCCGCACAATGCCCAGGTCTGCTTTAGGCGAGAACCGCTGATCTAAATAAATAAGCAATGCTATTAATAATTGTATATCTTTTTATACCTATACAACAAAAGAATTAGGCTAATCATAAAATTGAACACACACTTGAATAAACCTTGCCACCAAGTTATAACATATTACAAATTTTATTAGTTATATTAAAACTAGACATAATACTCTATTTTTCTTGCTGTATCGAGCATTAGCAAATACGCGTAATAAATCATGGCTGAATGGCCTTCCTTGATGGTATACATATCTCATGCAAAATGAATATATTATTTCTTTCTTGTGAACAGTTTTAGTTCCTCTTAAGTTACAGGTGTCAGCACTCTATGTCCACTTGTAGTTATACACAAGTCTTAAAGGAGCCACAGCACTCAACCCTGTCAGCTTGCAGGCCAGCCTATAATCTGTCTCTAAACTTGGTTAAAAACAGAGGACTCGGTCACACACATCTGCAGAAGTATAGTCTTAAAGGAGTCCTCTGTTTTTAACCAAGTTTAGAGACAGATTATAGGCTGGCCTGCAAGCTGACAGGGTTGAGTGCTGTGGCTCCTTTAAGACTTGTGTGTACTAATTGCCCTGCTAACGTGCACCTCCCAGGTTAGTTATAAAATGGTCTGAGCGGCTGCCACCCCCCCACTTGTAGTTATAGATATTAACATGCGGATATATCTATTTCAAAGAAAACATGTGGGCTGTCTTTGTTTTTCCTATCCAATAAATACTGTAGAAAAAAATATGGTTTGTAAGATTTCCTCCATATGCTGAGCCAATCTTTTGTGGCTTGTTCGGGTCCCCCATGGCTTGTTGGAAAAACTCAAGACCCCACTAACAGGCTGATTCATCATTAGCGGCAGGTAGCGACAGATGAGCGTCTGTAGCAGGCATTTTCAGAGCGCCCGCTAGTAGTCGCAGTGCTCGGCCGTGAGTCTACTTTATAGCGACTCAGTCGCTGTTCAGTAATGTCGAATACATTGTGAGGAGTCACTATTTGACCAGTACAGCGCTGTATGGGAGCGCATATATGCTCATAGCGACCGACTCACACCATATTCAGCAAAAAAACAGCTTCACAAATCTCTGGCGCTGAAAAATAGTTGTTTGAAGCCCAGAGCGCAGGAGGCGGTATGTTTAAAGTTTGTTTTCAAGCATCTATCAACTAGTAACAAAGCGAAAACATATGGAATTACATTTTAACAACATTGTAACATGAACACTTTAATGCCAGACCTGTAATGTCATTTTTGAGGAAATATTTAAAAAATGAAAAAATTATGAAAAAACTGCTTTTTCAATGCCAGAAGAGGTCAAAGAATTATTTGTGATTTTTTTGAAAGAAAAAAAAAACAAACAAACCAGTTTAAAGAGAAGAAAAGGATCGTCCATTGAAATGTATGGGAGAGCGACAGGTAGCGAGAGGTCATACCTGGCGCTGTGCAAGGCTGAACGCTGGCGCTGTTCGCTGAGGCTGTGAAAATGATGAATCAGACGCTACATGGCGCTATCCCAGTTGCTAAACAGATTCTGCTTGATAAATGTGTAACTGCGTGCCGTGTCCGGCGTTGACCAGTCGCTATCTGTCGCTACCTCTCATTAACCAGGCGCTACCTGACGCTATCCCTTCTTAAATAAGGGCCTTAGACTTGGCTACAGGATTGCTTCCCTATGTGTCCCCGCTTAAAGGGATACAACACTGGCATTTATCTTGCCTGCAGAGTGAAGCGGCACTTGCTATCTCATTATCAGCTGGGCCATGTCCTGGGAGACAGCAGCAAAATGTTCCAATCAAGTATTCCTCAATGTACTTCCAGGGTAATCAGTTATAAATATTACAAATTAAATAGGTCACAGGCGTTGTAGCACTTTTAAAGCAAGAAGGAATAATGGTTTGTTGTTAAAGGTCAAGTATTGTTTGCCAACTGCTTTGGTGATGGGCTGTGTGTATTTTCATCAGTGACACGTCTCTGCCTGTTTTCTGCATTTTCTGAGCCTTTAAACATGCAATATGGCGGCCCTCGGAGTCTTAGGCTGCCTGCAAACAGGAAGTGTCTTCTGACTATGCCGCTCCGCATTGTGGGATTGTTGTCCTTTTCCCGACCCCAGCTCTGCTTTGTCTGTGAAGAGCAATATGGCGGAGTACGTGTCCTAGAGTCCTGAACAGTGTTGCAGCCCAGCGGGGGAAAGAATAATAAGTGACTAAAAACGTAAAATATATCAATTTTAGATATTGGAGAATAGTTTTTAAGGGTGTGGGCTTTTTTATTAAATAATGCTGAAGGTCCGGTTTAATAGAATACGTCCACATTTGTGAGCTTGATAAACTTATATTCCCTAACTTAAAGTGGACCAACACCCAGGGGTGATCGGCCTGGGAATCTATAAGATTCCGGGGCCGATCACCTCCCTCACCGCGGGGCATCCAAGATCGGGATGTCCCGCGGGGTGAAACCCCCCCCAAAAGACCTTACCTTATCAGCGACGGATCAGCCGCTGCCGCCTCCCGCGCGCCCCTCTAGCAGTGCGCGCGCCCGCGCCGGCTGTGAATGGCCGGCGCGGGCCTTGTAAGAGGGACGCGCGGGAGGCGGCGGCGGCTTGTCCGTTGCCGAAAAGGTACGTTTTTTGGGGCTTTTGGGGGGGTTTCACACAGCGGGGCATCCTGATCTCGGATGCCCCGCTGAAGTGGACCAACACCCAGGATAGTGAATATCCTGGGTGTTGGTCCACTTTAAGAAATGTTTGAAAGACTATTTTCCTGTAAAACATTTAAACCAAAGAAAAGCATACTATATAAATATCACAATCACAGTGGGATGTTATACACTATTTTAATTGTTTGCAAACAATTAAACTAAAGAAAAAGGATAATTAATTGAGCTCATTGATTAATACCACGTGGTTAAATAAAGTCAAAACAAATAAAAAAGAAAAATCATGCACAAACCAACAAAAAAAATAAAGATCCATTCTGCAGAACATCCTGTTAAAACAAAACCCTTCTTATTCCAGGAAATGACAACTACTCTTCAAACTGAGGCCCTTATTCATGAAGGGATAGTACCAGGTAGTGCCTTGTAAATGAGAGGTAGCGTCAGGTGAACGCCGGACACGGCACGCAATTACACATTTATCAAGCAGAATCTGTGGAGCGACTGGGAAAACGCCATGTAGCGTCCAATTCATCATTATCCCAGCCTCAGCGTACAGCGCCGCCGCTCAGCCTTGCAGAGCGCCAGGTATGACCATTCGCTACCTGTCGCTCTCCAATACATTTCAATGGACATTCTTTTATTTCTTTTTAAACAGGGTTTTTGTTTTGTTTTTTTGAAATCTCAAATAATGTTGGTACCTCTTCTGGACTAGAAAAAGCAATTTTTTCCAAATATTTTTCATGTTTTATATATTTATGCAGAACTGACATTACAGGTCTGGCATTAATGTGTTCATGTTAAATTGTAATAACAATGTAATTCCATATGAAAGCGAAAACATATGGAATTACATTGTAATAACATTGTAACATGAACACTTTAATGCCAGAATGTAGGAAAAAACCTACATTTTCAATGCCATAAGAGGTCACAACATTGAGATTTAAAAAATAAATAAAAAAAAAAACAAAAACCAAGTTAAAAGAGAAGAAAAGGATCGTCCATTGAAATGTAGGGAAGAGCAACAGGTAGCGAGAGGTAATACCTGGCGCTGTGCAAGGCTGAACGCCGGCACGGTTTGCTGAGGCTGAGATAATGATGAATCAGACGCTACATGGCGTTATTCCAATCGCTCAACAGATTCTGCTTGATAAATGTGTAATTGTGTGCCGTGTCCGGCGTTGTCAAGTCTCCTGGCTACAACCATGGGCTGAGCTGAGCTCCAGGTATGGGGCGAAGTGAAGCAAAATAATCCCAAAGAGCAAAATAAAAGTCTGGGCAGAGTCCAAGGATGAATCCGGGTTCAGAGGCTGGCAGAAAACAAGCAAAGTCCACTGAGCAATCCGCGTCAAAACCAAGTTATCTGTCCACTTATAAATCCAGGTATTCAGATCAGGAATTCAGGAGTCAGGGAAACAGAGTCCAGGAAGTAAGCTGATAACACAGCATTGGCTGTAGGCCAGCTGTCCTCTTAAATAGGGCTATCAATCAGCACAGGGAGGGATGTGTCAGAGTCTGGTGAAGTCACTTCCTGTCCATTCAGACTCAGGAAACCCAGAAGTGAAATCAAGCCCAAGAGCTTACACTCTAGGCTTTGTGTAGTTCCAATGGGCTGAACACCAGGTGTCACTGTGGAGCATGCGACAGATGAACAGCCTGCTCTGTTACAAACATCCAGCCGAGCATGTCTGCTGCTGCATGCAGTCCGTGGCATCGCGCTCACGATGCTTTAAAGGGCATCGTGAGCGCGATGGGTCTTTTTGTGCCGGCACAAAATAGTGTTGTACGGTTGGTCCTACCACTTGTATATTTAGGAAGTTTCCCAGTCATGTATTGCTTTGTGGATTATTATTAGCACTGGAAGCATTTTGGGGACTTGCAGTGTTTTTAATTTGTTGGTTTGTTTGTATTGTATGTTGTCCGTGTCATTCTAATAAAATCATGTATTAATTTTTACATTTAGGTCTGATTATTGGTACTCCTGTGGTTAGGGTGGAGTGGGATTATTTAGTTTGGGTTTTGTAATGCTTTATTGTTGTTACCAACTGCAAGGAGAAGATTGAAGCGTTTTAACTCTTCCCTGCTCTACAAAAACATAAACCCAAATGCTGACCGGGTCTTGGGCTTAAATTTTCCATGTTAAATGCTCATCCATGCCGTAACAGTGAGTTAGATGCTTTGATTCAACAGATTTAGACAGATGAGATTTTTCTTTATACACTGCTACTGTTCATCATTATATTTAGAGCTGTCACTGCTCAGCACACCAGCTCTCTCCAGAAAGGAATAGCCAGCCTCTGTGTAAGAAGCATTTATCCGCCGCAAGCAAATTCATTAAATGCAGGGACATTATTCCAGTGACTAAATAATGAAACAGTAACATATTTGCTGAAGCACAATTAATGTTTGGCATTAAAAAAGAAAATGATGGAACTGTAACATTTTCAGTGGAGACATTTTGGTAACCATCAGCACAGACATAACTGGAGATAATAATTAGGATTCAATCAATTCTAGGGAATTTTTATTTACTATTAGGAAATCTATCTTCCTCACTGGAATAGGGTTTGCATCCACCTAAAAATCTCACACAACTGACACACAACAGGATGAGACACTGCTCATATACATCCCTCCCTGGAGCAATTCAGATTGCTGCACATAAAAACGAATTTACTTTGCAACTGCTGCTGTGGTCAATTTTTCCTCACAGTGGCGTCCTATTGAACTGAAGGTAGCCTGCAAAGAGGAAATAGCGTCAGGAAACCCAGCGCCATGCATTGTGGGTTATGTCAATTAAATCTAGGCAGCAGCACAATTTGTATGCTTGGGAAAGGAAGCCTTCTTGGTCCTGCAAGATGTCCACAACCAGAAGAAAATTGGTGAGGCGGCATTTCAGCTTTGAATCGACGCAGGAGCAAATGTAAATGCTGACAATGATTCAGTATCATGGGGAAATTGAGTTTTGGGGAGTTTTTCTTTTCCAACTGTGCCAGGCTGTTGGTTTAAGACACCACACTGAGGTTGAAAGATTTGTGCGCAGATACAATTTGCCCCCTTTCCAACTGTCAGGTTGCTCCGCAGATACAATCTGCCCCCTTTCCTCCTGTCAGGTTGCTCAGCCTTGATTTTCTGCTCAAGTCTGTGACTTTCTGCTGTTTTTTTTTTTTTTCAAACTTCATTAGGGTAAAGTACAGAGGCAACAAAGCTCAGGGACCCATATATTGAGGTGGGAGGTAAAACCTTGGGATGGGCTATATCTTCCATCTGCTGTGACTGTAACAAACATGATGAAAAGCCTGCCAGCTCCCTGCAGAGAGGTCCATTGTGTTACATTATTTAAGCCAAATAGCAATTAATTTATCTTAATTGTTTCTATTGTAATCAGCTGTAATATTCTCTAAAGCAGTCGTGAGCCTATTAAAGTAGTCTATGAGACTCCAGGGCATAATCATTCCTCCCGGGGCATCCAGATTCAGGATGCCCCACTGTGCCAAACCCCGCAGGTTGCAGAAAACTCACCTTCTTTCCTGGTCCAACAGCACATGCGGGAGCAGCAGCTGCATCCCTGCTATCCCACATGCCCACACCATCATGTCATTTGTGAATGGCTGACACGGGCACACTCCTTGTTAAAGGGTTGCGGGGGATGCGGTCGCCAGTGCGCTCGGATCCGCTCACTTTAGACAAGTTCTTGGACAAAGGGGCCAAAGCAGATCCGAGCATGCTGACTGGACAAGAGGCCGCACATGCGCCGCAGGACCAAGTAAGGGTGAGTGAGATTGCGCACCCTGGGGGATTTCGCACAGCAGGACACTCCGGATCAGGGTATCCGGGGGTGCATAGTCAATATCTTGGGTTTTGGTCCACTTAAATGGAACGACGATAGCTTACACTGCAATGTGATATGTGCATGGTGCTGTGGGATGGAAAAAACTGTTGATATTGTCTCTGCTGTATATTAGTCAAAAATGTGTCATTTTCAGCAGGGCATCCTAACTTGGGTATTTCTAATAGATGCTAGCTCCAGCTGTGGTCCATTTTAAATGCACAGTCCAGACTAATTACTTATTGCGGTTTATCAGAGCGCCCATGATGGGATTACCTGCGAATGCTGCCCATTGTCTTCTATTAAGATATACAAAATAAAGCACCCCCTCCCCTAAAAAATGACGGCAGGTCCGCTTACACTCATTTTGACAGGCACATAAGCCAGCATTAGGCTTGATACCAGGCAGAAGAGAAAAGACTATGCTGGACATCAGTATTTCTTATGTAATTTTGAACTTAAATAGTAAAATAAACTGATTTCACAATATGCCAGATATAATAACCAAAGTGCGGGGGACATTACTTAGCATCCACAATTAGTTCCTATTTTCATGGCTAAGTAATTAAAGCAGACTTAATTTAGTCCCCTTAGCAACTGCAGTCACACTGCATCAAGTCTATGATTAGCGAGATAATAGCGGTACATGCGAGCCTCTTACTCAGTCCCATTTTATCATTAATGAGGGCTGCATCATCACGAGCCCTCTTTTCTTCAAAGGCCCGCGTGAATTACACAGGGCACTGCAGCACTTCATTAGGGTAAACCAGGAAAAGAGCTGCTCTTACATGAAACCTTTATTACAATGAAACATTGATGCTTTCTTCATTTGCTCTTATCATAGTGGAGCCACTGCTGTTCGATCGGCTGTGAAATGAGGATAACTGACCGCTGTGCTGAATGTGTAGTCAGCAGTCATTTTACAAATGCGCATTGCATGAATACACTGTGTGCCTTACTTTGCCTTCATGTCCTTAAAGACCCCGTGGAAAACAAAATGCCCATGTCTCTTATGTTTGTGTCCTTGAAGCTGAGAAGCTAGCTTACTGGCAGGGGTGTAACTGAATGCGACTGGGCCCTGCTGAGGACATATAAAGGGCTTCGTTACAGCTCATGCCATGGGCGTAGCTGGGAGGACGGGGGGCACAAGCCTTGGGTGTGGCAGGTCAGGGGGGTGCCATTTATATCTTTGCCCCGGGTGCCAAAAAGCCTAGCTACTACCCTGGTTCATGCAGTACATTTTTTCTCCTCATTTTAAACTGAATTGGAGACAATCAGCAGTGGAGCAGGAACTTTATTTAAGGCGGATCCAGTAGAGGACATGGCAAAGATAGGATGTGGCCTCTTCCCAAGTGGTGAACATAAACATGTAACTGAAAAAGGAACATCGATGGGTATTTTGCATGACTTTCTGGGTGCTTCTGAGCTGCGGCCGAACTCTTTCGTGGCCAGGAATCCATTCCCCGCACCTCCTGGGCCATGACAGCCTACTGCTCCTCTTGACATGTGTCCTGAGCTCCAACTTTCATTTTCCCTCCCCTGCACGACCCCCCTTGGGCAAGAGAGTCTTAATGGGCCCCTAAGTAGTGTGGCACATGATGTTACCTTTCAGCTCTGTTTCCTCAAATGGGTCATCTTCTGCTGCTGATCGCCCTACAGTCCTTATTGCCTTCCTATAGCCACCACTCATCCTCTAGTCCCTGTTGCATTCTCTACTACCACCAAGCACCCTTCAGCCCTTACTGCTTGCTCCGCTGCCACTAAAGACTTTATCATTGCTGTCAGTTGTCACCTGGTTCTCACCACCTTCTGAGCTTCCATCAACTGCCCTCCATTATATGCCACTTTTTCCAATATTGCTGATCATCCCCTTTTGCTGGGGCCAGCAATGATCAGGTCTACACACAACACCCAGGATTTAGTGGTTCGGGTCCACTGTAAAATCGCCAAATGTGAGCCTGAGTGGGCCTTTGAAGATGCCAGGGGCCCTGGCAATTGCTCAGGTTTTCCCTGTGCTGGCGCCGGCCTTGCCCCCCGTCTCCTCTTCCCCATTGCCACTCTCATTTGTTATAGTCATACAGTTCTTGCCTTGCTGCTCATTGCCACTAAGCATCTCCTAATGCAAACAGTGGCCATGCTGCACTCAAGAGTGCTACAAAAGGCAGTCATAGCAGCACTCAAGTTCCTCCGCATGCCCACTCTATTCATCATAAGGGAGTGCCCATGCCAAGGCGGAGGCACAGATTCCGTTGGGATTCTGTCTGAGAGAAGGCTAAGAATAGAGGGCTGTGGTGACAAGGGAGGTGGTTGGGCGGTGCAGTGCTCTATCTCAGAATGAAAGGGCTGCAGGGGACATAAGGTGAGTATAGATTTTTTTTTGTTTCACTGCCTGGACAATTCCTTTAAATCAGACTATACAAAGTGCATGAATATCAACAGAATTGTATGTCCATATGTTAAACAAAACCTGCTTAGTATAAATACATTCATTCTGAATACTACAGAATAATAAAGCTAAATACTGTATACCAAATGTATTAATTTACCATGAGCCACTCAACTTACAAGAAATATGTGATAAATCAATTAATAGAAAAAATATGATGAGAGAACCCTAGTGTTTAAGCTGGTAAAGCATACAACCAGTAATGTGAAGATGGGTGTTGGACAACATATGGCATGGCTTCCTGGCCGCTTCACTAAGGGCTAATGCTTTACCATAAAGGCATTCTCCTACATTGCAAGAGTATAGCAACCAGTCCAACTTCTCTTGAGGTGGCCCAGACTTCTGCACGTCCAAACACCACTTCTTAAGAAAATCATCAAGGATGCCATTACTGACCTACATCTGAGAATGCTGCTACGCGTCCATCAATACATAACAAGCCACAGCCCTAAAGCCATCAAGCTGTCAAGAAATTCTAGAAATGGTCAGAGCTGACTATTTGTGCACAGTCCTGTGTCTGTGGCTGGCTGGGGGTGGGCCAGCATGGCAACCAGGCAACTAAAATAGTTTACATGATTAACCACATGCCCCGTTGTGTGAACCCCCCCCCCCCCCCCCCCCCCAGGTCATGGCAAAACTCACCTTAGCTCTATCTTGCACTGCCATGTAAACAATGGCAACCACATCCCCAGCATCTTTGAGCATCTCATCTCAGAGCGCTTCCCAGTCCACTTCCTATGTGTGTCTGTGTCTGAACAGAGCCGTATGCCACCATTACTATGACCGGCATATTGCACTGATTGTACAATAGCCCGCGCATCCGCATGCGTTTTTGTGAGGATATATAAAAAATATGGCCAGATAAAAATATGACCACAGCTATGGTTGTTAAACATACCTTGTCAATTCAAAGCATGCTAGTACATTTGTCTGGAGGTGCCAGCAGGGATCCATTTACATATGACAGGACAGAAGAACAAGCCATTTTACAAGCCTGTGCTAAATGCCTGTGCTAAATGCATGGGCTAAATAGGCCTTCTGGTGACACCTCCCTATGTGGTAATTAACATCTACTTAGTACAAAGCAGCGAATGAGACATTTGCTGCACACCTTTCTTCAAAAGAAAATTAAAGCATAACTTTAACAATGGAACGCCCCTGCGACCTCAAGGCTACATCCAGCATGCTGCCCGCCCCAATAACCAGTTTAAAAATGAGAGAGATGGGCACAGATGACATGACATGCCAGGAGATTGCTTCTAATAAGTTGGCTGTTATCATTACTTTCCGTGTGCCCCCTCACAGCAGGACATTATCTTCACAAAAAGTAACGGATTTCCGTTTATTTCTCCCTTTTATTTTATAAGCATCTTGCCGTATATTGTATGTCTGTTATTTTTATTGTACATCTTTGTTTTACATGCACTGCCCCTTATGGGTGAATTAAATCCTAAAGATTTATAAAGTGGTCTTCTGTGTGCTAACCCGCTAAACTTCACGAGAGACATTGTACGTGTGCTGAGTCTTGTGCCCTGTGTGCCTGCCTATCGCTACCAGTGCCGGTCTGGGGGTGTGAGATTACTTTGCAATCAGTAAATCGGAGGGTTACTTTATTGGTGTATAGTCGGGCCTAGGACCTTATCGTGTGATTGGGTATATTAACTGCATAAGGTGAGATCTTAGCTTGAGATCTGTGTGTGTATGTAGTGTCTGGCTATTAGGGCCATGTCCCAAAGACCGTGTGTGTGTAAACGATTGTTTGCAGTACGATCGAAATCCGGTCTGGATCAAGGCATAAAACCTCCTTGATTCATGACAGTTTTTATGGTCGCTTCTGCAAGTTTCACATAGCGGGGCATCCCAAAATGGGATGTATCGGGGCCAGTACCAAAAAATTTGTTCCACTTTACGCCATGGAGGCAGGGGTGGACTGGTGTCAAAAATACGAGTTTACGTCATAGCGAATGCATTGCAGGGACAGGAATATCGTCATATCATGGTCATGATTATATTAGCCACACTTAAAGTGGCTTGAAAGCCACACGAGCTGGTCTAAAAGACTCCAGGGTTGGTCATTTACCTGTCCTGTAGAGGTACAGGATGCCCTGCTGTGTGACGCCCCCAGGGTTGCAGGTAAACTAACCTTGCCATTGGCTCCCACACCGCTCTCATCCCCCACATCACCAGCTTCCTTGTAGTTGTGGCGCACTCCCACGCTCAGCCATTCAGATAGGCTGGGGGCGGGAACTCTCCCCGGTCTACAAGGAAACCGGGGATGCTAACAGTGGGCAGGATCACATCAGCCAATCGGTAATCTCAAAAATGCAGCGTGAGTGTGGCCTCCGCGGTGGAAAAAAAACATTTTTTTAACCGCAAGGACGCACGAGGGGAAGGATGCCGCACACTGCCTGTAATAGAGGGATGCCACACACTGGCTGTAATGAGGGATGCCGCACACTGGCTGTAATAAGGGGAATGCCCCTCACTGCCTGAAATGGTTGATGCCGCACACTGGCTGTAATAAAGGATGCCCTCGCTGCCTGTGATGAGGGATGCCCTTCACTGCCTTTAATAGGAGATGCTGTACACTGGCTTTAATGGGGTGATTAGGATGGGGGTAATTTAGCACACAATTT
Source organism: Gastrophryne carolinensis (assembly GCA_027917425.1). NCBI lineage: Eukaryota > Metazoa > Chordata > Amphibia > Anura > Microhylidae > Gastrophryne > Gastrophryne carolinensis. The sequence continues at coordinate 381,354,090 of CM051239.1, forward strand.
GGTTCAGGATATTTATTTTCTTATCTTCCTTCTCTAAACTCTGGGTGCATCTTATGGAGTGAAAAGTTTGTGTGTATATATGTAATATGCATATATATATATATATATATATATATATATATATATATATATGATGTGACATTAAGATACTATACTGGGCCTGGATCAGTACAGCAGAACCGGTGTGCCCCAAAAAGTCCCAGCCATTCCACCTCTATATATATGTGTATTTTCTTTATTGCATGGCACGGCCCGCTTCGGTATTCATAACAGTTGGGTTATTCCGCCACAAGGTGGCGCAGTGGTACTGCAGAAAGCTGTGGCATCTCCCGGCTCCCTATAAAAACGGGATTAACCATAGAGTTCCCCAGTGTTTCCTCTGCAGTGATACTGCAAAGTTAGAAGATGTCTCTCTCTCTCTTGTGCAGGTGAGCGGGGCAACCAAGCCTGCGGCCCTGCAAGTCTATTTCCATCCGTTTCTGGACCCTCACTGCCTCCCCCAGAGGACAGATCGGGTAAAGGTAGAAGAGCACTAGGGTCAAGTGCTCCTGGAGCGCAGCTCCAAGCCGCAGACCCTGTAACACAAAGGGTAGCCGGCCATAAGCTTTATGGTGAGCCTAGTAGGGATGCAGAGTTTCTGTCCTGGCTTCTGAGGGGGTAAGTGGGTGGTAGCGGCGAGTAGTCATATCTGTGGTGTTTTGACGTTTTTTGTGGTGTTTTTCGCTGCCGCTCCGCTTTGTACTGCGTTCCGCGGCTGTGGGCCCTATAACCTGAGGTGATTTTGCTTTGTCATAGCGCCGGCCGGGTCACGTGAGTGCCGTTTTTCGTGCTCTTCGGGGGGGGCGGGGCCGGGTGATGAAGCGTATCGCGTCGTTCCCCCCTGTTTTACCTGTGTGGGGGCTGGCTTGCGCCCGGTATGTGCTGCCGCCATTACTGCTATTGCCCTTAAGAAGCTGCTCAAGTGTCTCATTGATGGCGCAACAGCTGGTAGTGTGGGGGAGGAATATAGGACTCTCTTACTTTGCTCTGATTTTGTGGCCTTTATTCTTACTGCTATGGATGATGCTGTGCGGCTGTGTGGTAGGGCCTCTGCGCTCTTGGTGGCTATGCACCGCTCTGTCTGGTTGCGCCAGTGGGCAGCTGATGCTGCGGCTAAGAAAGCTCTCACTGGCCTCCCCTTCGTGGAGCTGCGGCTGTTTGGGGAGCATCTTGATGTTCTAGCCAAGGATGGAAGGCTGCCTCAGCATAGGAGGCAGTCTCGGCCCTTTCGGGGGTCCTCTGCCCCCCTCCCTTCCTTTTGCATTCCCAGAGGGGGCCGTGGCTCCCTCCTCTCCAGTGGTCGCAGAGATTCTTGGGGCCGTGGCAGACCCGTGGTCGTCCTGGTCTCTCCTGGAATCCTAAGCCCAAACCCTCTCCCAAGCCCCCTCAGGCATGAAGGGGCGCCCTCACTCATCCGGGAGGGGGGTGGCTTCGGCTCTTTGCTCACGTCTGGAGGCTTCATGTTTCAGACCGGTGGATTCAGGAGGTAGTGTCCTCTGGTTTCAAGATAGAGTTTGCAGCCTGGCCCCCCCCCCAAGATTCATCAGATCCCGGATGTCTTTAACCCCCCTGTCCACTCAAGGGTTGCTTCTGGCGGTTCATTGCCTGTTAGAGTCCAGTGTCATTTGTTTGGTGCCTCATCAAGAAAGGGGTCAGGAGTACTATTTCAATCTTTTCACGGTTCCCAAAAAGGACGACTCTCTGAGACCCATTCTGGATCTGAAGGGCCTCAACAAATTTGTCAGATTCAAGCATTTTCGCATGAAGACGCTGCGCTCTGCTGTCAGTACCCTTCGCCGGGGCGACTTCATGACCACTGTGGACATCAAGGATGCTTATCTTCGTGTGCCTATCTTCCCAGGTCATCAGAGATTTCTAAGGTTTAAGCTGCAGGATCAGCATTACCAGTTTGTGGCTCTACCCTTCGGTATCACCTCGCCACCTCGGGTGTTCACCAAGGTGCTGGCGGGAGTGATGGCTCTGCTAAGGAACCAGGGCATCCGCATCATTCCTTACCTGGACGACCTCCTGATTGTGGCCGAGTCTTTTCCTCAGGCCGAGCGGGACACTCAAATGGTGACATCCACTCTAGAGTCTTTCGGCTGGGTGATCAACTATGCCCAGTCTTTTCTGTCTCCGTCCTTGGTGAGGTCCTTTCTGGGCATGACTCTGGATATCTCTCAGGTCAAGGTGTTCCTTCCTCAGCAGAAGGTGGAGGGTCTTCAGCTGCAGGCTCGGGCTCTGCTCTCGTGTCCTCATCCCTCCATCCATCAGGGGATGCAGTTGGTGGGCCTGATGGTGTCCTGATTCGAGGCAGTCCCCTTTGCTCAGTTTCACATGAGACCTCTTCAGTTGCACCTCTTGTCAGTTTGGGATCAGGACCCTGTATCCCTGGATCAGGAATTTGTTCTGTCTCCCCTGGCCAGACAGTCTCTCTCATTGGGGCTGGACTCAAGGAACCTTCTGGGGGGAAGGTCCTTCCTGCCCCCGTGCTGGGAAACGGTCACCACGGATGCCAGTCTGATCGGCTGGGGAGGCTTCAGGAAGTCCCTGAGGTTCCAGGGTCAGTGGGGCCCACAAGAGGCCCATGCTTCCATCAACCTTCTGGAACTGAGGGTGATCAGGTTGGTTCTTTCTCGCCTATCCATTCGGGGTCGGGCTGTTCAGATCCGCTCAGACAACCAGGCGGCGGTGGCCTACCTCAATCATCAGGGAGGGACTCGGAGCAAGCATTCCTTCAAGGAAGTGTCCCTGATTCTGTCTTGGGCGGAACAGCATGTTCCCTGCATCTCAGCGGTCTACATCCCAGGGGTGGAGAACCAGGTGGCGGACTCCCTGAGCAGGGGGACGTCTCGTCTGGGGGAGTGGTCTCTCAATAACCGGGTGTTTCTCTCCCTCTGTCACCACTGGGGTCAGCCGGATGTGGACCTGTTTGCGTCCCGTCACAAACTTCCCAGATTTGCCTCTCTGTCTCAGGATCCTCTGGCCTTCGCCACGGATTGCCCTGGCAATACCTTGGACGGAGTTTCAGCTTCTCTATGTGTTCCCTCCCTTTCCTCTCCTGGGCAGGGTCATGCGCAAGATAGCCCAGGAGCGGGGACCAGCCATCCTGGTGGCCCCTTGTTGGCCAAGAAGAGTTTGGTTCGCAGACGTCGTGCAGTTGGCAGTAGACCGGAACGTCTTGCCCAAGGATCCAGATCTTCTCACTCAGGGGCAGCTACGCCATCCCAATTTACAAACTCTGGCTTTAACGGCTTGGCTGCTGAAACCTCCATATTGATGGAAAAGGGGTTGTCTGCCTCTGTTGTTGATACCATGATTCGGGCTAGGAAGAAGTCCTCGTCCTTTATCTATTACAGGGTCTGGCATGCTTACATTGCCTGGTGTGAGTCCAAGTCTCTTCCCTGTCGGGTGTTTTCTATTCCCAGGATTCTGGAATTCTAACAAAATGGTTTGGATCTGGGCCTTCAACTTAGTACCCTAAAAGGCCATGTCAGCTCAGGCAATTTTTTGCCAATCTTTTGCCAATCACCGGTTAGTTAAAACCTTTTTCCAGGGTGCTCCTCATGTGCGTCCACCCCGTAAGCCTTTGCTACCAGTCTGGGATTTGAATCTGGTGTTGTCTGCTCTGCAAGGGCCTCCCTTTGAGCCTATCCATGAGGCTGCCTTGTCTATTTTGACTCTTAAGGTAGCCTTTCTGGTGGCTATCACTTCTGTAAGGCGAGTTTCTGAGCTAGCAGCGCTTTCCATCAAACCTCCTTATTTTGAGAGACATCAGGATAAGGTGGTGTTCCGGCTTAAGCCGGATTTACTGCCAAAGGTTGTGTCTGCCTTTCATCTCAATCAGGACATTCCCCTCGATTCAAAGAGCAAAAGTTAAGTGATTTCGTATCGAGAATCGTAAGTTTGGGTGGGTGTTTGTCATTTTTTCTGGTTTTTTTGGCCATTTCGTATTCGTACGATCGTTCGCGCATAGACGTATATGAACATACGCATTTCGTACGAGAATCGTATAATTTGCGTTAGTTCGTGTGTTTTTCCCGTCCAAATCGTATTATTTGCGTTAGTTCGTGTGTTTTTCCCGTCAAAATCGTATTATTTGCGTCCGATCCTATTTTTTACGTCCTTCACATGGGCTTGCGCCCAATTCAGAGAGGTGATTGCTAATTGTTTTGAAGCCCATTAAAGAGCTGCTTTACGAAATGTTTGCCGGCAGCTATTTGGCCTCGGGAGTAGGATGGAGCGGAGCGAGTTTGTGGCACATCAAGGGCTTATGCTTTTTGGCATTGAGTTGATCGAGATGTCTGAGAGCAGATTGCCCCTGCGTCGTCGCATGAACATCGATAGCATGAATGATGTTGAGCTGTTCGAGCTGACCAGGCTTAATCGCGCTTCCCTCCATAAATTATATAGTGAGCTGCGGCCATGGTTAGCCCGCACCACAAGGAAGGGGCATGCAATTTCAGGTATGACCAAGATGCTTGGCTGCCTGCAATTTTTGGCGAACGGCTCGTTCCAGAGGCTGGGTGCCCTCTCCGTGGGGATGTCACAGCCTACGCTGAGCCGCGCACTATCTAAATTTTTGGAAGGCATGGCTGCCATAACTCAAAAATATATTTATTTCCCTGATGATATGGCAGCCAGAAACGCCATTAAGCTTGGGTTTTATAATGTGGCCGACATGCCCAACGTTATTGGTGCAATTGACTGCACACATGTGGCACTCGTACCTAGGGCAGCCGACGAGTATATATATAGGTATTGAGATTGGTTATTATGTTGCCCAACGTGTCATGTCACCTGTTTTCCTTTGCGGCAGCATATTTGTTTATCCCTCATTTGTGTAGCTGCTTTATCTCGGCTTTTCATTAGTATTTCCCAATAGAGTGCAGACATGTTTTGTGTTTAATTTATTATTTTGGGTCAAATATAAATTACCCTTTTTGTATGTTTTTGCCTTAAGGAATCGTAAAATGGGACACTCACTTAATGTCCAGGCCGTGGTTGGTCCGGATATGCGGTTTATGAGTGTCCTTGCCGGCTACCCCGGATCGTCCCACGACTCCTATATACTCAGGCGATCTGGGTTGTTTCGGAGATTTGAGGCAGGTGAATTTTCGGGGGCATGGCTGCTTGGTAAGTGTGTCCTATTTGTGTGTTATTAAATGTGGCATTAATCTTGTATTTGTTGATCTGTTTGTTTTGGAAAACTTGACAGAAGCGTCCAACTGCCTTTTTCTTGGCTCATATATTAGGAACTTACCCAAAAAACCCTTGTCTCGCTTTGGCCTTCAGAATGTTTTCCCTTTAGTTAGGATGTCTGTAAGTTCCTTGTGGCTAAATATATTGGTTTGGAGTTTATACCCAAGGATCTTTGACATTTGGCTCCTTTTGTACTATTGGTCGTTAAATGTCAAAGTGGACTTAAACTGCATACATTGTAGTTTCCAGTGAAATGTGGCTAGGGATCTTTGACATTTGGCTCCTTTTGGACTATTGGTCGTTAAATGTCAAAGTGGACTTAAACTGCATACATTGTAGTTTCCAGTGAAATGTGGCTAGGGATCTTTGACATTTGGCTCCTTTTGGACTATTGGTCGTTAAATGTCAAAGTGGACTTAAACTGCATACATTGTAGTTTCCAGTGAAATGTGGCTAGGGATCTTTGACATTTGGCTGCTTTTGTACTATTGGTCGTTAAATGTCAAAGTGGACTTAAACTGCCTACATTGTAGTTTCCAGTGAAATGTGGATAGGCCCTCAGCAGCATCCTAATTGTAACATGTCTGAAAACTACAAATATATGTAAAATACAAATACCCTTGGCCGTGCAGATGTTTGTTAATTAATTGGTATATAGAAGTGCCATTTTTATTTAGGTTATACCTTAGTGCAATATTTGGGGGCCCTAATGTGCCCTGTTTTTTCTTGGGGACACTTTACCTTACATCATTATGATATCTGTGAATTTTTTGGTGTTGGTTGTGTTGCCTTTTTAATTTTGATTACATTTAATTCTCTGTTTAAGGTGATTCCGGGTACCCACTTCTACCCTGGCTCATGACGCCTGTGCTGCGGCCCCAGGATGCCTCGCAGGAAGCGTATAACCGTGCACATCGCAAGACCCGGGCTGTTGTGGAGAGGGCCTTTGGTCTGCTGAAGACACGTTTTCGTTGCCTTGACCATACTGGGGGGGCCCTGCAATATGATCCCAAGAAAGTGATCGACATTATAATGGCATGTGCTGTTTTGCACAATTTTGCCATCCTGGAACGTGTCCCACGTTATGTGGACAGCCTGCCCTCTTCAGCCGTCGAGGATGAAGCCGAGAATTTTGAGGGGCCCCCCAGTGAGTCTGGCCAATCTGTTAGAGCCAACCTGATCAGCCAGCATTTTAGTTAAGTTTTTTCCCTGTCTCACCATTCTGTATGTTTGTGTTATCCTTTTGGAAACATATGTTGTTTTGCCCTAATGTGGCATTACCTCTAAGTAAAACATTTCGACCTTAATTGTTGCCTAATGTATTTCATGTAGTTTCCTTAGCTTTCGCTGTGCATTGTTACACCTCTTCCAACCAAAATTATCTGGTTTAGCCCAAGCTGTTACCAAAGTCTTCCCACTAAAAACGCCACAAGTATTGGAAGTTAATTTTTTGTTTTACTTAGCAAATGAAAAATTATAGTGGTTAACAGAAATCAGTCCACATACATCTGTGGTAACAAATGGATTAAATTAAAAAAAACATCGAGCACATCTACACCTGGAAGTGAGTGGCACAACCAAACAAGGACACCCAGTCCAAAGGCCAGCCTAGTCCAGTCATTAATATTGCCTGTGCCCAGGGATATTTGGGCATGGCCATAATGTCACACAAACATGTCTGCAAACAGGAGGAGCACCAACCAAATACATAGGTTAAGCCATAAGTGGCCAGATAAACTCCACATAGACCTATGGCATTGGCTAGTGGCCTTAAGCATTACTCTAAGGAGCTATATGGGAGCAAATACAAAACACAACCTGCCAGAGCAACACAAAATGGATTGTTTGAAACCTCAAAGGACAAGTAAATACAGTGGGGGTTAAGAGAAAAGATGTCCCACACACCCATGGCTTAATAGGGTGGCTGCCCATAATACCCAGGTGGAGGTCCAGGTGGAGGTCCATGGGAATGGGACCTAGCCTGGGCCATGGCAGCATTGTGAATTTGAAACTGCTCCACAATGTTTCTCTGCATATTGGTCATCTCAGCCATGGCTGACTGGATGCCATTACTTGAATTGGCCACGTTGCTGTTGAGGGTACGCAACTCCGCGAGGATGCCCTGTAGACTGGTATGGATGTTCACCATGTCTGCATGCCTTTGCTCACGCTCTGTAACGAGCTGGGCGTCATAAGAGTCCCTTTGTTGGGTCCATAATTCAAGCAGGGCACTCTGCCTCCCCTGGGAAATTGTGGGGCGGCGTAATGGCGTCCGCCGCACAATTACCCTGGCTCTTGGGCGTGCCCTGCCGCGTGGTGTCGTACCCTCAACAGCAACCGGCCTGCTTTGCAAATCCTCAGCAGCAGAGTGAACACTGGGGACTGTAGTGTCAGTCTCCCCATGTGCAAGCACAATGGATGGAGATTCACTCTGCTGCTGAGGATTGGCCAGAGAAACATTATCGAGCAGTTCCAAATTGGGACCCAGGGGGAGTTCATCCGACGTGCCCTGTACGGAGACATCATCATCTTCCTCCATGTCCTGGATCTCTTCCATGAGTGTGCGGGTCTGTAGGGACATATAAAAAAAAAAAGGCTAAGTTTGCGTCCCAATGTAGGATTTCAACAGTTTAACACATTCTTAAGCACTTGTTATTATTTATGCTACTAAATAAACTTACCGAAAATCTCTGATCTGGGCTCCGATGCTGTACGGACATCGTAGGCATAACCAAACTGGGGGGTGAGTTTACCCTTGCTGAGGGATCATGCTGGGCTGAAGAAGAGAAAAAAATACCACGTAAACACACACACATAACCTTTTTTTGGATAGGTAATCAAATATAGCTCTATTTGGAATATTATTCAACTCTAGAGCAATGGTGACCTTTGTTCAAACCCACGCAAGTTTACAGAGGTGCAATGGCTCGGACCAACTGCTAAGTGACCTCAGTTCTAAGTCATGAAGTGTACCCATTCAGCATCCAACTTTCAGGGCACATTTTTGGATTTAGCCTACCATTCGCTAGGTCCGGGGTACTCAAACAATTGTTTTAAACGCCCATTTCAAGGTATGTGGTGAGAGGTGAATGTCTGGCCATGGTGCTGACGCAGGGGGTGTCTAGTTAAAAATAAAGACACTGGTGGAGGGGCTGGAGCTTTCAAAGTGCCAACTAATAAAGGCTGCTTGCCCTTGCTGGGCTGGATGGGCCAGAGCTGAGGGGACAGGGATTGGATGTCTAAAGGGGGGAGTTAACGTATTGATGGTGATGTGATGGATGGAGCCAATCTGTTACAAATGTATGGGGCTTATGTGGGGGGGGGGCATGGGGGGACTGTGGCACATGGGCCAGAGCAGGGGCAGCGGGACACGATTGTGGCCAGTGAAAATTTAAATAAGTTACTGTGTACCTTGCAATGCCACTTCCTGGCCAGTACTTCATATTGCAATGCTATGTTTCACGGAGCCATGACATTGGGCAGGAGACCAACCACTACATGGCCGATCAAGGGGGCAGCTCTGAGCACGTCAACACAGAAGTAACTGAGTGCAGGGCTGTCTGGCCAGGGGTCCTTGAATGTGGTGCCAAGGTCCGCATTGGGACCCCGGGCCGCCAGTTGAGTCTCGCTGCTCTTGGTCACATATGTTTGTGGGTGGCTAATTAAATAGTTAACTCAAACACAACTCACACAACCAAAAGGCAACCCATACATAATGATGTGTGTTTTGTGATTGATTCTAAATATCTCACTTATCTTGCGAAACTTCATGACTTTAACAATACAATTGGACATTTGATCTTTGCCATAATGGCTGTGGGCCTAAATGTGTGATTCACAGGGACCAAAAGAGGACACAAACAGCCACAGTAGTGCGAGGCCAACCAAGGCAAACCATAGGGGCATCCCGTTAGCTTGTTACTAGTGAACTGTAGATTATTTAGCAAACAGGCAAACATGCAGATTTAATAGTACTCACCGTGGGTACGGGTCGGGGAGTCTGTGTCCCTTAGACCAGCATGTCCACCGACCGCGACCGGATGGAGAAGTCCAAGCACAATCTCCTCAGCAGGGGTAAACTCCAATTTAGATGGAAAGCCACCTCCAGTTTTCATGCTGAAAAGAGAAAATCGTTTGGTATTCAGAAAAGGGGCATACAGCACATCCCAAACATTATATTTAGCGAAAACATTTATTTACCTGTAATTATGCCTTTTAATTTCTTTTTGCCGTACAGCATACTTCAGATCAGAGATTTTCTTCTGAATTTGGGACACATCTTTCCTCTCTTCCCCCGCTGCATTTACTTGTCGGAGGATGGTTTCAAACAATGCCATCTTGCGCTGCTTGGTGGTGTGTTTGGATTTGCTCCCATATAGCTCGTCATAGTATAATGTAAGGCCACTAGCCAATGCCATATTTTGGTCATGGGAGAATCTCCCACTCAACTGGCCGCGGCGCAATGTGCGGCCAGATGGTTGGCTTGGCTGCTCCTCCATGTGTGCAGACACATGTGGTGACATTATGGCCTGGGGCTGGGTAGGGGAATGGCCGGATTGGTGGCTTCCCAATGACTGGACTGGACTGGCCAAGGGACTGGGTGTTCTGGCGTGGCTGGCCACCGAACTTCCAGGTGTAGATGTGGTCATGGTTGCAATTCGGGGCCCTCTTGGGGGGCTAGGTTCCCGGCTGGTGCCAGGTCGGGGGCTCTGTTCCCGGCTGGTGCCAGGTCGGGGGCTTCTGGCCCTGGCTGGGCTTCTGGCCCTGGATGGGGTTCTTCTGGCCCTGGATGGGGTTCGGGCCCTGTAGGGGCTTCTGGCCCTGGATGGGGTTCTTCTGGCCCTGGATGGGGTTCGGGCCCTGTAGGGGCTTCTGGCCCTGGATGGGGTTCGGGCCCTGTAGGGGCTTCTGGCCCTGGATGGGGTTCTTCTGGCCCTGGATGGGGTTCGGGCCCTGTAGGGGCTTCTGGCCCTGGATGGGGTTCGGGCCCTGTAGGGGCTTCTGGCCCTGGATGGGGTTCGGGCCCTGTAGGGGCTTCTGGCCCTGGATGGGGTTCTTCTGGCCCTGGATGGGGTTCGGGCCCTGTAGGGGCTTCTGGCCCTGGATGGGGTTCGGGCCCTGTAGGGGCTTCTGGCCCTGGCTGGGCTTCTGGCCCTGGATGGGGTTCTTCTGGCCCTGGATGGTGTTCGGGCCCTGTAGGGGCTTCTGGCCCTGGCTGGGCTTCTGGCCCTGGATGGGGTTCTTCTGGCCCTGGATGGGGTTCGGGCCCTGTAGGGGCTTCTGGCCCTGGCTGGGCTTCTGGCCCTGGATGGGGTTCTTCTGGCCCTGGATGGGGTTCGGGCCCTGTAGGGGCTTCTGGCCCTGGCTGGGCTTCTGGCCCTGGATGGGGTTCTTCTGGCCCTGGATGGGGTTCGGGCCCTGTAGGGGCTTCTGGCCCTGGCTGGGCTTCTGGCCCTTCTGTGCGGGCTGGAGGGGCTTCGGGCCCTTCTGTGTGGGCTGGATGTGCTTCGGGCACTGCTGTGGGGCCTGGGTTGGCTAAGTGCCCGGCTTGAAAGCATGGCTGGTGTGGGCTCCCTTGGGCGGCCTCTTCTGGGGGCAGAGGTGGTGGTGGCTGCTGTGGCCTGTTTTTTGGCCGCAGGGGCACGTGCCTTTGGGGCCCTTTTTTGGGAAACGGAGGGTCCAGTGTCCCTTGGTGGGGCCGAGGTGGTACTTGCCTTCTGGGCCTTCTGGGACCTTAGCTTCTTCGGTCGTTGCTGGGACCTGGTTGTTGGGCCCTCAGAGGTCTGGCTTTGCTGGCCGCGTTTAGCTGCTGCCTTTTTTGGTGCCATTTTGTCCAAAAGCTCAAAGAGAATGAGCTTTGGGTGCAGGGACCTTTAAATCATGCGCCCAGCGTCTGACGCCTATGCGCACGACTACGCGCTCGTACGGACGTACGTTCGTGCGGAACCAGGAAACCGCTGGGGTTTCACTTATCTGCTGCCTGGAAGAAGACTAAAGATGGCGCCCACTATCTTCACCCGTCAACAGGAAGAGATCCTCATGCTGGTAAGTGGCTGCCTGTGCATTTTAATGTAATAGTCAATGCTGGCCTAAATGTAAATGATGCGTTTGGAACTAGTTTGGTGTCTCTTAATGTTTAATCACTGCCTCCTCACACTTCATCCTCAAGGGCCGAGCCTGGCCACGTTTTCACCTGTCTATGCTGATGTCCTAATTCGGCCAATTGCTCCGGCTTAGCAACAGTTAATTAACCTGTGGAGTAGCGGGGCGAGCTGTCAAACCTGGCCTGTCTCGGACCTTGATGCGGATGTTTGAGGAACACTGTTTTCCTAAGCCATAAAAACACAACGGGAAGCCACACACGTGGGCCAAAAGCCTAAGCATTAGGCTACATCTTGGATATTTAAAACATCCTAACATGCCCTAGATGCAGGTGGCCTGATTGTTGAGGTTGGCTATTATCTGTCTGTACATGGTGTGTGATACATATAACATAAGACCAGACTGTCAATCACAGTCAACGTCCTCTTTAAGGCACTCCCCAAAAATGGCGGCCATTCGAAATGTGTGTGTTAATGACATTAAATACTCAACTTGTGATGCAACACATATGGGTCTGTGTGTAAAAGTACAAGCTCTGTGTCCATTATGTTTTTCAGATCATGCTTCAGCGCCGGTATGACTTCGCGCCCAATGTGTGCGAGAAAAGGGACATCGCCCGGGAGATCATCGCGGAGATACACCGTGTGACCAGCACCACCTTCACTCACACCCAGATAATGCAGCATTGGTCGGACCTGAAGCGTCTGCACATGCCCCGGGTGCGGAGGTTTTTTGGGATCCATTTCCCAAGTAAGTACTAAGCAATTGCATGGTATATGTTCCAAATGTCTAAGTTATGCCTTTATTTATAATGACTTTTCTTTGGTAGTGTTGGAAATGGATTTCAGAATTCGCCGCACCCGGAGACGTACAGGCCGACCAGTGCTGCATGACTCTGCTTCTGTGAGTGAAGGTGGTGGATCTCCCGGGCGACGGACCTACCCCTCCTCTGTGGCCTCCTCAGACCAGCCCCTGGACCTTACCACAGAGGAGGGGCCAAGCCGCGTGGGCGTGGAGTCATACCTGGCCACGCATGGGGAAGGCTCTGGTATGTCACTCTTCATGTATAGGCACAAAGATATACATGGCAGGCCAAAAACTAAGTTATCCTTTATTATGTATTTGTAGAAGCTTCAGGAGCGGGTGAGATAGTGGAAGAGGAGGCAGCAGAGATGCTGGAAGGAGATCCTGGCGAAGGTGAGTGATGTCAGCCAGACTGGGAGCCAGATATGTTGGGGATAGTGACTATCTACAAATACTAACCAAATGTCACATGTTTCTCCAGGGACTTCTTCACAGCCGAGCCAGGACCAAGGGCAGTCTGTTGGCCCCAACCAGCCATCTGTCGGCCACCAACTCCGTAAGTCTCCATGCCATTATTCATATTAATGTTTGCTTAGCTAATAACACACACATAACTAAAGGCGTAGCCAATGTGTAGTTCACACTTTAATGTGGGCACTTCGTTAGCTTAAAGAGGACCCAAACTAGTATTAAGAACCAAAGACTTAGCCATCACACTGTACCTACAGATTAGAAACATGGAAAAACACCCTTCACCCATCTAATGCATGTTATTAGACAGAACCAAACCAATATTGGTGAATATGGAATGCACAATATTTACAGGCAGCATGGGATACAGATTGAAAAAAGGAAGGTGCTGCCATGCATTGTGTGAGTGATGACCTTTCCCGCAACCCAGCTATGCTCTGGATTCCAAACGCACCACTGTAACCTACTCCCCTGTACTTTATCCAACTCTCCACTCCTCATTAAGTGTTATGCTTCAGAGTCCAGATGGCGGCGCTGTAATCCCCAAAAAAGCCTAACTAACTTTTAGGTGGGGCAGAATCATTTGTGAATAGTTTTTGTTTTTCATTAAATAATGTTGAAGGTCCGGTTTAAGGAGTTTAAACACTTACCTGTGGGAAATGCATTAACTGTATCCCTTGGAAGAAGGACATATGTCATGCATTTACATGTATTTGATTAACCCTAAATCTATTTCCAGCATACAAACCGGTCTGGGACTCCTATTTATGTTTCTTTCTCTATTGGTTACAGGGATGATCCCCAAAACCTTGGCGGGTAAAAAAAAACGAATGAAGGAGTTGGTGGCCGAGCTGCTGGCCATACAGGCAACGTTGGGGCCAACAGATGAAGAAGAGGATGATGAATAGTGCCCTTGGTCCTGGCTCCTTTGTTTAACTTGGTTTTAAAGTTGTTCCAATTTTAGAGAGTTTTATATTGTTTTTAAAAAAAAAAAAAAAAGATTTTTTAAACTAAAAAACCCCAAAAAAAAAAAAAAAGGGTTTTACTGTTAAAAAAAAAAAAAAAAAATAGATATGTTTTACCGAGGCACAAAAAAAAAAAAGTTTTTTAACAAAAAAAAAAAACTATAAAAAAAAAGGTGCCATTTTATTCAAAAACAAACAAAGAAAAAATTTTAAATAAATTATATTTGAAGCCTTCATAAATGTGTCTTTTCTAATATGCACACACCCAAAAAATTACACAAACCAGAAACAACACACTTAGAAACATATAGACATATGTAAATTATGAGATTTTCTTACGTTTTATGGACCGAGAAATGAAGTGGGATGCAGCCGCTACGGGGTTTAGGTAAGTTTGAGGGAGCGAGAAATGAAGTTGGATGCAAGCGCTAAAGGGTTTAGGTAAGTTTGAGGGAGCGAGAAATGAAGTTGGATGCAAGCGCAAAAGGGTTTAGGTAAGTTTGAGGGAGCGAGAAATGAAGTGGGATGCAGCCGCTACGGGGTTTAGGTAAGTTTGAGGGAGCGAGAAATGAAGTTGGATGCAAGCGCTAAAGGGTTTAGGTAAGTTTGAGGGAGCGAGAAATGAAGTTGGATGCAAGCGCAAAAGGGTTTAGGTAAGTTTGAGGGAGCGAGAAATGAAGTTGGATGCAAGCGCTAAAGGGTTTAGGTAAGTTTGAGGGAGCGAGAAATGAAGTTGGATGCAAGCGCTAAAGGGTTTAGGTAAGTTTGAGGGAGCGAGAAATGAAGTTGGATGCAGCCGCTACGGGGTTTAGGTAAGTTTGAGGGAGCGAGAAATGAAGTTGGATGCAAGCGCTAAAGGGTTTAGGTAAGTTTGAGGGAGCGAGAAATGAAGTTGGATGCAAGCGCTAAAGGGTTTAGGTAAGTTTGAGGGAGCGAGAAATGAAGTTGGATGCAAGCGCTAAAGGGTTTAGGTAAGTTTGAGGGAGCGAGAAATGAAGTTGGATGCAAGCGCTAAAGGGTTTAGGTAAGTTTGAGGGAGCGAGAAATGAAGTTGGATGCAAGCGCAAAAGGGTTTAGGTAAGTTTGAGGGAGCGAGAAATGAAGTTGGATGCAAGCGCTAAAGGGTTTAGGTAAGTTTGAGGGAGCGAGAAATGAAGTTGGATGCAAGCGCTAAAGGGTTTAGGTAAGTTTGAGGGAGCGAGAAATGAAGTTGGATGCAAGCGCTAAAGGGTTTAGGTAAGTTTGAGGGAGCGAGAAATGAAGTTGGATGCAAGCGCAAAAGGGTTTAGGTAAGTTTGAGGGAGCGAGAAATGAAGTTGGATGCAGCCGCTAAGGGGTTTATGTAAGTTTCTGGATGAGGGTGCGCATGCGCAAGATCTTATATACATAAGAACGCACGAATCTAAGAGGCCAAAAACCAATGCAAACCAGAGGCAAACGCAAGTAATTGGAAGAGCTGGACGATGGAAGCCGCCGACAAAACAGGCTGCCGCCGCAACAGGTGAGCACATGAACGTGATTTTTACGATTGACAACTGACTGAGGCAAGTTCGGGAGATATCATACGAACGGACGTATCTTTTAGGATAGAAACGTATTTGCTTATTGAATCACTCGCAAGTTCTTACGAACGCACGAGCGGACGTGAAAAATAGGATGATCGTGAGCCAAATCCAAGCTGTTACATGTTTCTTTGAATCAACCCAATTGTCTTGCCTTCCTTGTGTCCTAATCCTGCAAATTCCAAGGAGCGGACTCTGCATTCTCGGGATGTGGTCAGGGCTCTGAAGTTTTATTTGATCGCTACTGAGACTTTCAGGAAGTCTGATGCTCTTTTTGTTCTCACTTCTGGACCTAGAAAGGGTTTGCCTCTGGCTAAATCCACTATCAGCAAGTAGATTCGTCAGTCGGTGGTTCAAGCCTATTCTGCTAAGGGAAAGGAACCTCCCTTTAGGATTACTGCTCATTCCACTCGTGCTATTGGTGCCTCTTGGGCTTTTCAGCACCAAGCTTCTGTTGAACAAGTTTGCAAGGCCGCTACTTGGTCTTCTGTTCATACTTTTTCAAAGTTTTACAAGGTTGATGTTAAGGCCTCAGCGGATGCTGCTTTTGGCCGTAAGGTGCTTCAGGCGGTAGTGACTTGAACTACTGGCCATTACTCTTTGGGGATCCCACCCTACTTTTGGACACTTTGGATGTCCCAACTGTTATGAATACCGAAGCGGGCCATGCCATGCAATAAGAAAAAAGCAATTCTGTGAGTACTAACCTGTAGAATTGTTTTTGTTCTTGCATGGCACGACCCGCTTCGCCCCACCCTTGTTATCGTTATTTTTGGTTACCTCTTTATGGTGATTGTTCCAAGTTAATTGGAGTTTTTTACATTTTTTTGCTTTATTCTCTCCCGGCTCCTTGTCTCACTGCTTGTCTATGCTGGGGAACTCTATGGTTAAGCCCATTTTTATAGGGAGCCGGGACATGCCACAGCTTTCTGCAGTACCACTGCGCCACCTTGTGGCGGAATAACCCAACTGTTATGAATACCGAAGCGGGGCGTGCCATGCAAGAACAAAAACAATTCTACAGGTAAGTACTCACAGAATTGCTTTATATAGACTGTCATAAAATCTTGACCTGCATCTTATTTGACACCTATAATACTTTTTCATTACCTGGAGATTGGCTTTTTTAAACTACAGTATTAAAAATAATTTTTCTAGTGCTATATCACAATTAGTATCCTGGGTGTTTTTTCATTTACACATAGACCTCATAATGTCCTTCATATCCTACCAACCTGATATGAAATCCTGATGTGATGTGCCCTCACTTTTATGGTAAAGTTCAGAACGCTAAGAAAATGACACAGGCTAATAGGAATATTGTTACATCAAATTCTGTTTAAACTTTGGTTTTGTTCTGTATTGTTGCCTTCTCACTTTGTTATATTTTCATTGTCCCTTCCCGCCTCCCATAATGTCTATTGTGTGTAACAAAAGGAAATAATTGCAGTAGAACAGACCATTATCCCCATACCCCGAATAAAGCTTCTCTGTTGGCGATGGGTTGAAGAGCTAAACAATATCAATAGAGTGCTGCATACACACGAATTCATTGTACAGTGGCTAAAGCCTCTTAAATATTACATATAGGTCACCATTTTTTTTTAATTAAAGGGCCACTCCAGACAGTTTAATCAATTTTAAGACCCCCTTCTGCCACCCTGCATTAGCGCTGAAGCAGGGTTAATAAGTAGTCCTTGATTCTGAAGCTCACAAGCTCTGTGAGTTAATGGCTGTCATATCCAGAGATGAATTAGATCTTGTTGCAATTACAGAGACTTGGTTCAAGGATCACAATGACTGGGAGACAGCCATACCTGGATACACATTGTACAGAAAAGACAGATTAGATAGAAAGGGAGGTGGAGTAGCCATTTATGTCAAGAATACCCTTCAATCAACAATAATTCAGTATACACTGGCAGGCTGATTCATTACTAGCGCCAGGTAATAGCCGATGAGCGTCTGTACTGCGGCTCTAAGAGCGACCACTAGTGGTCGCTCTGATCGGCCGTCAGTCGCTATTACAGAGCACCTCAGTCACTATATTAACCTGCCCGCCATTGATGAATCTGATGTTTGTCAGTCGCTATAAAGCCACTGTACATTCGCTCACACAAATCTAATGGTGTTTGGGCGTTTTTATGCAGCTTTTATGCTTAAATTTGATTTAATGTTATATTGTCAATGATCACATTGCCAATATGTTTAAATGTAATTTTTGCGTGTGTGTTGATTGAATGTTAAGTTAATGGAATAAAAATCAGACACAAATTTTTTGGAAAAAATTAAAAATTTTTATTAAATATTTATAAAAAAGCCCAACATGGGCAAATAACTATGCCGCACAGCAGCAACCCTAATTCCCCCCACCCTATGGCTTTTTCTTCTTCCCTAGCAGCATTAGCCTGGCCCTCGGACATACTGCCACAATCTCCGATGCTTCATTGTGCAAGCTGTAGGGAGAAAAAATATAAATAAGTTCAGCAGTTCCAAATATACAGTATATACCTATGAAAGGGGAAAAATTAGTTTTATTAAGTAATATGATTCCAAACTATTTTAACCCTTAAACATGAGGCAAGTTTGTCTAAATGATAGATGCCAAAATTATCAAACCTAGCCCACCATTCTATATTATCCACCCTAGTCTCAAATCAGAAACTATCTTAACTAACTACTTACCCAGCGGAAGACTGTACTTCCTGTCTTGCTCATTTAATCCTGTCCCTTTTTAAATTTATATACTTCACCTATCCAATTTATAGATTGTTAAGTGACAATAGTAGGAGTATTAGAAATCCACAACATAATCACTGGCTGCCTGTATAATGTTTTGTCAATTATCATCAGCAGGGCCACCAAACTAGCATGCTTACATGCAATTATGACTGAGGCTTGCAAATATAGCATCTCCATGTCTGATAGTAAACAGCAGACTGTCACTAACATTTGTACATGGTCATGGACACAGACATATTTGTGTAATCAATGTATGATGTTAAATTTAGGGTACTCATCATCGCAGCTGTGGCTTGGGCCCATGCTGCTGGAGGTTCCTGGAGCAGGGGTGGGGAGAATTAGAACGGGCTTCATCTGTGTGAAACATCTGTTATGATAAAAAAACAAAACACAAACAATCGTAAGAACTATGTATTTGATGTTGTAAATAGGCCTCAACATGTATTAGTTTGAATGATAACATAAACATACTTGTGGGTACAGGGTCAGATTATGAGGGGGCGCAAGGGGCTCTAGCCCCGGGGCCTCCACCACTTTCCCTGCAAAGGGGGCCTCCACCAACCTTTGGGTTTCTCCTGGTCCAGGAGACTTTTCTTGGTCCAGCAACAAAGCTATTGGCGCCCCCCACTCCCTCTCAAGCCTGGGCAAGCCTTTTTTTTTTGTTTTTGCAAATCTGCAGCCAAAGCCACCACAGGCAGGAGAGTCTAGAGCAGCAAAGCTACAGTGATGGGTGCGTGCAGAGCGTTCAATCAGTGGCTGCTCACTGCACATAAGCCACCAAGCACAGCCACTGGCAGCTCAATGCAGGGAACTGTTTTCTGCTGGACCAGCTGGGCCACTACACCCCCCACCCAGAATGGCAAATCAGGGGTTCCCGAGCAACAGGCACCCGCACAAGGGTGGCACAAGGGATTCAATCTGACGTACCAGTAAGTAGGCGGGTGCCAGACAACCACCAATCAGTTACTTGGCTGGGCTATTATTTGAAAGGAAAAAAATACTTTATCTGGGGCCCCCACCAGATTTTGTGCCCAGGGGACTCCACCACACTTAATCCGGCCCTGTGTGGGTATATACTTGGCCATGTGTTTGTTTAAACAAACCAACTTTGGCTAACACATGCTCACATGCTCACATGCTCTAGGCACGGTACAACAGTAGAGCAGTTACTGTGAAATAGGCCACATGGCCCTTTCACAACCATATGAGGCATTTGGGCCTTAAAAATTGTATATATATATATTTAAATAGATATTTGCAAATACATTCATTTTATAAATAAAGCAACTCTTTCCACGACTGTGCCCAAGTGCCTCATCTGCAGCATAGCTGGTGGAGGTGCCGGCTCTATGATGCCCTGTAAAACAGTTATAGGTAGAGAGCAATATTTTAGTAACAAGGTACCAATGGAAATAATAAGCCATAAAAATAAATCCACTCACCTGAGGATGAACAGCTGCTGGTATCCCAGGGAGGGCTATAAGGTGGAGGCGTGGAGCCTCCACTCCTCAAAATGGGCCCAGCAGATCCCAATCCCGATGGGCCACCCTCCTCCCTCTCACTCCCTGATCCTTCAGGGAGTGTGGTGGAGTCCCTTGCCTCCCCCCCACAATGGGACTCCCCACTTGAGAGTGGCCACAGGGGGTTTGGGCCTCAGCTGAGTCCGATTGAGAGGAGCTGAGGCTCCATACCGCCCTCACCCCAGCAGCACTCTCCACTGGGGCGTCATCCCCTTCCTCCCCCGGGTCCTCAATATGGGATCTCCGAGAGGGACCCTCCCCCGCAGAGGATCCCCTTCCCGTGTTTTTCCAGGGAAGCGCGCTTATCTGTGGAGAGGAAACAAAACAAAAAAAAAGGTACATTACACTCAATAACATTACTGTGCACACATGGCATTAATTTGGACATGTATGTGTGTTGGACTTACCAGATGCATAGGCATCATAGAGCCAGTAGACACCCTCATTGTCCCGGCGCTTGAAATCTGACCACTTCTGTATAATAGATCTTTTGGTAAGTTTGGTATTAAAACGCCGGGACATGGTGGCCTGCACCTCCGCCACTATGCTGCGCTTGGCACTCAGGGCATAGTCATACTCCCGAATGCAAAAATTCTATTAAAAAAAAAAAAAAAAAAAAATGTTCAATTTCTACTCTTATGAGAAATGCCAATTAACATGTAAAAAATGATAGGCAAAGTGACTATAATATATTTTAATATTTACAAATACAAATATACAATATTGATCTATTGACAGTTATATGGATATAGTTTGTTGTAATCAACCAAAAAAAATATGAATGTAAAAATTTTTTTTAAAAACTAATAAATAATTTTAAATTAAAAATATTAATTAAAAAAATATTAAAAATGTATTTAGAATAAAAAAAAAAATTTGATCACATAAAAGCTACTACTTTGCCCTGTACATACAATAAAGCTTTACATATTTAAACATATTATACAATATTTTTTAGCAGCTATAATGGATAAACACAGTACAGAATACATTAACACACAATGCACATGTACACTCACTTTGACCACTTGGCCATTCACCCGAGGATCCACCCTCTGTCTCTTCTTCTATGGGGGGCAGGGGAGGCTGAAGGGGCAGGGGGGTCAGGGGGGTATCTGAGTCTGAGGAGGAGCTGGGAAGGCATCTGGCAGGTCTTCTGGGGCGCATGGTGGATCCTCATAGGTGTAAAACGGGAAGTGCACAAAACGAAAGCGAAAGCAAAACCTTTGACCCTCCTCGCAAGCTAACAACGCAATGAAACACCAAACATTCAGCTACAATACGCAAATTTAACACAGCGTACACATAGCAATGTTCAGCGCTATAGCCACACACGCCAATACCACATTTAACAACGGTAGAGCGCTGCATGATGCGAATGACAGCGACTGCTCAGTGCGTCCGAATCTCAGCGACTCAACCCATATTCATTAAAACTTGACACTGAGCGAAGGCAGGCATTCTAGATTGTGTGCCTGGAGCCCATTGCGCCGGACGCTGTGTGATCAAAGTGCATTTTTAAAGACATTAACATCAGTAAGCAAGCGAAAAAGTATGGAATGACATTGTTGGTGAAGTGTGACACTTTAGTGGCAGACATGGATATACATTTATGCATAAATATCCAAAAAAGAAAAAATTACATTTTGTGGGCCAGGATAAATAATATTTGAGTAAAAAAATTCCCTAAAAAAAAAAAATGGGATCAGGAAAGGGATTCTAAGGATCGTCCATAGAAATGTATGGGAGAGCGCCAGGTAGCAAGAGGTAAGACGTGGCGCTCTGCAAGACTGAATGCCGGCGCAGGCTGGGATAATGATGAATCGTACGCTACATGGTGTTGTTCTAGTCGCTCACCAGATTTGGCTTCATCAATGTGGAATTGCGTGCCGTGTCCGTCGATCACCTGATGCTACCTGCCGTTTACCAGGCACTACTTGTCGCTATCCCTTCATAAATAAGACCCATAATGAACTAGAAACTCCGTGGGTTACCATGCAGACTAAGGAGGGAGCTGTAGTCAGAATTGGTGTGATATATAGGTCCCCTGGACAATCTGAGGATTTAGATAACCTGTTAATAGATGAAATCAGTGGAATGGCAGAGAAGGGGGACATTGTTATTACAGGTGACTTCAACATGCCTGATGTAGACTGGAATATCCCAAGTGAATCGACATGCAGGAGCAGGAACAACTTGTGACATTACCAACTAGAGGAGATAACATTCTAGACTTAGTTCTGACTAATGGGGATCTGGTGTCCGAGGTCAGGGTTGAAGAAAATCTGGGTTCCAGTGACCATCAATGCTTGTGGTTCGAGATAAAAACAGATTGTGCAATCCCACACCATAACCAAAGTATTAGACATTAGGAAAACAAACTTCAAGGAAATGGCGGACTATGTAGAAAGGGAATTAGGTTAGTGGAATAGAGTAGCAGAAATGAGTCCCCGCTGGTCACTATTAAAAAAAGCAATTCTGTGAGTACTCACCTGTAGAATTGTTTTTGTTCTTGCATGGCACGGCCCGCTTCGGAATTCATAACAGTTGGGTTCTTCCGCCAAAAGGTGGTGCAGTGGTACTGCAGAAAGCTGTGGCATCTCCCGGCCCCCTATAAAACGGGATTAACCATAGAGTTCCCAGCGTAGACAAGCAGTGAGACAAAAAGCCGGGAGAGAATAAAGGTAAAAAATTTTAAAAAGGGTAAAAAACCCCAATTAACTTGGAACAATCACCATAAAGAGGCAACCAAGAATAACGATAACAAGGGTGGGGCGAAGCGGGCCATGCCATGCAAGAACAAAAAAAATTCTACAGGTGAGTACTCACAGAATTGCTTTTTTCTTTATTGCATGGCACGGCCTGCTTCGGTATTCATAACAGTTGGGACATCCAAAAGCAGTGTACAAAAGTAGGGTGGGATCCCCAAAGAGTAACGGCCAGTAGTTCAAGTCACTACCGCCTGAAGCACCTTGCGGCCAAAAGCAGCATCCGCTGAGGCCTTAACATCAACCTTGTAAAACTTGGAAAAGGTATGAACAGAAGACCAAGTAGCGGCCTTGCAAACTTGTTCAACAGAAGCTTGGTGCTGAAAAGCCCAAGAGGCACCAATAGCACAAGTGGAATGAGCAGTAATCCTAAAGGGAGGTTCCTTCCCCTTAGCAGAATAGGCTTGAATCACCACCTGACGGATCCACTTGCTGATAGTGGACTTAGCCGGAGGCAAACCCTTCCTAGGTCCAGAAGCGAGAACAAAAAGAGCATCAGACTTCCTGAAAGTCTCTGTAGCGACCAAATAAAACTTCAGAGCCTTGACCACATCCAGAGAATGCAGTGTCCGCTCCTTGAAATTAGCAGGATTAGGACACAATGAAGGCAAAACAATGTCCTGATTGAGATGAAAGGCAGGCACACCCTTAGGCAAGAAATCCGGCTTAAGCCAGAACACCACCTTATCCTGATGTTGCTCGAAATAAGGAGGTTTGATGGAAAGCGCCGCTAGCTCAGAAACTCGCCTTACAGAAGTGATAGCCACCAGAAAAGCTACCTTAAGAGTCAGAATGGGCAAGGCAGCCTCACGAATAGGCTCAAAGGGAGGCCCTTGCAGAGCAGACAACACCAGATTCAAATCCCAGACTGGTAGCCAAGGCTTACGGGGTGGACGCACATGAGAAACACCCTGGAAAAGGTTTTAACCAACCGGTGATTGGCAAAGGATCTTTAGGAAAAAATTGTAAGAGCAGAAACATGGCCTTTTAGGGTACTAAGTTGAAGGCCCAGATCCAAACCATGTTGCAAGAATTCCAGAATCCTGGGAATAGAAAAAACCCGACAGGGAAGAGACTTGGACTCACACCAGGCAATGTAAGCATGCCACACCCTGTAACAGATAAAGGACGAAGACTTCTTCCTAGCCCTAATCATGGTATCAACAACAGAAGCAGGCAACCTCTTTTCCATCAAGATGGAGGTTTCAGCAGCCAAGCCGTAAAAGCCAGCGTTTGTAAATTGGGATGGCGTAGCTGCCCCTGAGTGAGAAGATCTGGATCCTTGGGCAAGAAGTACCGGTCTACTGCCAACTGCATGACGTCTGCGAACCAAACTCTTCTTGGCCAACAAGGGGCCACCAGGATGGATGGTATCCGCTCATGGGCTATCTTGCACATGACCCTGCCCAGGAGAGGAAACGGAGGGAACACAAAGAGAAGCCGAAACTCCGTCCAAGGTATTGCCAGGGCAATCCGTGGCGAAGGCCAGAGGATCCTGAGGTAGAGAGACAAATCTGGGAAGTTTGTGATTGTGATGGGATGCAAACAAGTCCACGTCTGGCTGACCCCAGCGGTGACACAGGGAGAGAAACACCCGGTTGTTGAGGGACCATTCCCCCAGACGAGACGACCCCCTGCTCAGGTTGTCCGCCACCTGGTTCTCCACTCCCGGAATGTAGACCGCTGAGCTGCAGAGAACATGCCGTTCCGCCCAAGACAGAATCAGGGACACTTCCTTGAAGGCTCGCTTGCTCCGAGTCCCTCCCTGATGATTGATGTAAGCAACCGCCGTCTGGTTGTCTGAGCGGATCTGAACAGCCCGACCCTGAAGGTGAGTGGTTAGGCGAGAAAGAACCAACCTGATTGCCCTCAGTTCCAGGATGTTGATGGAAACATGGGCCTCTTGTGGGCCCCACCGACCCTGGAACTTCAGGGACTTCAAGAAGCCTCCCCAACCAGTCAGACTGGCATCTGTGGTGACCGTCTCCCAGCACGGGGGCAGGAAGGTCCTGCCCCCCTGTAGGTTCCTTGAGTCCAGCCACCACGAGAGGGACTGCCTGGCCAGAGGCAGAGCAAATTCCTGATCCAGGGATGCAGGGTCCCGATCCCAAACTGACAAGAGGTGCAACTGAAGAGATGCAAACTGAGCAAAGGGGACTGCCTCGAAGCAGGACACCATCAGGTCCACCAACTGCATCCCCTGACGGATGGAGGGATGAGGACACGATAGCAGAGCCCGAGCCTGCATCTGAAGACCCCCCACCTTCTGCTGAGGAAGGAACACCTTGACCTGAGAGGTATCCAGAGTCATGCCCAGAAAGGACCTCACCAAAGACGGGGACAGAGAAGACTTGGGATAGTTGATCACCCAGCCGAAGGACTCTAGAGTGGATATCACATCTGAGTGTCCTGCTCGGCCTGAGAAAAGGACTTGGCCACAATCAGGATGTCGTCCAGGTAAGGAATGATGCGTATGCCCTGGTTCCTTAGCAGAGCCATCACCCCCGCCAGTACCTTGGTGAACACCCGAGGCGCCGAGGTGATACCGAAGGGTAGAGCCACAAACTGGTAATGCTGATCCTGCAGCTCGAACCTTAGAAATTTCTGATGACCTGAAAAGATAGATCCTTGATGTCTACATTGGTCATGAAGATTGGTCATACAAAAATGCTTGAATCTGACAAATTTGTTGAGGCCCTTCAGGTCCAGAAAGGGCCTCAAAGAGCCGTCCTTTTTGGGGACCATGAAAAGATTGGAATAGTACCCCTGACCCTGTTCTTGATGGGGCACCTGACAAATGACTCCTGACTCTAACAGGCATTGAACCGCCAGAAGCAACCCTTGAGCAGACAGGGGGTTTAAAGACATCCTGGATCTGAAGAATCTTGGGGGCAGCCAGGCTGCAAACTCTATCTTGTAACGGAAGACACTACTTCCTGAATCCACCGGTCTGAGACGTGAAGCCTCCAGACGTGAGCAAAGAGCCGAAGCCGTCCCCCCACCCGGATGGGTGAGGGCACCCCTTCATGCCTGAGGGGCTTGGGAGAGGGTTTGGGCTTGGAACTCCAGGAGAGACCGGGATGACCATGGGATCTGCCAAGGCCCCAAGAATCTCTGCGGCTACTAGAGAGGAGGGAGCCACGGCCTCCTCTGAGAGCACGAAAGGAAGGGAGGGGGACCGAGGACCCCCGAAAGGGCTGAGACTGCCTCCTACGACGAGGCAGCCTGCCATCCCTGGCTAGAACATCAAGACACTCCCCAAATAGCCGCAGGACAGGAACTCCGCATCCCTAGTAGGCTCACCATAAAGCCTATGGCCACCTACCCTTTGTGGAACAGGGACTGCGGCTTGGAGCAGCGCTCCAGGAGCACTTGACCCTAGAGCTCTTCTACCCTCACCCGATCTGTCAGTCCAGTGAGAGCCTTCTTAGCAGCGGCGTCAGCTGCCCACTGACGTAACCAAACAGAGCGGCGCATAGCCACCAAGAGCACAGAGGCCCAACCGCTCATACCCCAAGGGCAATAAGGGCACATACCCCAAGGGCAATAAAAACCGCAGACACAGCGACACACCAGAGGAAGCAGCGCTGCAGCCAGAAAGGGAGAAATCCAGACGCACAGCTAGTCCAAAATGGCGTTGGCAGAGGTACCTCAAGGGGCGGGCCGCGGGGAGACGACGCGATATGCATCATCCTAAGGCCCCGCCCCCGAAGAGCGTGAAAACGGCGATCACGTGACCCGGCCAGCGCCATGACAAAGCAAAAATGCCTTAGGTTATAGCGCCAACCGCCGCAGAGCGCATTACAAAGCGTGTGGCGGCTGAAAAGACACCAAAAAACACACAATAAATGCCAAAACACCACATAGAATACCACTCGCCGATGCCACCCCCCCCCCCCCCGAACAAAGCCAGAGAGGGGGGGGAAGAGAGAGACGAAAGGCCAGCGGCGAGCATCCAGGCCAGGGAGGGGGAGGGGGGGACCCCTGAAGGAAAGGAAGGGGAAACAGTCCCCAAAATACTTACCCCCTCAGAAGTCAGGACAGGAACTCCGCATCCCTAGTAGGCTCACCATAAAGCCTATGGCCACCTACCCTTTGTGGAACAGGGACTGCGGCTTGGAGCAGCGCTCCAGGAGCACTTGACCCTAGAGCTCTTCTACCCTCACCCGATCTGTCAGTCCAGTGAGAGCCTTCTTAGCAGCGGTGTCAGCTGCCCACTGACGTAACCAAACAGAGCGGCGCATAGCCACCAACAGCGCAGAGGCCCTACCGCTCAGCCGCACAGCATCATTCATAGCAGTAAGGATAAAGGCCACAAAATCAGAGAAAACCAAGAGAGTCCTATACTCCTCCCCCCGCTACGATCCGTAGCGCCATCAAGGAGACGCTTGAGAAGTTTCTTAAGGGCAATAGCTGTAATGGCAGCCACACAGGCTGGGCGCAATACAGCCCCCACACAGGTAAAGGCATGGCAGGCCAACTGATCCATGCGCCGGTCCTCACTGTCCCTCAGAGTGGTAGTGTCAGGTGAAGGCATGACCGAAGTATTGGACAAGCCTAGCACAGGAGCGTCCACTTCAGGGGGAAATGACCACCTCTTAACGAGATCAGCAGGAAAGGGATACCTCTTATCCAGACCCTTGGGCACAGCAGGCAGCCTGTTAGGACGTTCCCATTCTTTAGGCACCATAGTGGTGAACTGCCCCTGCTCAGGGAACTCCAGACGCTGTTTACTAGGACGAAACAGCTCACCCTGTTTCCTTTTAGCCACCACAGGGGCAGCAATGTGTAAAGTTTCAAAGATGTGAGACATCAAATCAAATCAGTGTCCTCAGGATACCATGATTCCTCCCCAGATTCAGGGTCACTATCACAACCCTCCTGCTGGTGCCCAGAGGAGTCAGAGTCCTGGAGCAATTCCCCTTCCTCTAGGGAATAACGTCCAGCAGTGACATCAAATTCCTCATACTCCTCTGTAGAGCGTGAGGGAGTGGACATCAGGTGCCGCTTCTTGCCAGAGGCCTTCCTGGGAACAGTCCTGGCAAGCTGCCTCTCAATGCTGGCCACCCGCAGAGCCAAATCAGAGTGTGATCCCCTGCTAATATCACTAGGGCCCAATTGCAGGAGCGGGGGAGTAGGTGAAGCTGAGGGAAGCGCAGAGCTGGGAAGCGCAGCACGCAAACCAGCTTGAAGCGCAAGTACACTCTCAGGGCACGGCACGCACACCGTGACACTGTTACTCACAGGGGATACCCCACACATGGAACACAGCCGAGCTTGTCCCAAAGGACCCCCAAGCACGCTATCCCCAGAAGCATCCATATGGTGATAAACACAGGCAAAATAGGCCAGCGGTGGGTAAAGGCTAATACAGAAGCCACCTGGGACGCCCTCCGATGGGATGCTCCCAGAAATCGGTGAAAGGGGGGGATGAGGGGGAGGAAGGAGTAGAGCCGGGAGAAACCACAACCCAATGGTGTCCCGCCTGAAAGACATAAGTGAAAAAGACACATGAGCATCCCACAGCACATACCCCAAGGGCAATAAAAAACGCAGACACAGCGACACACCAGAGGAAGCAGCGCTGCAGCCAGAAAGGGAGAAATCCAGACGCACAGCTAGTCCAAAATGGCGTTGGCAGAGGTACCTCAAGGGGCGGGCCGCGGGGAGACGACGCGATATGCATCATCCTATGGCCCCGCCCCCGAAGAGCGTGAAAACGGCGATCACGTGACCCGGCCAGCGCCATGACAAAGCAAAAATGCCTTAGGTTATAGCGCCAACCGCCACGGAGCGCATTACAAAGCGTGTGGCGGCTGAAAAGACACCAAAAAACACACAATAAACGCCAAAACACCACATAGAATACCACTCGCCGATGCCACCCCCCCCCGAACAAAGCCAGAGAGGGGGGGAAAGAGAGAGACGAAAGGCCAGCGGCGAGCATCCATGCCAGGGAGGGGGAGGGGGGGACCCCTGAAGGAAAGGAAGGGGAAACAGTCCCCAAAATACTTACCCCCTCAGAAGTCAGGACAGGAACTCCACATCCCTAGTAGGCTCACCATAAAGCCTATGGCCACCTACCCTTTGTGGAACAGGGACTGCGGCTTGGAGCAGCGCTCCAGGAGCACTTGACCCTAGAGCTCTTCTACCCTCACCCGATCTGTCAGCCAAGGCTGGGAGGCAGAGAGGGTCCAGAAACGGGTGGAAATAGACTTGCAGGGCCGCAGGCTCGGTTGCCTCGCTCACCTGCGCATAGAGAGAGCCATCTTCTATCTTCGCAGTTTTACTGCAGAGGAAACACTGGGAACTCTATGGTTAATCCCGTTTTTATAGGGGGCCGGGAGATGCCACAGCTTTCTGCAGTACCACTGCGCCACCTTGTGGCGGAATAACCCAACTGTTATGAATACCGAAGCGGGCCGTGCCATGCAATAAAGAAAATGGCCATCTTAAAGGCAAACTAAGCAATACGTGAAACAAACTAGCAAGAATAAAAGGAAGAAGAAACCGCTATTGTTTACTAGGGAAGTCAGCACTATCATAAAAGAAAAAAGTCTGCCTATAAGAAGTATAAAGAAAGTGGAAGTGTTGCTGACAGAGAGGCGTATATAATTAAACAGAGGGAAGCAAAACTGATTATAAGGGCTGTGTTAGGGCGAGCGCTGCACGCCCGTCTCACAACAAGTCACTTACCTCCATGGCTGCATGCAGCCGTCATCCATCTTGCAGCACTTCCCTCATGGCTGCATCCAGCTGCCGCCCTTCCCCCATGCTTCCTCCTCACATGCTCAGGTGCACGCACATCTCTGTCCACTAGAGGGCGAGCACACTGGATTCCTGAGATTTAAAGGGCCTGTACAGCACTGATTGGTGTTTGGTCATCCAATCCTGCATCCTCTTCCCCTATTTAAAGAGGCACTTCCTTCCTTCAGTGCCAGATCTTGGTCTCTCCATGCCTGTTGAAAGTCAGACATTCTTGGATTGCTCACCCGTGTACCGACCTCTGTACCGAACCTTCGCTGCCTGCCCCGACCTCGGCTACTCACCTTTACCGCGAACCTGTGCTGCCAGCCCTGACCTCTGCCTGTACTTACTACGCCTTTTGCCTGCCACTTGTGTACCTCGCTGAACCTCGGCTGACTGTGGGACTGGGCCGCTGTTGGGGGGTAGCGACCTGGGGGTCACTCACCGCACAAGACCAACCTGCCTTGCGGTGGGCTCTGGTGAATACCGGTGGCCCCTTAGACTCCGCTCCCCTGACACGGTACCCGCCATCGGTCCCACAGTTAAAGCGGATCCACACCCGAGTCCGCTCCACCTGGTCCGTGACAGGCTGCTAAAGGGCAAAAAGAGGAAGAAATGGCCAAATCCGCGAAGAGGGGAGATAAAACCTTTTTCCGATATATTGATGACAAAGAAGAAAAACAATGCAGTTTCATAAATTAGAAATAGGGAAAATAAATATATTGACGGTGATAAGGCTGTGGATGACCATCTGAATAGCTACTTTTGTTCAGTATTTTCAGATAGTAGCAGGTATGGCCATAGTACAGCATCCAGCTGGGAGGGCCCAGCTCCGGAGTTTCTGGAGGCTGATGTCTTAGCCGAGCTGGCACATCTAAAGGTAAGTAAGGCGATGGGTCCAGATGGAATCCACCCCAGAGTTCTAAGATTTGTGATTGCAGCCCCTCTGACTGATTTACTTAACCATTCCCTTTCAACTGGTGATGTTCCAGATGATTGGAGAATGGCCAATGTTGTACCAATCCATAAGAAGGGGAGTAGAGAAGAAGCCAGTAATTACAGGCCAGTTAGTTTAACATCTATAGTGGTCAAATTAATGGAAACGCTCTTAAAAAAACAGATTATTTCCCATCTAATATTTGACGACCTGTTGGACCCAAAACAACTTTACTGAGGGCAGATCATGTCAGACCAATCTTATTGATTTCCTTGATAATGTCACTAAAGTGTTGGATGAAGGTGGTGTTGTGGATATCGCCTATCTAGATTTTAGCAAAGCCTTTGACACTGTACCACATAAGGAGCTCATAGATAAGTTATTGAAGTTAGGACTCAATCCCTGGATAGTTCAGTGGATTTCCAGTTGGCTGAAGGATCGTTATCAGAGAGTTGTAAATGGTGTGCAATCTGAACAAAGTCGAGTTACAAGTGGTGTGCCGCAAGGCTCTGTCCTAGGCCCCATTCTTTTTAATATGTTTGTAAGTGACATAGGAGAAGACTTGGTAGGAAAAGTTTGCCTGTTTGCTGATGATACAAATGTTAGTAATAGGGTGGACACTCCTGAAGGTGTCTGCAACATGGAAAATTATTTCGCTTTACTGGATAGATGGTCAAAACTGTGGAAACTAGAGTTTAATGTCTGTAAAATCCTGCACTTGGGTAGAAGGAATCCATGCTCTGAGTACCGTATGGTCAGTACTGTGTTAGCCAGGACCTCGGAGGAAAGAGATTTAGGGGTACTGATTACTGATAGCTGCAAGATGTGTGGACAGTGTAGCCAGGCAGTGGGAAAAGCAAGCAGGATGCTCCACTGCATAGCTCGAGGCATCACCAGTAGGAAGCGGGAGGTTGTGATGCCACTGTATAGAGCCCTGGTAAGGCCACAGCTAGAATACTGTGTGCAGTTCTGGAGACCTTACCTGCAAAAAGACATTATTGAAATAGAACGGGTCCAAAGGCAGGCAACAAAAATGGTAGAAGGACTAAAACTTAAAATTTATCAGGAGAGACTTAAAGAACTTAATTTGTACAGTCTGGAGGAAAGAAGGGAGAGGGGGGACATGATTGAGACTTTTAAATATGTGAAAGGATTGAATAAGGTTCAAGAGGGAAGTGTTTTTAAGAATAAACTTAAACCGGACCTTCACCATGATTTAATGAAAAGCCCAAACTCTTAAAAAACAATTCCTCAGCATCTAAAATTAATATATTTTACATGTTTAGTCACTAATTTATTATACTTTCCCCCACTGGGCTGCAACTCTGTTCGGGAATTTAGGATACGGGCGCCGCCATCTTGACTCAGAAGCATCACACTTACTGAGGAGAGGAGAGTGGGATAAGGTACAGGGGGGCGGGTTATAGCTGTGCTTTGCTCAGACAGAGCAGAGCTGGGGTCAGGGAAAGGTCAGCAGTCCCAGAATGCAGAGCAGCACAGTCACTTCCTGTTTGCAGGCACTTCCTGTTTGCAGGCTGCCTGCAAAAATGGCAGCTTCCATAAGCCGCCATCTTGGATGTTTAAAGGCTTATAAAATGCAGTAGATGCAGGTAGGATGATTTTTAATGTGAGCAATCTGTATGTACAGGGTGTGGGAAACATATAAGATAGACTCTTATTTAGAGTGAAGGTCCGCTTTAATGATAGAATAAGGGGACACAGCTTGTAGATAGCGGGAGGAAGATCAGGAGTAATGTTAGAAAATATTATTTTACAGAAAGAGTAGTAGATGCTTGGAAAAACTTCCAGCAGAGGTAGTTGGAAAATCAACAGTCACTGAATTTAAACATGCCTGGGATAAGCCTCCATCTATCCTAAGATAAAGAGAACATACAGTATACACATAAGTGCAGACTAGATGGACTGTATGGTCTCCTTCAGCCGTCAACCTTCTATGTTTCTATGAAGTCCAGGATACCCACTGGATGTGCGTCGCTCAAGTGAATTGACGGGTGGAAACTCGAGTGTCGGTGCCCGGTGGCGGGACAGAAGATTGGTAGAATGTGCGGCACTGTCCGACTTAGTCACTGGATTCCAGGTGCAGGTAAGTGTATTTCTATTTCTCTTTTTACTTATTAGCCTTGCTTCAGTGCTAACACAGGTGGCAGGGAGGGGATATTAAAATTGGTTTACCTGGCTGGAGTGGCCCTTTAAAACTGTATCGTCAAATGCACTACATGTGGACACAGAAACATCATAACTACTGTATATATTGAATCTAATATATAATTTAATCTTAAAACTGTTGGAATTAATATGGAGTTGGTCCACCCACAGCCTATAATTCTTTGGGAAAGCTTTCTATATCTATTTTTTAAGGAAAATGGTACCCATGCCTTTCATCAGTTACATAATTATGAGAACCAAAACTTCAATTCTTAGAGGTTGCTAAAGGGCGTATGTCCTGTCTACCTTTAATGACTTAATTTTACATGTTAGTCTGTTATTGCTTACTATTCTCCAGCATGATTAAATAATAAATTGGCTACTAATGCAGTAGTTTATAGCAAAGTACTAATATTCACCTATTTTTATACATACTCTACTTTCATACACATTCATGCCTTCAGTTAATAGCGTACATTACCATAGAGGCAAGGGTGGCCCTTGACAAGCTGCCTCCCCCACCTCTATGATATGTACACCATAGATGTGAGGAGCACAGTCCACGCCTCCCATCCCACAACAGCCACCAAGGAAGCTTTGACAAGGAAAGGAGTGGTTGAGCAGGCGACACAGTGAGCAGGGGGAACACCTTGTGTATAAGTATACACTGTATAGTACTGTGTATTGCAGGCTTGTGTATAGGGGACTTGGGAATCTCAGATTACCATATTTTATTCATACCAGAACATAAAGCACATAACAGAAGTTGCAAGTTAGACATGTTTAGATTTCATTTAAAAAAAAATGAACTCATTTAGAAATTGCCAGCGACACATCTCAAAATGGACCATGTCTACCATTATGTAGTATCCTCTGTTATATTTTACAAAAGTCTGTAAATAGTGATGAGTGAACCTGTAGAAGTTTGGGTACGCCAAGTTCGGCGGAACACAAGTTTGGGTACCCGAACTTGACCCGAACTTGGTAACCCAAAAATAGCTGTAAAATTGGGGTAGTATGGGGTAGAGGGCAGCAAAATGGGGTAATAACAGGGTAATTGCCCTGCAGAAAACAGGGCAGGGAAAGCACTTAAAATAGTAACATAAAACAAAAAATAAATAAATATATATCTAAAAAAAAATTAAAAACAAAATAAAAAAAATATTTTTTAACAGGTGCCTGAGGTCCAGGGGGAGGATGTGGAGGTGGCAGTATAAGTGAAAGAGGCGGTGTAGGTGGAAGAGGCGGAGGAGAAAGAGGTAGCCAACACTTTAACCACTCACTAAGGCGCTGGCTCAGCCAAGTCCCGTGTGATCCACGCCAGGTTCATCTTAAACCAAACCAACAGCCTGGCACAATTGGAGAAAAAACTCCCCCAAAGTCACTTGCCCCATCTGCATGCATGATACTGAAGCATTGTCAGCACTTACATTTGCTCCTGCGTCCACTCAAAGCTGAAAAGCCACCTCATCGATTTCTAGTTGTAGCAGCCATTTTGGAGGCTTCCTTTCCCAGCATCTCAGCCATGCTGCTGCCTGGATTCAACTGACATAACTGACAATGCACAGTAACAGGAAACCCAGCAGCACTTCCTGTTTGCAGACGGCCTGTGGATACACGAGTCGCCATTTTGTTTCTAAAATTTTCCTCTGCAGAAAAAGGTAAATTAATTTTTATGTGCAGCAATCTAAATTGCCCTGGGGAGGGATGCCAACGAGCACTGTTTGTTGTGTTGGTAAGGTTTAAGTCATTTTTGACTGTTGGTTCACTTTAAAGTGTTTGGCTTACCTTTCATTAAGTGGCTCCAGAGCTCTGCTTCCTCTTCTGTCTGTCTCCTCAGTGTGGAAATTGCTCCTCGTTCAGCTTTCAGTCCCCACCCTAGTCCATTAATCAACCTTCAGGGGACCAGGAATGGAAACACTCTCCACTCCCTGGCCAGACATCCTGATTGTCTGCCTCGCTCTGCGGCTCCGAAAGCCCACCCTCCTCTCTCCTCTCACACTCATCACAGTGTGCTTACATCACATCCCTGTCGCCACACCCACTGTTTCTCTTCATTCATGAATCTCCAATGCTCTAATAATAATTCTAAGATTACTTAGGAACTATGGGGCCATTTTGAAAATGGATTGAAGTTTAGTACGAGTGTAGTTCGAGACAATGTGACAACAATTGGGCTTGCCTTTAGTATAACTTTAAGAAATGTAAGGATGTCTGCATTGGCTGTAGATAGGCATATCCTCTCTGACATCCCCTGCGGTGCCGAACACAAATTCTAATAGGACAATTGCCACAGGAGAGGCCAGCACCTCCAAGGCATAGAGGGCAAGCTCTGACCAGGTGTTTAATATTCCAGCCCAGAAATTTAACGGGGAGGACCAATCGCTCAGTACCAGGAGACGCGTTGACTGATACTCATCCACCAAGTCAAAGTCTGCCTCCTGGTAGTATCGGCCATATCCAATGGTGGTGGATGTGGTGGAGAATTGAACAAGGTGTTCCACATTGTGGCCATGCTTACCCTCCCTTCTTAAGTGGTGCTGGTGCTTCTGCTGCGCTGGCGCCTTCCTCCTCGTACCACCACTGAGCCTTCAATGTCAGACGGGAACCCAGCCAGTAGTGCTTCCACCAGAGTGTGTTTGTATTCTGTTTGTACACTTTTTATCACACTCCAGTGCTCGAATCAAGCATGTGATGTTATCCTTATAGCGGGGAAGCAGCAGGATGGCCACCCAGTAATCAGAACTGGTGAGTATGTGGGCAACTCGGTTGCAGTGATGCATGTGTAACAATAGTTATCAGGGTCAGCTTTAAATTGTAATTCAAAGTATGTCACGGTGCCAACTTATCTCAGGTACAGTCACAGCACATAGGTATGTTAGCCAAGGGGAAGGGTTCAGCATAGGGTTAAACAGGTTTGTGTCTATCAGACACAGGTACTCCTGCTTGTCATAATGGTTCAGCATGGGGGCCAGGCAGCATTGTAAGGAAACTGCAATTAAATGTAGGCCTTTTTTTCGGAGGGGGATTCCGTCAGCCACCCCTCCACTTTGAACTGAGCACCCCCTTGTAGTGGCGACAGTCTATGAGTTATCGCAGACTGGGACTGGGATTGCCTGATGTCAGCATGGGGGCTGTTGGGAACCCTCTACCCCATAGCCTGGACCATTCCCCCCAACACAAGTGATTCTCCCTCATAAAACAGTCCTGCAAGGCAGCAGCCTCAGACAGAGACAGACAAACTTTACTGGAGTCTCAGGCCCAACGGCTTCCTCCTCGAGGCCTGTTGATCCGTTTGGATCCTCTCTACTCCTAAAGGGCGCCTCCTCTGTCACATTCACTGCAAGGACCCCCCGGGCTTCCTCCCACCAGGGTCCTATCCTCTCTGTGTGGAATTCAGTGCACCTCAGTCTTCTCTCTCTCTCTGCAGCTCAGCATGGCTCTGCTTCACTAAAGCGACATCCTCCAACTCGTTTCTAACTGCACCCTGTAGTAGCCCCACCAGCCTTGTTACAAGGGGGGGGGGGTTACACCAGTCTTCCCCTTAGCATGACAATAGATTTTCTCTCTGTGTGTCCCTCTGGCTTCCCCTTAGGTAACCTCTACTCATACAATGTTACCTAACATTTTCCCTCCAAAAAGCTCTCATCTAATCTAAGCAGTTGTTCCCCAAATGTATCTTATACCACCTTGCTCATATAGCTATAATTCCCCTCCAGCTATGATCCAGTGATGCCTGTGAGCTATGCTGGGTGCCACCTGCTGTGAGAAAAGCCCATCCTGTGAGCCATGTGTGGACTGGCCTGACACCTGTGTAAATGTGCCTTCCTTTTCCTCCTCACTTCCCCTGTGCCATTCATTGGTGGTGAAGGGCTGTTGTCTGCACTTTGACTAACCAGGGTATTTTGTAACTGGAACTAAACTGTCTGCTGCTGCTCACACACCCTTTCCAACACATGTAATGTGAAATTCCCTCTGGTTGGCAAATTTGAGGCAGTGGGTGGGAAGGCCAAAATTCCTCTGAGTGCACATAGGTGAGCAGCAGCAGGGTGTAAATAGTACGCATACATGGCCCACACTTTATGCAGCAGCTCCAGCATGTCTGAATTATTGGCAAGGAAGCGTTACACCATCAAGTAGAGCACACGCGCCAGGCAAAGGATGTTCATCAACCTGGCTCAGCAAAAGACTGCTAGTAATTTCCACACGTTGTCGTACACCACCTTGTCAGTCTTAAGGTTCAGCAGCAGCAATGACTCATCTGTCTACTCCCTAATCCCATTCCACAGCTCCTGGGTGTTGTGGTCTTTCACCCAGACAGATGAGTTTCAGCACAGCCTGCTGCTGTTTCCTCATGGCTGTGCTCAAGAAGGTGGTACAGGCACTTCACTGACTTGATAAGGAGGAATGAAAGGAGGAAGCAGAGTAGGAAGGAGGAGGCACTGAGTGATGTCTGGCAATCCTGGAAGGTGGAAGTATATGTCCAGCGCTTCCCAGCCATCGCTACATTAACCTAGTGGATGCATAAGAGATGTAATGTTCTTGCCCATGCTTACTTGTCCACGTGTCAGTTGTGATGTGGACCCTGCAAGTAATAGCGTTGCGCATAGCAGACCTTATTTTCTCCACAACCTGTTGTTGCAGAGAAGGGGTGGCCTGCCAACAAAAGTAGTGGCAGTTGGAAAAAAGGAATTGTGGGACAACCACCAGCATAACATTTCTAAAGCTCTCTATCTCCACCAGCCTGAATGCGAGCATTTCAAAGGCCTGAAGCAGCAGAGGTAGCCCCTGGTGTTTTCATGTTTTTTTGGTGTCTAGTCGTGCAAGATACCCATTTTTCCCTTGCTTCGGGGACTGGTGGCACAGCGTGCAAATAGCAGTGTCTCATTGGCTGCACACTGCTTGAAAAAAATGCCATACTGTGAAGATCCTTTAAGCCAGCGTTGGTGTGTTAAGTCCCTGGGCAAGATCAGCAGTTGTAGCAACTGGCCGACTGCTGATTGTTTGCACACTTCTCCCTCTTCTGATTGCCACTTCCTCTTCCTCCAAACTCTGATTTCCTTCATCCCATGTTGGGCCTAAGACTCACCCCCGGATCATCTTCCTCCAAATCCTCACAGCTAGCCTCCTTATCAGTCTCCACATTGCTGAACGCTAAAGAAGTCGGTATTTGAGTTTGCTCTCCATTGTAGATTTCCTGCGATGGTCTGCTGTTCATGTCCTTACCCTCCAACACAAGTTGTTGGGCATCTGGGAACACTATGTCTGCAACTAGAGCAGAGGCAGGTGGATGGCCCACGAAATCCCAGCTAAGAGTGTCATCATAGAGCATTAGAGACTGCTCCGTGACTTGTGGCTGAGACAGCCTTGCTGATTTGAAGGGGGTGAGATCCAATGGAACTTGAAGCACTGTGTGCCATATAATCTATCAATGCCTTCGTCTGACCTCACCATTCTGGCAATGGTATTGGGGCCTACAAAAATATGCTGAAAACCTTGGCACCTGTTTGCACCAGAGGAAGGTGTAGCAGGCACAGATGTAACATGTCCTCTCACTGCACCACCACCAGCATAGCATGCTTTCGTCATTTTTGGACACTTGCAGTTACTGAAAGTGGCCTGAAAAGGGCAATGTTTCTCTGCCCCACAGTATATGAGCCACCTGTCCCTGGATTGCTGTCATCCCTAGCTGTCCCTAAGTATATCGGCAGCCTGTCCTTGGAAGTGCCATGAAAAGAAAAATTAGCATATGTTTTTCTCTCTCCCCCAGTATATCAGCAGTCTGACCCTGAAAGTGCAATGAAAAGGACAATTAGCAGAGGTTTCTTTGTCCCCCTCATTATAGATAGAATAGATTTTTAGGACAGATCAACAGACACCAACCAATGCACTCATCCCTAATCTGTATCTCAAAAGCCTTGCTGTCTGGCAAATGGACTTGCTGGAATCAATGAACTGGGCAGGTGGAGCCAACTTACCTGTCTTTGCAGCTTCTAGTATCATAGTTCCCAGACTTCTATTCAGTGTTGTGCTGGAAGTTGCAGGTAAGCACACACTTCTGTCCCCAACTACCTCGCTAACAATTAGCTGTTTAACTTTTTTGGAGACAGAGGATCCACTTCTGAAGGTGTATTTTATGGGATGGGATCCAAACAGTCACCAATCACCAGGTTTTCAAGCCAGTTTAGGTGTGCTCAAACTATAATTTGTTGCATACCTGCGGGCGAGTCACGTATTCCTAAATTTGGGGTTCACTTTAAACCTGCTAGAATAAAAACTGACATGCAATAATACAATTTTAAATGTCCAGTCATTCTACCACTCAATTGCAATTGACTATAAATATTCCCTACTTAATCTTGTGTAAATATAAGTGCAGGTTAATATATTCTACCTTTACCCTGCATTAGAGTAAAATTACCACTCTAATCATCTAGAGTGCTATTTTCCCACCTGACCTTTTAGTGATATCTGTACACTAAACACTGAGTGCATCTATGCTGGCGA
Source organism: Gastrophryne carolinensis (assembly GCA_027917425.1). NCBI lineage: Eukaryota > Metazoa > Chordata > Amphibia > Anura > Microhylidae > Gastrophryne > Gastrophryne carolinensis. Next base: position 381,392,622 of record CM051239.1, read on the forward strand.
GCTACACGGAAAAAAAAAAGAAAACATTTCTAAAATCTGGACAAATGTATTATACTCTTTCTTTTTCCGCATCTCTGTGACCTCTCTGTTATTTTTCTCCTCCCTGTTAACGCTTTACAAGAAATGTGGAAAGGAGCGAAAGAGAAATAGGGCACAGCATGTCAGTAACAAGGAGCAATGATTCCATATCAATTACATTTCTGTAGCTACATTGTACGGGGTCTGAGGTCAGTATATATTAACGTAGTACTTTAATTAGAGAATGAGGAGCAAATAACATAGATGTTGCATTTATCCAAAAGACCCATTTTAAGAAGGTGGAAAATCCCAAAATGTATTTTCCAAGGTTTTGGAGCAATATACAATAACTCCTTTGTGTCCAACAAATCTAGGGGGTAGCCATAATTATTCATAAGAAATGTGACTTCAAAGTAACACAATACAGTGACAACTCCTATATATAATCCTGATAGGAGAACTATACGGACAAATGTATATGCTAGGCAACATATATGCCCCTAACATGCATCAAACCAGGTTCGTCACTAGAACCAGATCTGGCTGGAGATTTTACCATGGTTCCAACACCTGATAAAGACTGTACAGGTCCCCATCGACAGCGAAATAATACCATGCAAAATGATCATATTAGAAGTATAATAAGAACGATTGAAGTGGTGGGTGTCTGGAGAACGAAAAACCCAGATCAGAATAATTATACATGCTACAACCGCATTATATAAATAATATATACTCCCATATAGATATTCTGTATATGCCGCCATCCGCCATAAGGAGCGTGATCAAATGTGACATAGGAAACAGGACAATATCTGATCATGCACCTCTTTGGTGGTCTATTGAATTAGAAATCAAACCGTTCATTAATGCTTAACTCCTAGAAGACCCAAAAGCCAAGCACTAAGAGAATATTTTTTTTATAACGATACCAAGGAAGTCTCAATACCAACACTTAGGGAAGCACATAAGTGTTTCATACAGGGTATTCTAGAGAATGAAAATAAGATCTTGAGAAAAAAGGATTCATAATTAATCACCAAATTAAGAAAAGGTGCAAAGACAAAAAATTCCTGGACTCTAACAGCTGTTATCAAATTAATGCCAGTAATTGCATTAGATTATGTTAGTATATTGTTTCTTTCTTTCCTTCCAAAGATTTACTTGAAAGACCCCCCTCGAACCATGAATTTATCACTGTTTTGCAAGGCCATAGCACTCAGGCTGAATAAGGTTATCAGGGATCGCCGGACACCCCTCTTTCATAAGCCAACAATCCCCAATCTCCACCGCCTCTTGTGCCTATAGTCAAGCCCCCGCTTGCTGGAGACACGGGTTATGCCTCTCCAGACTCGGTTGCCCCCAGGACATACTGGCGCAAAGATTGCTGGCTTATAGTGAAGACAGGTGAACAGCGGGGTATCCCAAGTCGGAAGTTCAGGCGGGCTGAGTCCGAAACGTCGAGTCCAGCAGGACTAGGCAAGAATGGTCGAGACGAGCAGGGGTCAAAGCCGGGTGGTCACAGGGCATGGTATCCAAGTTGTTTGAGGGAGAATGGTCGAGACAGGCAGGGGTCAAAGCCCGGTGGTCACCAAGGCGTGGTATCAAAGGGGTAAAGCAGAGACGAGGTCAGACAGGCAGATGGTCAGTGCGGGCAGCGGACAGGAGTGGTCAAAGACGGAGCCGGATCAAAACACACTAAACGCAATTCAAACAGCACACCCAAGCTAACAGTGGCTATAATGGGCACTGGTGGATTGGGCAGGAACATATTTAAAGGAGAACTGACCAATGGGAAGGGGGATGTGGTGATTGGTGCAACTTAGAACTGGCTACCTATAGAAGCAGCCCCAGGGACTGGACCGCCCTGGCCAGTCAGGCTGTCCAGTCCCTGGTTAAATCCCCACCCAGCCTCAGGACCTAACTGGCTGGGAGCAGCGCCGCCGGGGGGCATATAGAGAACGTGCTCGCGCGCGCGAGAGGAGAGGGGACGCTGCGCCGGACGAAGAGGCGGGGGAGCCGCCCTTTGACGTTGCCGACCCCAGCCACAGCCGCCGAGGCAGGGGAGGGGGCGGAGACCGAGGCCTCAGTGCGGGAGGTGGAGGCGGCCGGCGCTGCTGCGGAGAGACGCAGGACAGGACCCCGGAAGGAGGTAAGCACCTTACATTACCCCCCCCCGACCTCAGGCCTCTGGACCATCCAACCTGGATTTCTGAGGGTTCTCCCTGTGGAACTTCCTAAGCAACCTCCCTGCGTGGACCTCTCTGGCAGGGACCCAAGATCTCTCTTCCGGGCCATAACCCTTCCAATCTACTAAATACTGGAGAGAGTTTCGGAAGAGACGTGAATCTAGAATTCGAGTAACTTCGAATTCTTGTTGCCCATCAACTAAAACGGGTGCCCGGGAAAACATCAGGCTCAATACCTTTAGCAGACTTCAACAGGGACACATGGAACGAGTTACAAATTTTCATAGAAGGCGGAAGATCTAGACGGTAAGTAACCCGATTAATTTTCTGCCGTATAGGAAAATGACCAATAAACCTCGGGCCTAGCTTGGCAGAAGGTTGTCGTAAAGCCAAATTTTTGGTGGAAAGCCAAACTAGCTCCCCAACCGCATAATCAGGGTTACTATACCGACTACGATTGGCAAAGGTTTTCTGTTGGCCGACGGCCCTGGTCAAATTTTGCTGAATTTTTGCCCAAAGATCCAGCCACTGGGACACCCATTCTTCAAGTGAGGGCACGCTAGAGGGCAAATCTGACAAAGCAGAAAATTTCAGATCTCTGCCAAAAACACAGCGGAATGGCGATACCCCGGTGGAAGTGTGAGTGGCATTATTCAGAGCGAATTCTGCAAATGGGAGGAACAACAACCAATCAGTCTGGACATTCGAAACAAAACAACAAAGGTATTGCTCCAGCGATTGGTTAGTCCTCTCTGTCTGCCCATTTGCCTGGGGGTGAAAAGCTGAGGACAAGGAGACAGTGAATCCCAACTTGGCACAAAAAGCCCTCCAAACCCGAGAGACAAACTGAACCCCCCTGTCAGACACCACATCCTCCGGGATCCCATGGAACTTAAATATAGTCAAATAGAGTCAAAAAAAGTTGAGCAAGATCTTGAGCGGTGGGTAACCTTTTTAACGGGACAAAATGAGCCATCTTGCTGAACCAGTCGACCACCACCCAGATGACGGTAAACCCTTGGGAAGGTGGAAGATCAGTGATGAAATCCATGGCAAGTTGAGTCCAGGGACGGGAAGGAATAGGCAAAAGCAACAAGGGACCTTCAGGAGAGTGTCTCAGGGTCTTACTCTGGGCACAAACTTTACAGACCCGCACATACTCTCGAGCGTCTTTCCTAAAAGACGGCCACCAAACATGACGGGACAACATGGAAATGGTATTCCTAACTCCTGGATGACCTACAGTCTTGGAAGCATGAAATTGCTGTAGGATGGCAGCACGGTGAGAAATGAGCACAAACTGGGCATGAGCTGGTTTACCAGGCGGGGCCTCCGACTGAAACTGATTCAGGTCGGAAAGCTATGGCTGGATAGCAGCTACCACCAAGTGTTGAGGCAGAATGGGTAAGTTTCTCCCCTCGGGTAAGCTAGTCGAGGAAAAACTTCGAGACAAAGCATTGGCTTTCGCATTCTTCGTCCCAGGTTTGTAGGTAATGGTGAAATTAAACCGGGAAAAGAACAGAGACCATCGAGCTTGTCTAGGGTTTAACCTTTTTGCTGATTGGATATATTCCAAATTTCTATGGTCCGTGAAGACTGTAACTGGAAACTGGGCCCCTTCTAACCAGTGTCTCCACTCCTGAAAGGCTAATTTAATCGCCAAAAGCTCCCGATTCCCAATGTCATAATTACGTTCAGCGGAAATGAACTTTTTAGAAAACAACGCACAGGGATGAAGCCGTTCTGGGGAACCACTGTATTGTGAGAGGACTGCCCCGACACCAAGCTCTGAGGCATCGACCTCCACAATAAAGGCTAGTTGACATTCTGGATGTACTAAAACTGGAGCGGAGCTAAAGACCTCTTTCAACCTTTTGAAGGCCTGGACGGACCGTTCTGGCCAGATAGATGGAAAACCCCCCTTCTTGGTGAGGTCAGTGAGGGGTGCTACTAAAGTAGAGAAATTCTTGATAAATCTCCTATAAAAATTAGCGAACCCCAGGAATCTTTGTAGCCCTTTCAAATCTCTGGGTTGCTCCCAATTATGTACTGCTGCTACCTTGGACTGGTCCATTGACAGACCCGTGTTGGAGACAATATACCCTAAAAAAGGGACCTCTGCGACTTCAAACATGCATTTTTTGAGTTTGGCAAATAAGTGATTTTCTCTGAGTTTTTGCAAGACAAGGCGAACATGTCTACGATGTTCTGCTAATGAAGAGGAGAAAATCAAAATATCGTCTAAATACAACACTACAGTGACCCAAATAGTCCATAAAAATTTCGTTAACAAAGTCCTGGAAGACTGCCGGGGCGTTACATAGGCCAAAGGGCATCACGAGATACTCGTAATGCCCATCTTGGGTGTTGAAGGCGGTCTTCCACTCGTCTCCCTGCCGGATTCTTATCAGGTTATAGGCCCCACGGAGATCTAACTTAGAAAAGACTTGGGCATCAATGACCTGTGTAAACAACCCATCGATCAGCGGAAGGGGGTATTTGTTTTTAATAGTAATCTTATTGAGCCCCCGGTAGTCTATGCAGGGACGGAGCCCCCCGTCTTTCTTCTTAACGAAGAAAAAACCCGCCCCAGCCGGGGAAGTGGATGCCCGAATGAACCCTTTTTTTAGATTTTCAGAGATGTACTCCCGCATAGCTTTATTTTCTGCCCGGGTCAAGTTAAAGATTTTCCCCCTTGGTGTCATGGTCCTCGGTAGGACTCGGGGCTGGAGCTCCAGCTTTCCAGCTGGTGTCGGGATGCGCCCCTCTTTTAAGGCGTCTGTCCCGCAAACGTCGGTCGATTCGGATTGCGAGTTGCATTGTTTCATCCAGAGACTGAGGTACTGGATGGTTCACAAAAATGTCCTTAATGGCATCGGAGAAGCCTAGACGGAATTGACCACATAAGGCCGGGTCGTTCCATCGAGAGTCCACGGCCCACCGACGGAACTCAGAGCAATACTCCTCAGCCTGCCGACGACCTTGACGCAAGGTACGGAGTTTAGCATCTGCGGTGGCACCTCTGTCCGGATCATCGTACAAGATTTCCATCGCGGAGAAGAAAACTTCCACCAACTGCCGTGCTGGATCCTGAGGTGACAAGCTGAATGCCCAGGATTGGGGGTCTCCTTGCAGGAGGGAGATGACCAGGCCCACACGCTGGTCTTGGGACCCCGAGGAGTAAGGCCGGAGCTGGAAATAGAGTTTACAAGCATCCTGGAAATTGGAGAACTTACTTCTATCCCCAGAAAATTTGTCAGGGAGTGGAATCTTGGGTTCCACTGGGTGAGCGGCCGAGGCCCCCTGAGGGCCGGAGTTGATAGGAGTTGGACGGTTCTCCTGGGCCAGGTGCTCTACGGCCGCAGTTAAGGCCTGCACCTGCTCCAAAATTTGGTCAATGGGTTTGGCCCGTTATACTATCAGGGATCGCCGGACACCCCTCATTCATAAGCCAATAATCCCCAATCTTCACCGCCTCTTGTGCCTATAGTCAAGCCCCCGCTTGCTGGAGACACGGGTTATGCCTCTCCAGACTCGGTTGCCCCCAGGACTTACTGGCGCAAAGATTGCTGGCTTATGGTGAAGACAGGTGAACAGCAGGGTATCCCAAGTCGGAAGTTCAGATGGGCTGAGTCCGAAACGTCGAGTCCAGCAGGACTAGGCAAGAATGGTCGAGACGAGCAGGGGTCAAAGCCGGGTGGTCACAGGGCACAGTAACCAAGGGGTTTGATGGAGAATGGTCGAGACAGGCAGGGGTCAAAGCCGGGTGGTCACCAAAGCGTGGCATCAAAGGGGTAAAGCAGAGACAAGGTCAGACAGGCAGATGGTCAGTGCGGGCAGCGGACAGGAGTGGTCAAAGATGGAGCCGGATCAAAACACACTAAACACAATTCAAACAGCACACCCAAGCTAACAGTGGCTATAACGACTGGGGGATTGGGCAGGAACATATTTAAAGGAGAACTGATCAATGGGAAGGGGGATGTGGTGAATGGTGCAACTTAGAACTGGCTCCCTATAGGAGCAGCCCCAGGGACTGGACCGCCCTGGCCAGTCAGGCTGTCCAGTCCCTGGTTAAATCCCCATCCAGCCTCAGGACCTAACTGGCCCATTTAAACTTGCCCGCGGCAAATGCGCTGGGAGCAGCACCGCCGGGGGGCATATAGAGAACGTGTTCACGTGCGCGAGCACGTGACTGCCCGGGCGCACTCCCCGAGAGGAGAGGGGACGTCGCGCCGGACGAAGAGGTGGGGGAGCCGCCCGTGACTTCGCCGACCCCAGCCACAGCCGCCGATGCAGGGGAGGCGGCGGAGACCAAGGCCTCAGTGCGGGAGGTGGAGGCGGCCAGAAGACCGGAGCCGGGCGCCGCCGCGGAGAGACGCCGCGGGACAGGACCCCGGAAGGAGGTAAGCACCTTACAAAGGTAACGGATAACTATAAAGATTATTGGGAGAAAGATCTAGAAATAGGATCCTTCTGATTAGGGCCTTGTGATTGAGGAAAATGTTTTTTAAACATTTTCCCCCAATAATAAAACATGCAACTCTGGCTAGCTAATTATAAATATGCCATAAGATTTTATTTTTCAAGCGAATATAGCAAAAATGCCCCTGCAGCCAAGTGTTGGTGGTGTGAGGAAGCAATGGCCTCCTGTCGCCACCTATGGTGGACGTGCATAAAAACAAACAGATTTAGCAAAAATATTATCAACTTCTCTCTCCCATGAAGCAGAAAATTTATTAATGAGACATAAATGTCCTAAAATACCTCATGAAGAAACATTGACCGCAAAATCAGCAATCTTCACTGCTCGTAAGATGATCCCTCTCCAGTGGGGCCAAAAACAACAGCCAAGCTTGGAAAAATGGGATAACCTGTTCAAAAACATACTAATGTCCGTACAGGCACTTATCTCAGATAAAGACTCCATCCAAATACACAGGATACCATCCATAAAATCAAGACACACATCAATAAACACATTACAGGGCCGGAGAAAGGAAGACAGGGCAAATAGGAAACAAAATTATTTTTACCAAGAGCAAGGGTGTGGTGCTCAGGAGGAGGGTCGGGAAGGGCATAAGAGAGTAAGGTAAGGAAGGTATGAGGAGGGAAATAGGGAGAAAGATATGTAGTATAGGTGGGAAAATACCATTTTGTGAATACACACCTGTAAAATGGGTATTATAAGTATGTCACACACCCCGCTTCAAGACATTCATTACATGTGGGTAATACCGACCTGTAGAGGGCGATCTGCAGAGATGATAGGAAAAAGAAAGCCCCTCCCGGTCCATAAACACCTGGGACCTCCCACTCATTCCCCAGTATAAAGATAGCAGTAAGGAAAGAGCCAAATATAAGTCATAACAACGCAAAGTTCACAATATAAAGGATCCAGAATACAAAAAGGGCGGGGTGAAGTGGGGTGTGTGACATACTTATAATACCCATTTTACAGGTGAGTATTCACAAAATGGTATTATTCTAAGTATGTCACACACCCCGCTTCAAGACATTCATTACATGTGGGACATCCAATAGCAGTGTCCATAAAGGGCGGGGATCCAAACAGGGCAATAAAGCACAACTTAAACCACTGCAGCTTGCAGAACTTTGCGGCCAAACACAGCATCCGCTGAGGCCCGAACATCAACCTTGTAAAACTTGGAAAAAGTGTGAACAGAAGACCAAGTAGCGGCCTTACAAACTTGCTCAACAGAGGCCTGGTGCTGGAAGGCCCAGGACGCCCCAACCACACGGGTAGAATGAGCAATAACACGAAAAGGGGGACTCCTACCCTTAGCAGAATAGGCCCCAACAATGGCCTGACGAATCCACTTACTAATGGAAGACTTGGCAGGCGCCAAACCCTTCATAGGCCCAAAGGGCACCACAAAAAAGGCATCAGTCTTACGAAAGGAAGACGTTACCACCAAATAGTACTTCACAACGCGAACCACATCCAAAGAATGTAGAGCCCTCTCCTTGTCGTTGCTGGGATTAGGACACAGAGAGGGCAGAACAATGTCCTGATTAAGATGAAAAGCAGAAACCACCTTAGGAAGGAAATCCGTCTTAAAACGAAAAACCACCTTGTCCTGATGCCTCTCGAAGTACGGAGCTTGAATGGACAAAGCCGCCAACTCAGAGACACGCCGAACAGAAGTGATAGCTACCAAAAAGGCCACCTTCTGCGTAAGCGAAGACAAGGCAATATCATGCAAGGGCTCAAACGGAGGACCCTGAAGAGCAGAAAGAACCAAGTTCAAATCCCAAACTGGAACCAAAGGCTTCCTAGGAGGCCGAACATGCGTAACCCCCTGGAAAAAGGTCTTGACCAAAGGATGAAGCGCAAAGGACCTTTGAAAGAACACCGCCAGGGCAGAAACCTGCCCCTTCAGAGTACTAAGCTGGAGCCCCAGATCCAGATCATGTTGAAGAAACTCCAGGATTCTGGAAATAGAAATTCCCTGCAAGGGAAGCCCTGACCTCACACCAGTCAATATAAGACCAGGTCCTATAGTAAACGGTAGAGGAAGACCGCTTCCTAGCGCTAATAAGAGTTCGAATTACCGCATCAGAAAGACCTTCCTCCTTCAAGATGGAGGTTTCAGCAGCCACGCCGTCAAAGCCAGCAATGGTAAATTGGGGTAACGTAGCCGACCCTGGGTGAGCAGGTCCGGCAGCAGGGGCAGAACGAACTGATCCTCTGCCAATCTTACCACGTCTGCAAACCAAACCTGTCTTGGCCACCTTGGGGCCACCAGAATTGCTGACGCGCCCTCCAGGGCCAGCTTGCGCACCACTCTGGCTACCATTGGGAACGGAGGGAACAGGTACAGAAACCCCAGATCCCTCCAGTTCAGGGACATGGCATCCACTGCTAGAGCCAGTGGATCCTTCGAGAGAGACACGAATACCGGAAGTTTGTGATTGTGACGAGAGGCAAAGAGGTCCACCACCGGTGACCCCCACCTGATGCAAATCAAGCGAAACACCTTGGGACTGAGAGACAATTCCCCCTGGCGCGATGAGGACCTGCTCAGAGAATCCGCCTCCGTGTTCTCCATTCCCAGAATGTAAACTGCCGAGATGCACGGGATGTGGCTCTCCGCCCAGTCCAGAATCAACGACACTTCCCTGAGGGCACTCCTGCTGCGAGTCCCTCCCTGGTGATTGATGTATGCAACTGCCGTCCGATTGTCCGATCGAACCTGAACTGGCAAGCCCTGCAACTGATGAGTCAAGCGACACAGAACCAACCTGATGGCTCTCAATTCCAGTACATTGATGGGCTCGTGAGCCTCCTGAGGCCCCCACAGGCCCTGAAACTGAAGATCCTTCCAGAAACCCCCCCATCCTGATAGACTGGCATCCGTGGTGACCGTCTCCCAACAAGGAGTCCCTTCAACAGGTTGACTGAATTCAGCCACCAGTGAAGGGAGCGCCGAACCCGGGGGGTCATCAGGAAGGACTGATCCAACGATAGTGGAGACCTGTCCCAAACCGCCAACAGATGTAACTGGAGCGTCCTTGTGTGAAACTGAGCAAAGGGAACTGCCTCGAATGAGGCCACCATCAACCCCACCAGTCTCATCCCAAGCCGGATGGCCGGACGAGGGATGGATAAGAGAAGCCGAACCAACTCCTGAATCAAAAGAACCTTGGACTGAGGAAGAAACACCTTGGCCTGGGAAGTATCCAGAGACATTCCCAGAAAGGTCACTACCCTGGACGGAGAAAGGGAGGACTTGGGGTAGTTGATCACCCAGCCGAATCTCTCCAGAGTGAATACCACCATCCTGGTGTCCAACACGCCATAATGAGAAGATCGTCCAGATAAGGCACAATGCGTATACCCCGGGCTCTGAGTAGAGCCATTACCCCAGCCAGCACTTTGGTAAAAACCCGTGGAGCCGCAAACTGAAAATGCCAATCCTCCACCACAAACCTGAGAAACCTCTGGTGCGCTGGAAAAATCGGAACATGCAGGTAAGCGTCCTTGATGTCTATGGACGTCAGAAAATCCCCCTGACAAAGAGAGTAGATAGCTGAACGCAGCGTTTCCATGCGGAATTTCCGTGGACGGACGAACCTGTTGAATATCTTCAGATCCAGGATGGGACAAACCGAGCCGTCCTTCTTGGGTACCGTGAACAGATTGGAATAAAAGCCCCGGCCCTGGTCTGAGGGGGGCACTGGGCAAATGACAGCCATATCCAGAAGACTCTTTACTGCCGCCTGGAGCCCCTGCGCGGCCAGAGGGTCCGAAGGCACCTGAGACCTGAAGAATCTGGGAGGGGGCCGGAGCTCGAACTCCAGCTTGTAGCCGGAAGTCACCACTTCCCGGATCCATCTGTCCGAGACCTCCCGATCCCAGACCTGGGAGAAGTGTTGCAGCCGTCCCCCCACCCACATGGGTGAGGGCGCCCCCTCATTGCTGAGCTGGTTTAGCAGCGGGTTTGGGCTTAGAGCCCCAGCTGTATCCTGGACAGGCACGTCCTCTGCCCCTGTTTCTGGAATCTCCTCTGGATGACGGGAAGGCAAATCCCCTGCCAGCTCTGGCCCCACGAAAGGAAGGAGCAAATGAAACCGGCCCCCGAAAGGGAGTCCAATTTCTCCCCAAAGAGCCTTAAGCCTACAAAAGGGAGAGCCGTCAGCGACTTTTTTGATACAAAATCGGCCGCCCACTGGCGCAACCAAACCGAACGCCGAATAGTCACTAGCAGAGCTGACGTTCTGCCACACATCATCAGAGTGTCATCCAAGGCGGCTAGTACAAATGACAAAAACAATTCACACCAAGGAACTCGTCACTACCCGGATCAAGTCCGGAAGAGGTCAACAGGTCCCTGACCACTGACCTGGTAGCCACCACCATCAGCGCCGAAGCACAAACGGGCCGCATGGCTGACCCAACACTGGCAAAACCATGACAAGCCATCTGGTCAATGCGTTTATCCTCACCATCCTTAAGAGTGGAACAATCAGGGGTATTTAAAACAGCGGTGTTGGACAACCCCAGAATCGGTGCATCCACCTCGGGAGGGGATGCCCAATGCTTAACCGTATCCGAAGGGAAGGGATATTTTTTGTCTCAACCCTGAGGAATACCTGGGAGCCGAGCAGGCCTCTCCCATTCCTTAGCAATAATACCATCAAAATGCTTTTGATTAGGGAATTCCAAGTGCGACCTGGATTCCTCGAAAAACTCCCCCTTTTGCTGTGGAACTGCCTCAGGAGGAGAAATAGCCAAAACCTCAAACATCTGAGCCAGAACGTTAGGAGTATCCGAGGATCTCCCCAAGTCCCGCTCGGAATCAGCGCCAACAAACTGCTGATCGTCTGAATTATCAGATTCCTCATATACCTCCCCTTCCTCCAGTGGGGAGTAATCGGACCAATCCAGGTTATCAACATCATCAAGGTCAACCACCGGCGAGGCCGGCGACAAATGCTTTCTCTTAGCCGGAGCCTTTCGGGCGACCGCACTGGAGAATAATTTTTCCAAGTTGGCCAATCTGGCGCACATCTCAGATTGCAGCTCCCCACCCATGACCACGTCACCGGGATACGTATCAAGCTGGGAGGAAGAGGAGAAGCGACCGTCGGTGCTGACCCAGATGTCTGGGGTCCGGACTGCCGTGAAATAGTCTGCTGTGCACATGGTATACACAGAAGTACATCATCCCCAGTAAGGGATGCCCCACACCCCATACACTTCCGGGATTGCCCCGAGGGGAGCCCGAGCCCAGTATCTGGGGATGCCTCCATACGGTGTACTTATAGTTAGTCGCTATGACCAAGGGAATTACGCATATAAGCAACCCGGGATGCCCCTTTAATGTCCCAAGTGGGAGGATTTAGAATAAGTCAATTTCAACCCAGGGACCCTAGGAACGGGAGAAACCCCCTAAAACCTAATGTAGGTCTAACTGGAAGACATAACAGAAAAAACAGTATAAGTTTGAGGAAATGACAGGTGTAAAAACACCAGGCCTCAGGGTATCCCAAACCTGCACATTTGACCCTATCTGTTACACTAAAGCAGCTTGTAAAGGCTCTTTCTTATAAATATATTGCAGTTTGAATTGTTTTTGTGTGTGCTGTAAAAAAAACAGGCCTCAGGGTATCCCAAACCTGCACATTTGACCCTATCTGTTACACTAAAGCAGCTTTTAAAGGCTATAAATATATCAAGACTACCTAATAACTGCTTGCATTTTATAATTAACATCACTTTTCCACAATCAAGGGAGGCCTCCTTTGTATGTGAGGAGGGGGCATCCCAAACACTAGCAGTAATATTTCAAGAGTACCTGTCTAATAACTGCTTGCATTTTATAATTAACGTCACTTTTCCACAATCAAGGGAGGCCTCCTCTGTATGTGAGGAGGGGGCATCCCAAACACTAGCAGTAATATTTCAAGAGTACCTGTCTATTAACTGGTTGCATTTTTTCAAGAGTGCTCACATTGGAGTTGGCAGCAGCAGCATAGGGAGCCCATATATTGTCTGAAAGACACACGCAGGAGTTGGCAGCAGCATAGGGAGCCCATATATTGCCTGAAAGACACACCCTGGAGTTGGCAGCAGCATAAGGTGATCGACCATTCCTGTCTGCTGCCTGTACTGACCTCTGCTTTGTCTGACCACGAAGCTGCCTGCCCCTCTGGATACCCCGCGATCTCTGACCTCCTGGCTTAACCCTTTGGCTACTCCTGACTACGCACCTGTCTCATCCATGTACTCTGACGCACCCTCCGAATTGACTACCTGTGAACGAGCTCGGCTTTGGGATTCCCTCGTGGTTCATCAGCCTTCACCGTAAGCAGCCATCCTTTGCGCCTATTAAGACCTGGGGGCAACTGTGTCTGGTGAGGCGTACCTAGCATCCCGGCAAACGGGGGCTTGACTATAGGCAGAAGCGGCGGTGGAGATTGGGGGTTGCCTGCTTACAGAAGGCTGGTGTCCCACTGGGCATCACAGTATGGACCATGGCGCAGATAGGCATCGCCCAACTGACTACGTAGGATGCCGGAAGCGAGGGTCCAATAAGGTGGAGAGCCAGAAGTCATCCCGCTGACAAATGGAGACAATTCTGCGGTCACTACGCAAGCACGTGAGCGTGCATCGTGCCATTTGTGCAAGTGACTCGGAGGGACTACCTGTCTCCATCTCCACTGCAAACTGCCACGTGTGTCTGGGTCCTCTGTCTCGCCTTCCTCACAACCCTCTAGCTCCTGTGGCTGCTCCTGCTCCTCCTCTCCTGTCAGATGACTAGATAAAATGGCCATTTTGTCAAACCTAAACTGTGCTTCGCTGTGCCCCACCCCCCCTCCTCCTCCACTTCAGCCCCCACAGGCTTCATGTGGCTGTGAAATGTATGCGCCATGTCTCCAGTGCCCTGACCAGCCAACATGTGTTGTAGTACATGAAGCAGTGGAATCACTTCGTTCATCTCATAGTCCTGGCGACTGACTAATAAAGTAGCTTCCTCAAAGGGCCTGAGCAAACGGCAGGTGTCACGTATGAGCTGCCACTGGTTTACATTGAAGTTACACAGGGGAGTCCGTTTGGATCATCAAGAAATCCGTGATGGCTTTTCTGTTCCTATAGTCGATCCTGCATATGGAGGGTGGAATTCCAATGGGTGGAAACATCGCAAATCTATCTTTGGGGATACCGTTCTGACGCTGAAGCTCAAGAAGGGTGTGCTTGGCGGTGTAGGAGTGGCTGAAGTGCATGCAAAGTTTCCTTCCCATTGTTAGGATGTCTTGCAGATGGGGGGAAGACTTCAGAAAACGCTTGACAACTAGATTGAACACGTGTGCCATGGCAGGACGCATGGCTCAGGCTTCCTTGTTGCAGTGCAGACAAGATGTTCTTCCCAGTGTCAGTCACCATGGGTCCCATTTGCAGTTTTCGTGGAGTAAGCCATGATTTCATTTATTGAGTTCTCATTTTTAGCAGTTCCTCCCATGTGTGGCTCTGTGGCTCAAGGCAAACCATGAGAAGAACAGCGTGAAACCGTAGTGTCCTTCACACATGGTAGGCTGGAAGGGCACTGGGAAAAAAAAATAATAAAAATATTTAGAAAAAAAAAATACAAAAAAAAAATAAAAAATGAAAAAAAAATTTGTACAAAAATTCACAAAATATTAAAAAAAGACAATGGAAAAAAATATAAAAAAAAATATATATATATATATATATATATATATATATATATATATATATATATATATATATATGTTTTAAAAAAATACAAAATATGAAAAAAAAAAAAAAATATCCAAAAAAAAAATAAATTTGGATGTATTTTATATGTTACTGTTATTATGTTATATGTTATTGTTGCTATGTTATATGTTATTATATAGGACCTAGGGGTTTTAGTTGACAATAAGCTCAACTGTAGTAATCAATGCCAGGCAGCTGCTGCCAAGGCAAATAGGATCATGGGGTGCATCAGGAGGGGCATAGGTGCTCATGACCAGAGCATCATTTTACCCCTGTACAAGTCACTGGTCAGACCCCATATGGAATACTGTGTACAGTTCTGGGCACCTGTGCTTAAAAAGGACATATCAGAACTGGAGCGCGTTCAAAGAAGGGCAACAAAGTTAATAAAAGGAGTGCGGGGGCTAGAGTACCCGGAAAGATTGTCCAAGTTAGGCTTATTTAGTCTAGAAAAAAGACGATTGAGGGGTGATCTAATAACTATGTATAAATATATTCGGGGTCAATACAAGGATCTGTCCCACAATCTATTTATACCCTGGAGTGTAACCATAACCCGAGGGCATCCACTAAGGTTAGAGGAAAGGTGCTTTCTCCACCGACATAGGAGGGGATTCTTCTCTGTAAGAGCAGTGAGACTATGGAACTCGCTGCCAGAGGAGGTAGTAATGAGGGATACATTAAAAATGTTCAAAAGTGGCCTTGATGCCTTCCTGGCATGTAATAACATTTCCGGCTATGGCTACTAGACCACTGGAAGGAGTTAAACAGGCTGAACTGGATGGACTAAAGTCTTTATTCAGCCTTACATACTATGTTACTATGTTACTATGTTACTTATGTGATAAGTGTCCGGGATCGCCCTCTTCTGATGTCGAGGGACACGTATTTTGTCTTTATCCAATCAGGCAAACAGCAGAAAATTCATTCAAGCTGACTCGAGGTCAGTTTTATTTGTAAAGGTTGCAAGTAAAAAAATAAAGATAACACGGGAACAAAAGTAAATCCTTGCCTGCCCGGCACTTAACTATACAAGTGAAAACCCTCACTACTAGCTGGAGAGCTTCTCTCTGCCAACTTTAAAAACTACTTCCAGCAACCTTTACTCACATGCGTCTCTCCACAGTCCTGGGCTGTGTCCTTCGCCCGAGAGAGAGACAGAGAGAGAGAGAGATCCTCCTTTATTCAGCCTCTCATTCCCCCTAATTAATTACCTGACAGGTGAGAGGCTCAGCTATTATCTCACATAGGAAAGGAACCTGGGAGAAATATACCTGTCCTCTACTATCAGACCTGCATGAATGTCACATATCCCCCCCCCCTCTGCTCAGGCCACCGGGAATGAGCATTTGTAACCAGAAGGCAGTGCACACGTGACAGTGCATCTGCATTTCCTTGCAGTCGCCCAGCCCTGTGCTCTACTGTAAAGTTGTAGGCCTGCAGAGCTAGAAACCACCTTGTTACTCTGCTATTTTTCTCTTTATTAAGGTACATCCATTTCAGAGGGGCGTGGTCAGTGACTAGCCGGAACTTTCTTCCCAACAAATAATATTTGAGGGACTCGAGGGCCCATTTAATAGCTAAACATTCCCTTTCTACAACTGCATAATTTCTTTCATGTTTATTCAGCTTCCTGCTTAAATAAAACACAGGATGTTCCTCTCCATCCCGGATTTGTGACAAGACAGCCCCTATTCCTGTCTCAGAAGCGTCTGTCTGGACCACAAATTCTTTCTTGAAATCTGGTGTGATCAGTATTGGCAGGGAACAAAGGGCCAATTTTAAGGTTCGAAACGCTTTTTCAGCCTGAGGGTTCCATCTTTTCATCACTGAGTCTTTTCCCTTGGTGAGATCAGTCAGGGGATTTGCTATGGAAGCAAAATTGGGTATAAATCGCCTATAATACCCTGTAATTCTGAGGAATGCCCTCACCTGTTTTTTATTTAACGGTTGAGGCCACTTCTGGATTGCTTCAACTTTATCTACCTGGGGTTTAATTACGCCTCTTCCAATAATATAACCCAAATATTTGGCTTCTTCTAACCCAATACAACACTTTTTTGGATTAGCGGTCAAACCTGCAGCCTGTAAGCTGTCAACGACTGCCTGAACATCAGAAAGGTGTGTCTCCCAGTCAGGACTATGTATCACTATGTCGTCAAGATAGGTATATTTCCTATGTGGTTTTAACACTCTATCCATCAACCGTTGGAAGGTTGCAGGAGCCCCATGTAAGCCGAAGGGCATATTTACATAATGAAATAAACCGTCCGGTGTGGAAAATGCTGTCTTTTCTTTGGCAGATTCCGTCAGCGGAATCTGCCAATAACCTTTCGTCAGATCTAGTGTTGTGATGTAGCGAGCTGTACCGAGTCGCTCTATCAGTTCATCGACCCTTGGCATAGGATAGGCATTAAATTTAGACACAGAGTTTAACTTCCTGAAGTCATTACAAAACCGTATAGTACCGTCTGGTTTTGGAATTAACAGAATTGGGCTGGACCACTCACTATGGGATTCCTCAATTACTCCTAACTCCAGCATGTCTTTCACTTCTTTAGACACTGCCTCACGCCTAGCTTCAGGGATTCTATAGGGCTTAACATGTACCTTTACTCCAGGTTCGGTCACAACGCCATGTTTTATCAGTGGAGTCTGTCCTGGTTTGTCAGAAAAGAAACTTATGTTATGAATTATCAGTTGTCTATCCTCTTTCTTTTGTGTGTCAGACAGAGTCTCAGCTATAATAACATTAGGTATTAGAGGACCATCACCAGTTGGCCACGCGACCTTCGCAGCCAGAGTTTGCCTGTCTTTCCAAGGTTTGATCAGATTCACATGGTAAATCTGCTCAGGCTTTCTTTTATTTGGTTGGTGAATTTTATAATTCACCTCACCTACTCTTTCTATAACGGAGTAGGGACCCTGCCATTTGGCCAAGAATTTACTCTCTATAGTAGGAACCAGTACTAACACCCGATCTCCTGGTGCAAACGTACGTACCTTAGCACCCCTATCATAGATTCTTTTTTGCATACTTGAGCCTGTTCCATGTGGGTTTTTACAATTGGCATCACAGCTGAAATTCGGTCCTGCATTTGTGAAATATGTTCTATTAGACTTCTGTAGGGAGTGACCTGCCCTTCCCAGCTTTCCTTTGCCACATCTAACAAACCCCGGGGATGTCTACCATATACCAATTCAAATGGAGAAAACCCAGTGGACGATTGAGGCACCTCCCTTACGGCAAACAACAGATATGGAAGCAACAAATACCAGTTTTTTCCGTCCTTGTCCACGACTTTCCTTAACATCTGCTTTAGAGTCTTGTTAAATCTTTCAACTAGGCCATCGGTCTGAGGGTGATAGACCGATGTGCGTAGTTGATTCACCTTAAACAATTTACAAAGTTGCTTCATCACATTCGACATAAAGGGTGTGCCTTGATCGGTGAGTATTTCTTTTGGGATGCCCACTCTACTAAACACCTGCACTAACTCCTTTGCGATAGTCTTTGACGATGTGTTTCGCAAAGGTAGGGCCTCCGGATAACGTGTAGCATAATCCATTATAACTAAAATATGTTGGTGACCACGAGCTGACTTTATCAGGGGCCCGACCAAATCCATCCCAATCCGGTCAAATGGTATCTCAATAATTGGTAATGGGACTAGAGGGCTGCGGAAATGAGGCCTAGGGGCAGACAACTGACAGTCTGGGCAGGGTTCACAATACTCTTTAACATCATGATGTACCCCAGGCCAGAAGAATCTGAGCAAAATTCTCTCTGTAGTTTTCTGGACTCCCAGATGACCACCCAATATGTGCGCGTGTGCCAGATCTAAAACTGTTCTCCTGAAGGCTTTGGGAACCAATAGCTGGTGTATGTTTTCCTCGCCCTTTTTATCAACCTGGTACAGTAAGTCATTCTCTAGAATCATATATGGGTAAGCAAGCCTGGCCCCGGGCTCCACAGGTATCCCATTGACTAATTTTACATTTTCTCTGGCTCGGGTAAGGGCAGGGTCTTTTAACTGCTCACTTTGAAAATCATCTTTTCGGACCTCTAAATCAGGTATACACTGCCGAGAAGCCCCCAGAGTTTCTGTCTCTGTTAGGGGTTCTCCAGAATCCCCTGCCATAACAGAAAAAGGGAAAGTTAAAGGCTTTTCTACATAAACCCCAACCACATCTTTCCTTGGGGTACTATCAAATAGTTTAGGGCTTAAGTTGAAGGCTGTGGGCCTATCAGGTGTACCCTCTTTAACCCCCAGATTGTCTTCCCACAACTTCCAAAAATGTGGAAAGTCTCTGCCAAGAATGACATCCTGCATTAAGGCGGGAACTATCCCCACCCTGTGACATACAAAACCATAAGAAGTTGAAATACAAGCAATAGCAGTTTGGTATTCACGTGTGTCCTCATGCACACAAGTTATGGTGTAAGTGTCAGGACACCTGTTAGCAGCACTTATAAGATTGGCGTTTACCAGACTGACCACACTCCCGGAGTCTAGTAAAGCCACCACCTTGTTATCTTCTACTGTTAATTCATACAGGTGGTTTTTAGAACTGTCAGAACTGACAGCAGTACACAATACTTGGGCAAACATGGACATACGTTTTTTCAAAAAGGCCGCATCACATTGCATAGGTTCAACAGTCATCGGACAGTTCATGGCAATATGGCCCAACTCATGGCAACGAAAACATCGGATATTTTCTCTACCTAGACCAAAGTCTCGCATTTCAGGCTTCCTTGAGCCCACAGTCTCATCTTTTCGTTGTAAAATATTTACATTTTTCCCAACTCCCACAAACCCCAGAACAGTCTTACCGGGAACTTTGGCTGACCGGTTGGTTGAGGCCTGGGGCTGGGTGTTACTTAAGAGCTCTTCCGCTGTAGAGTACCGTTCAACAAGATCCACAAGCTGATCTGCAGTTTTTGGGTCCCCGTGGCTTACCCACTTCCTTAACGCTGGAGGTAGGGCTCTTAGATATCGGTCCATAACCACACGTTGAACCACCTCCGGTGTGGACAGAGCTTCTGGTTGTAGCCACTTCCTGGTCAGATGAATGAGGTCAAACATCTGGGAACGGGGTGGCTTACCCACGTTATATGTCCACTGGTGTACTCTCTGTGCTCTGACTGCTATGGTTACACCCAGGCGTGCCAGAATCTCTGCCTTGAGTTTGTTAAAGTCCTGAGCCGCATCCTGTTCCACATCATAGTAAGCCTTTTGTGCTTCTCCTATGAGGAATGGGGCCACCAAGCCGGCATAACTTTCTTTCGGCCAGGCCTCCCATGTAGCTATCCTCTCAAAGGTTGCAAGGAAGGCCTCCACATCATCTGCCGGCGTCATCTTTTGCAGATATTGGTTTGCACGGATATCTCTATGCGGTGTCGGCAGCTGCCCGCTTGGCAGATGGGCCATACTTTGCATCAGCTCCTGCAGCGTCTGTCGGTCTTTATTTGCAGCCTCTGCTAAAGCAGTCAACTGTGCTGCCAGCAGGTGATTGGTGTGTTGTTGCTCTCTGACAGCCTCTTGCTGAGCTCTGGTAGCCTCTTGCTGCGCAGCGACCGACTGCACCAAGGCTTTTACCACGTCATCCATTTTGGCACAGGGCTGTTGCCCCTAGCAACGGCTTTGCACCAGACACAGTCCTGCTCTTGTACTCCACTTGCAACAGGCACGGTAGATTGCCCCTAGCAACGTGCTGCCCGCATCCTCCACCACATGTGATAAGTGTCCGGGATCGCCCTCTTCTGATGTCGAGGGACACGTATTTTGTCTTTATCCAATCAGGCAAACAGCAGAAAGTTCATTCAAGCTGACTCAAGGTCAGTTTTATTTGTAAAGGTTGCAAGTAAAAAATAAAGATAACACGGGAACAAAAGTAAATCCTTGCCTGTCCGGCACTTAACTATACAAGTGAAAACCCTCACTACTAGCTGGAGAGCTTCTCTCTGCCAACTTTAAAAACTACTTCCAGCAACCTTTACTCACATGCGTCTCTCCACAGTCCTGGGCTGTGTCCTTCGCCCGAGAGAGAGACAGAGAGAGAGAGAGATCCTCCTTTATTCAGCCTCTCATTCCCCCTAATTAATTACCTCACATAGGAAAGGAACCTGGGAGAAATATACCTGTCCTCTACTATCAGACCTGCATGAATGTCACAGTTATTATTATAAATATGTTCAAATAAGAGAAATGTTAACTATTAATATGTAATTGACAATTAGCCACTTTTTTCTGTGACACCATTGCTAAGTGCAAGTGCACTGTCACAGGCACAAAGGCCTAGGAGCGTGGAGGCCACAGCGGAGGGACCTGTCCAAGTTGCTGTTGTGGTTGTGCAGGAACCACAATCACCCAGTGGGCCTTAAAGGATATGTATTGTCCCTGACCGTAGTTACAGCTCCAGACGTAGGCACTGCTGTGCAATTTGGTACACACTGACAGGCTAAAGGACTGGCCCACCTTCTGTTTAACAAAATTGTACAGGGCTGGTACTGCCTTCTTCGCAAAGAAATGACAGCATGAGACTCTCCACCTCGGCTCGGCACAAGCCATCAGTTCTCTGAAAGGTCCACCAACTCAAAAGGGAGAACTGCAGCACCAGCAACTTACTTATACAGGAGCACATTTAGCTTCTGCACGTTGGATGAGTGGGCACATACTGTTGTCTCTTGGACATGGCTTGGCCAATGGATTGCTGGTGGAATGACTGACTCGGATTAAGAGGAGGAGGAGCATCTGGAGCGACAGAGGATGGGTATGACACACAGGAACTCTAAAAAAACAAATGTGGGAACCCCCCTAGGACGAATACAGATATGTTAGTAGGTAGGCACTGCCCCTTGAAGCAAATATGGGGCGCCCAGCTAACCTCAACGTATATTACATAATACACAAACCTGCCGACAAGTGGTTATGTGCTGGGCTGGCCAATACAAATACTGATCAGATAAGCAAAAAAGAAATATTACTTTAATAGTGGTGCACAGGGGCACTACAAAGCATATGACAGACAAGACTTACAGACACTCACTGGTTAAAATCGCAGTGCGAAAAACATATATATACATAAATGGAGGCCCCTGCCAGGCCGACCTGGACTCCACACACCCAACCACAGGCACTCCACTCATAACAAAAAATGCTGGCCAGCATATGATATGGGGAGACAAAATCTATCCTAAGTTAAGGCAAGCTATAGCATATATAGGGATCATGATTCCTAGGAGAGCGAGAATAAAGATGCTGTCCACCAGGTCCACTATATAACACGTTGGTAGGCACAAATATTTAAATTAGTTGTACAGAGGCTCTAAGCACAGAGCACTTAAATGCAGCCTTGTATGACTGTCCAGCGTGTGTGGATGGTGGGCGACTGTGGCAGAATGACAAGCTGATTAGACAGGGCTCAGCGCTTGGGGTTTTTTAGAGGCAGTCCAGTACAGGCAGGTATATATTTGACATCATAATACCAACGCTTAAAGTCCCTCCAAATTGAGGTGCATAATACACGACACTCAGAAATCAGTATACTTGCGCTCTTCTATGAGGGCCAGTGCCAGTGTGTAAAAGATGTCCTCATCCTTGCTCCGTTGAAAATTCCTCAGGCCATCCAAGCGCATTCCTGCGGCAGCGCCGCCAGCAAAATCGCCACTTTTAAATATGTCAAAACATCCCCAAAAGGAAAGGTATCCACGCTAGAGCTTCCTTGTATGTGCGGCCATGTTATGAGCGAGCACGTGCGGGGGGGGCGTGGTCAGGGGCCCCGACCGACAGCTGTTTCGCTCCTGCTCGGGAGCTTCGTCAGGGTAGGAGGGCTACCTACCGCCTACCCTGACGAAGGGTTGGTAGGCACAAATATTTAAATTAGTTGTACAGAGGCTCTAAGCACAGAGCACTTAAATGCAGCCTTGTATGACTGTCCAGCGTGTGTGGATGGTGGGCGACTGTGGCAGAATGACAAGCTGATTAGACAGGGCTCAGCGCTTGGGGTTTTTTAGAGGCAGTCCAGTACAGGCAGGTATATATTTGACATCATAATACCAACGCTTAAAGTCCCTCCAAATTGAGGTGCATAATACACGACACTCAGAAATCAGTATACTTGCGCTCTTCTATGAGGGCCAGTGCCAGTGTGTAAAAGATGTCCTCATCCTTGCTCCGTTGAAAATTCCTCAGGCCATCCAAGCGCATTCCTGCGGCAGCGCCGCCAGCAAAATCGCCACTTTTAAATATGTCAAAACATCCCCAAAAGGAAAGGTATCCACGCTAGAGCTTCCTTGTATGTGCGGCCATGTTATGAGCGAGCACGTGCGGGGGGGGCGTGGTCAGGGGCCCCGACCGACAGCTGTTTCGCTCCTGCTCGGGAGCTTCGTCAGGGTAGGAGGGCTACCTACCGCCTACCCTGACGAAGCTCCCGAGCAGGAGCGAAACAGCTGTCGGTCGGGGCCCCTGACCACGCCCCCCCCGCACGTGCTCGCTCATAACATGGCCGCACATACAAGGAAGCTCTAGCGTGGATACCTTTCCTTTTGGGGATGTTTTGACATATTTAAAAGTGGCGATTTTGCTGGCGGCGCTGCCGCAGGAATGCGCTTGGATGGCCTGAGGAATTTTCAACGGAGCAAGGATGAGGACATCTTTTACACACTGGCACTGGCCCTCATAGAAGAGCGCAAGTATACTGATTTCTGAGTGTCGTGTATTATGCACCTCAATTTGGAGGGACTTTAAGCGTTGGTATTATGATGTCAAATATATACCTGCCTGTACTGGACTGCCTCTAAAAAACCCCAAGCGCTGAGCCCTGTCTAATCAGCTTGTCATTCTGCCACAGTCGCCCACCATCCACACACGCTGGACAGTCATACAAGGCTGCATTTAAGTGCTCTGTGCTTAGAGCCTCTGTACAACTAATTTAAATATTTGTGCCTACCAACGTGTTATATAGTGGACCTGGTGGACAGCATCTTTATTCTCGCTCTCCTAGGAATCATGATCCCTATATATGCTATAGCTTGCCTTAACTTAGGATAGATTTTGTCTCCCCATATCATATGCTGGCCAGCATTTTTTGTTATGAGTGGAGTGCCTGTGGTTGGGTGTGTGGAGTCCAGGTCGGCCTGGCAGGGGCCTCCATTTATGTATATATATGTTTTTCGCACTGCGATTTTAACCAGTGAGTGTCTGTAAGTCTTGTCTGTCATATGCTTTGTAGTGCCCCTGTGCACCACTATTAAAGTAATATTTCTTTTTTGCTTATCTGATCAGTATTTGTATTGGCCAGCCCAGCACATAACCACTTGTCGGCAGGTTTGTGTATTATGTAATATGACACACAGGAGGTGGTGGAGCCTTGGCTGGCTGGAACAGAGAGCGGCGTGCCACTGGGTAATGCAGCAGGCTGGACCACCACTTTGGAGCCAACTCTCCCAGGCCACTTGATGGTGACGCTGCAAATGTTGACGCAGGGCTGTGGGTCCAACATTGGGACCCTGGCCACACTTCACCTTCTGCCTACAAATCTTTCATATAGCCATGTTAACCTCCTGCGGATGCTTGATGAAAAACTGCCACATGGCCTTGTAGCTGATTTTTCCTACCAACAGTCCGCACTAATTCACTGCTGTTGCCGCCGCCGCCAACTCCAGGGACCCTCTTCCACTACCTCCTGGGAAGATAGCCTGCCGCGCAAGTGGTCTACCCCAAGCACACTTGCCTCCATACTTTCCCCTTCTGCCACCATGCTGGCCGCTAAATCTGTCACTCTCCATCACTCCAAGCCTTTAAAAGTGCCCTCAAAACTCACTGATGTCCTCCTCAGGTTCCTCAACAGTGTCTGCTTAAGAAGCCAAAACGCTTGCAACACCACCTCCCATGCCACTCTCCTCATCACTACTTGCCCGCCTAGTGGCAGAAGCGGTGAGTGTCTCCTCCACTTCTTGGCTGGGCAGTAGCTGCTGAATTTTCTGATTATCAGATCGTCCTCACTGAATAGTGGAGCTGAACCCTAAGCATAAGACATAACCGACAGTTGACTGGGGGTGTCAGATGTCACTTGTGATGCAGTGGATGAACGTGTTAACCAATGGATGATGGCAGATGGGTTGCTGGTCAAGACACGACCGCTAGCTGATCCCGGGAGATCAGTCCTCTCACTGAGACCCCTGCTGCCACTCACCCCTAGTCTGCTGCAACCTCTGCTTGATGAATTTAGGCCTCTGCAACTTCTCTGTGCCCATCCTGCCACTTCTCTGCCTGACATACTTAGTGCGTATATGAGGGGAGGACAAAACGCTACACTTAAAACAGGATTTGTCGATAAGAGCAGCAGGTGTGTAACTATCTATGGTCTTTCACTAAGTAGTAACTAGGCCCTGAAGACTTTAACACGAACAAAGTGATGAAACTCTTAGATGTGCGTAAGTGATGCACCGATGAGAGCAATTCAATGTGCTCCAGTATGCTTCAAAAATGTTTTTTTTTTCAGAGACTGGCCTGCGTGGAAATGAATCGGGCATGGATCAGCCAAGATTTCCACCCACCAATGCCTGATGCATTAGAGTAGATTGATCATGGGGCCAGACCAACACTAAAGAAATATGGATCGTGCAAAACAGATTTAAGGCGCTGCTCTCCAGTTACAGACATTCCTCCGAATCAGACCACAAGTAATTATTGAGAAAATGTCTCTTTCAAGCAATGTTTGGGCTCCTGCTGCTCCTGCTGCCAACTCCAGTGTGTCTTTTAAGCAATGGTTGGGCTCCTGCTGCTCCTGCTGCCAACTCCAGTGTCTCTTTCAAGCAATGTTTGGGCTCCTGCTGCTCCTGCTGCAAACTCCAGTGTGTCTTTCAAGCAATGTTTGGGCTCCTGCTGCTCCTGCTGCCAACTCCAGTGTCTCTTTCAAGCAATGTTTGGGCTTCTGCTGCTCCTGCTGCCAACTCCAGTGTCTCTTTCAAGCAATGTTTGGGCTCCTGCTGCAAACTCCAGTGTCTCTTTCAAGCAATGTTTGTGCTCCTACTGCCAACCCCATTGTGTCTTTCAAGCAATGTTTGGGCTCCTGCTGCTCCTGCTGCCAACTCCAGTGTGTCTTTCAAGCAATGTTTGGGCTCCTGCTGCTCCTGCTGCCAACTCCAGTGTCTCTTTCAAGCAATGTTTGGGCTCCTGCTGCTGCTCCTGCTGCCAACTCCAGTGTGTCTTTCAAGCAATATTTGGGCTCCTGCTGCTCCTGCTGCCAACTCCAGTGTCTCTTTCAAGCAACGTTTGGGCTCCTGCTGCTCCTGCTGCCAACTCCAGTGTCTCTTTCAAGCAATGTTTGGGCTCCTGCTGCTCCTGCTGCCAACCCCAGTGTGTCTTTCAAGCAATGTTTGGGCTCCTGCTGCTCCTGCTGCCAACTCCAGTGTGTCTTTCAAGCAAGCAATGCTACACTTAAAACAGGATTTGTCGATAAGAGCAGCAGGTGTGTATCTATGGTCTTTCACTAAGTAGTAACTAGGCCCTGAAGACTTTAACATGAACAAAGTGATGAAACTCTTAGATGTGCGTAAGTGATGCACCGATGAGAGCAATTCAATGTGCTCCAGTATACTTCAAAAATGTTTTTTTTTCAGAGACTGGCCTGCGTGGAAATGAATCGGGCATGGATCAGCCAAGATTTCCACCCACCAATGCCTGATGCATTAGAGTAGATTGATCATGGGGCCAGATCAATACTAAAGAAAATGGATCGTGCAAAACAGATTTAAGGCGCTGCTCTCCAGTTACAGACATTCCTCCGAATCAGATCACAAGTAATTATTGAGAAAATGCTTTACGTTACTCTACTTTTTATTAATAGTCTTCTGATAAGATATCTGTGCCGAAAATCTGTATATGTTCTCTTAATGCTGCTGCCAACTCCATGGTGTGTCTTTCTGGCAATTTTGGGCTCCTGCTGCCAACTCCAGTGTCTCTTTCAAACAATGTTTGGGCTCCTGCTGCTCCTGCTGCCAACTCCAGTGTGTCTTTCAAGCAATGTTTGGGCTCCTGCTGCTCCTGCTGCCAACTCCAGTGTCTCTTTAAAGCAATGTTTGGGCTCCTGCTGCTCCTTCTGCCAACTCCAGTGTGTCTTTCAAGCAATGTTTGGGCTCCTGCTGCCAACTCCAGTGTCTCTTTCAAGCAATGTTTGGGCTCCTGCTGCTCCTGCTGCCAACTCCAGTGTCTCTTTCAAGCAATGTTTGGGCTCCTGCTGCTGCCAACCCCAGGGTGTCTTTCAAGCAATTTTGGCCTCCTGCTGCTCCTGCTGCCAACTCCAGTGTCTCTTTCAAGCAATGTTTGGGCTCCTGCTGCTGCAGCTGCTTGCAACTCCAGGGTGTCATTCAGCCACTTTTTGGCCTCCTGCTGCTGCTGCTGCCAACTCCAGTGTGTCTTTCAAACAATGTTTGGGCTCCTGCTGCTTCTGCTGCCAACTCCAGTGTCTCTTTCAAGCAATGTTTGGGCTCCTGCTGCCAACTCCAGTGTCTCTTTCAAGCAATGTTTGTGCTCCTGCTGCCAACCCCATTGTGTCTTTCAAGCAATGTTTGAGCTCCTGCTGCTCCTGCTGCCAACTCCAGTGTGTCTTTCAAGCAATGTTTGGGCTCCTGCTGCTCCTTCTGCCAACTCCAGTGTGTCTTTCAAGCAATGTTTGGGCTCCTGCTGCTCCTGCTGCCAACTCCAGTGTCTCTTTCAAGCAATGTTTGGGCTCCTGCTGCTCCTGCTACCAACTCCAGTGTCTCTTTCAAGCAATGTTTGGGCTCCTGCTGCTGCCAACCCCAGGGTGTCTTTCAAGCAATTTTGGCCTCCTGCTGCTCCTGCTGCCAACTCCAGTGTCTCTTTCAAGCAATGTTTGGGCTCCTGCTGCTGCAGCTGCTTGCAACTCCAGGGTGTCATTCAGCCACTTTTTGGCCTCCTGCTGCTGCCAACTCCAGTGTGTCTTTCAAGCAATGTTTGGGCTCCTGCTGCTTCTGCTGCCAACTCCAGTGTCTCTTTCAAGCAATGTTTGGGCTCCTGCTGCCAACTCCAGTGTCTCTTTCAAGCAATGTTTGTGCTCCTGCTGCCAACCCCATTGTGTCTTTCAAGCAATGTTTGGGCTACTGCTGCTCCTGCTGCCAACTCCAGTGTGTCTTTCAAGCAATGTTTGGGCTCCTGCTGCTCCTGCTGCCAACTCCAGTGTCTCTTTCAAGCAATGTTTGGGCTCCTGCTGCTCCTGCTGCCAACTCCAGTGTCTCTTTCAAGCAATGTTTGGGCTCCTGCTGCCGCTGCTGCTTGCAACTCCAGGGTGTCATTCAGCCACTTTTTGGCCTCCTGCTGCTGCTGCCAACTCCAGTGTGTCTTTCAAGCAATGTTTGGGCTCCTGCTGCTCCTGCTGCCAACTCCAGTGTGTCATTCAGCCAATTTTTGGCCTCCTGCTGCCAACTCCAGTGTCTCTTTCAAGCAATGTTTGGGCTCCTGCTGCCAACTCCAGTGTGTCTTTCAAGCAATGTTTGGGCTCCTGCTGCTCCTGCTGCCAACTTCAGTGTCTCTTTCAAGCAATGTTTGGGCTCCTGCTGCCAACTCCAGTGTGTCGTTCAAGCAATGTTTGGGCTCCTGCTGCCAACTCCAGTGTGTCTTTCAAGCAATGTTTGGGTTCATGCTGCCAACTCCAGTGTCTCTTTCAAGCAATGTTTGGGCTCCTGCTGCTGCTGCTGCCAACTCCAGTGTGTCTTTCAAGCAATATTTGGGTTCCTGCTGCTGCTCCTGCTGCCAACTCCAGTGTGTCTTTCAAGCAATGTTTGGGCTCCTGCTGCCAACTCCAGTGTCTTTTTCAAGCAATGTTTGGGCTCCTGCTGCTGCTGCCAACTCCAGTGTGTCTTTCAAGCAATGTTTGGGCTCCTGCTGCTCCTGCTGCCAACTCCAGTGTCTCTTTCAAGCAATGTTTGGGCTTCTGCTGCTGCTGCTTGCACCTGCAGGGTGTCATTCAGCCAATTTGTGGCCTCCTGCTGCTGCTGCTGCCAACTCCAGTGTCTTTTTCAAGCAATGTTTGGGCTCCTGCTGCCAACTCCAGTGTGTCTTTCAAGCAATGTTTGGGCTCCTGCTGCTCCTGCTGCCAACTCCAGTGTGTCTTTCAAGCAATGTTTGGGCTCCTGCTGCTCCTGCTGCCAACTCCAGTGTCTCTTTCAAGCAATGTTTGGGCTCCTGCTGCTGCTCCTGCTGCCAACTCCAGTGTGTCTTTCAAGCAATGTTTGGGCTCCTGCTGCCAACTCCAGTGTCTCATTCAAGCAATGTTTGGGCTCCTGCTGCCAACTCCAGTGTCTCTTTCAAGCAATGTTTGGGCTCCTGCTGCTCCTGCTGCCAACTCCAGTGTGTCTTTCAAGCAATGTTTGGGCTCCTGCTGCTCCTGCTGCCAACTCCAGTGTCTCTTTCAAGCAATGTTTGGGCTCCTGCTGCTCCTGCTGCCATCTCCAGTGTAACTTTCAAGCAATTTTGGCCTCCTGCTGCTCCTGCTGCCAACTCCAGTGTCTCTTTCAAGCAATGTTTGGACTCTTGCTGCTGCTTGCAACTCCAGGGTGTCATTCAGCCAATTTTTGGCCTCCTGCTGCTGCTGCTGCCAACTCCAGTGTCTCTTTCAAGCAATGTTTGGGCTCCTGCTGCCAACTCCAGTGTGTCTTTCAAGCAATGTTTGGGCTCCTGCTGCCAACTCCAGTGTCTCTTTCAAGCTATGTTTGGGCTCCTGCTGCCAACTCCAGTGTGTCTTTCAAGCAATGTTTGGGCTCCTGCTGCTCCTGCTGCCAACTCCAGTGTGTCTTTCAAGCAATGTTTGGGCTCATGCTGCCAACTCCAGTGTGTCTTTCAAGCAATGTTTGGGCTCCTGCTGCTCCTCCTGCCAACTCCAGTGTGTCTTTCAAGCAATATTTGGGCTCCTGCTGCTGCTCCTGCTGCCAACTCCAGTGTATCTTTCAAGCAATGTTTGGGCTCCTGCTGCCAACTCCAGTGTGTCTTTCAAGCAATGTTTGGGCTCCTGCTGCTCTTGCTGCCAACTCCAGTGTCTCTTTCAAGCAATGTTTGGGCTCCTGCTGCCAACACCAGTGTGTCTTTCAAGCAATGTTTGGGCTCCTGCTGCTCCTGCTGCCATCTCCAGTGTGTCTTTCAAGCTATTTTGGCCTCCTGCTGCTCCTGCTGCCAACTCCACTGTCACTTTCAAGCAATGTTTGGGCTCCTGCTGCTCCTGCTGCCAACTCCAGTGTGTCTTTTGAGCAATGTTTGAGCTCCTGCTGCCAACTCCAGTGTCTCTTTCAAGCAATGTTTGGGCTTCTGCTGCTGCTGCTTGCACCTGCAGGGTGTCATTCAGCCAATTTGTGGCCTCCTGCTGCTGCTGCTGCCAACTCCAGTGTCTCTTTCAAGCAATGTTTGGGCTCCTGCTGCCAACTCCAGTGTGTCTTTCAAGCAATGTTTGGGCTCCTGCTGCTCCTGCTGCCAACTCCAGGGTGTCTTTCAAGCAATGTTTGGGCTCCTGCTGCTCCTGCTGCCAACTCCAGTGTCTCTTTCAAGCAATGTTTGGCCTCCTGCTGCTGCTCCTGCTGCCAACTCCAGTGTGTCTTCCAAGCAATGTTTGGGCTCCTGCTGCCATCTCCAGTGTCTCATTCAAGCAATGCTTGGGCTCCTGCTGCCAACTCCAGTGTCTCTTTCAAGCAATGTTTGGGCTCCTGCTGCTCCTGCTGCCAACTCCAGTGTGTCTTTCAAGCAATGTTTGGGCTCCTGCTGCTCCTGCTGCCAACTCCAGTGTGTCTTTCAAGCAATGTTTGGGCTCCTGCTGCCATCTTAAGTGTGTCTTTCAAGCAATTTTGGCCTCCTGCTGCTCCTGCTGCCAACTCCAGTGTCTCTTTCAAGCAATGTTTGGGCTCCTGCTGCTGCTTGCAACTCCAGGGTGTCATTCAGCCAATTTTTGGCCTCCTGCTGCTGCTGCCAACTCCAGTGTCTCTTTCAAGCAATGTTTGGGCTCCTTCTGCCAACTCCAGTGTGTTTTTCAAGCAATGTTTGGGCTCCTGCTGCTCCTGCTGCCAACTCCAGTGTCTCTTTCAAGCAATGTTTGGGCTCCTGCTGCCAACTCCAGTGTGTCTTTCAAGCAATGTTTGGGCTCCTGCTGCTCCTGCTGCCAACTCCAGTGTCTCTTTCAAGCAATGTTTGGGCTCCTGCTACTCCTCCTGCCATCCCCAGTGTGTCTTTCAAGCAATATTTGGGCTCCTGCTGCTGCTCCTGTTGCCAACTCCAGTGTGTCTTTCTTGTTCAATAATTTTTATTTGAAAGTAAAAGATATACAGCAATTTTGCTATACAGTCACAACAATTATCATTCCACAAAGGAAGAAGGGTAGTATTATACAACTTTCAGGTCTATTGACCAGCATTACAACATTCCTGGTACGACCAACTGTCGCATATTTATTATCACCTATATGTAGTTAACAAATAAAACAGCAATAAAATCAGATCAAATTGTCAAACTATAAGTGTTAATAACTAATAATAAGTAAATAATAATAAAAAAAAACTAATAATAATAATAAATAAAAAAAAAAAAAAAAGGGGGGGGTGGGAGGGGAGTAGGGGAGATAATAAGAGAGGGATAGAAAAGAGAAAGAGATGAGATATAGCCCTGAAAGGTGCGGTAGGATCAATACTTTTCATGTTGGAAAGAACGCTTTAACCAGGGTAGAAAGAATTCTACCTGGTGCCTTATAAAGGATGAGAATGTTCACGTGAGAAGATCAGCCGCACTTCAAGGTCATATCTCTAATAGATTATCCAGTGTGTCTTTCAAGCAATGTTTTGGCTCCTGCTGCCAACTCCAGTGTGTCTTTCAAGCAATGTTTGGGCTCCTACTGCTCCTGCTGCCAACTCCAGTGTCTCTTTCAAGCAATGTTTGGGCTCCTGCTGCCAACCCCAGTGTGTCTTTCAAGCAATGTTTGGGCTCCTGCTGCCAACACCAGTGTGTCTTTCAAGCAATGTTTGGGCTCCTGCTGCTGCTGCTTGCAACTCCAGGGTGTCATTCAGCCAATTTTTCGCCTCCTGCTGCTGCTGCTGCCAACTCCAGTGTCTCTTTCAAGCAATGTTTGGGCTCCTGCTGCTCCTGCTGCCACCCCCATTGTGTCTTTCAAGCTATTTTGGCCTCCTGCTGCTCCTGCTGCCAACTCCAGTGTGTCTTTCGAGCAATGTTTGGGCTCCTGCTCCCAACTCCAGTGTGTCTTTCAAGCAATGTTTGGGCTCCTGCTGCTGCTGCTTGCAACTCCAGGGTGTCATTCAGCCAATTTTTCGCCTCCTGCTGCTGCCAACTCCAGTGTCTCTTTCAAGCAATGTTTGGGCTCCTGCTGCTCCTGCTGCCATCCCCAGTGTGTCTTTCAAGCTATTTTGGCCTCCTGCTGCTCCTGCTGCCAACTCCAGTGTCACTTTCAAGCAATGTTTGGGTTCCTGCTGCTGCTGCCAACTCCAGTGTGTCTTTCAAGCAATGTTTGGGCTCCTGCTGCTCCTGTTGCCAACTCAAGTGTCTCTTTCAAGCAATGTTTGGGCTTCTGCTGCTGCTGCTTGCACCTGCAGGGTGTCATTCAGCCAATTTGTGGCCTCCTGCTGCTGCTGCCAACTCCAGTGTCATTTTCAAGCAATGTTTGGGCTCCTGCTGCCAACTCCAGTGTGTCTTTCAAGCAATGGTTGGGCTCCTGCTGCTCCTGCTGCCAACTCCAGTGTGTCTTTCAAGCAATGTTTGGGCTCCTGCTGCTCCTGCTGCCAACCCCATTGTCTCTTTCAAGCAATGTTTGGGCTCCTGCTGCTGCTTCTGCTGCCAACTCCAGTGTGTCTTTCAAGCAATGTTTGGGCTCCTGCTGCTGCCAACTCCAGTGTCTCATTCAAGCAATGTTTGGGCTCCTGCTGCCAACTCCAGTGTCTCTTTCAAGCAATGTTTGGGCTCCTGCTGCTCCTGCTGCCAACTCCAGTGTGTTTTTCAAGCAATGTTTGGGCTCCTGCTGCTCCTGCTGCCAACTCCAGTGTCTCTTTCAAGCAATGTTTGGGCTCCTACTGCTCCTGCTGCCATCTCCAGTGTGTCTTTCAAGCAATTTTGGCCTCCTGCTGCTCCTGCTGCCAACTCCAGTGTCTCTTTCAAGCAATGTTTGGGCACTTGCTGCTGCTTGCAACTCCAGGGTGTCATTCAGCCAATTTTTGGCCTCCGGCTGCTGCTGCCGTCTCCAGTGTCTCTTTCAAGCAATGTTTGGGCTCCTGCTGCCAACTCCAGTGTGTCTTTCAAGCAATGTTTGGGCTCCTGCTGCCAACTCCAGTGTCTCTTTCAAGCAATGTTTGGGCTCCTGCTGCCAACTCCAGTGTGTCTTTCAAGCAATGTTTGGGCTCCTGCTGCTCCTGCTGCCAACTCCAGTGTGTCTTTCAAGCAATGTTTGGGCTCATGCTGCCAACTCCAGTGTCTCTTTCAAGCAATGTTTGGGCTCCTGCTGCTCCTCCTGCCAACTCCAGTGTGTCTTTCAAGCAATATTTGGGCTCCTGCTGCTGCTCCTGCTGCCAACTCCAGTGTGTCTTTCAAGCAATGTTTGGGCTCCTCCTGCCAACTCCAGGGTGTCTTTCAAGCAATATTTGGGCTCCTGCTGCTGCTCCTGCTGCCAACTCCAGTGTGTCTTTCAAGCAATGTTTGGGCTCTTGCTGCCAACTCCAGTGTGTCTTTCAAGCAATGTTTGGGCTCCTGCTGCTCCTGCTGCCAACTCCAGTGTCTCTTTCAAACAATGTTTGGGCTCCTGCTGCCAACCCCAGTGTGTCTTTCAAGCAATGTTTGGACTCCTGCTGCCAACACCAGTGTGTCTTTCAAGCAATGTTTGGGCTCCTGCTGCTCCTGCTGCCATCTCCAGTGTGTCTTTCAAGCTATTTTGGCCTCCTGCTGCTCCTGCTGCCAACTCCAGTGTCTCTTTCAAGCAATATTTGGGCTCCTGCTGCTCCTGCTGCCAACTCCAGTGTGTCTTTTGAGCAATGTTTGGGCTCCTGCTCCCAACTCCAGTGTGTCTTTCAAGCATTGTTTGGGCTCCTGCTGCTGCTGCTTGCAACTCCAGTGTCTCTTTCAAGCAATGTTTGGGCTCCTGCTGCTCCTGCTGCCAACTCCAGTGTCTCTTTCAAGCAATGTTTGGGCTCCTGCTGCCAACTCCAGTGTCTCTTTCAAGCAATGTTTGGGCTTCTGCTGCTGCTGCTTGCACCTGCAGGGTGTCATTCAGCCAATTTTTCGCCTCCTGCTGCTGCTGCTGCCAACTCCAGTGTCTTTTTCAAGCAATGTTTGGGCTCCTGCTGCCAACTCCACTGTGTCTTTCAAGCAATGTTTGGGCTCCTGCTGCCAACTCCAGTGTCTCTTTCAAGCAATGTTTGGGCTCCTGCTGCTCCTGCTGCCAACTCCAGTGTCTCTTTCAAGCAATGTTTGGGCTCCTGCTGCTGCTCCTGCTGCCAACTCCAGTGTGTCTTCCAAGCAATGTTTGGGCTCCTGCTGCTCCTGCTGCCAACTCCAGTATCTCATTCAAGCAATGTTTGGGCTCCTGCTGCCAACTCCAGTGTCTCTTTCAAGCAATGTTTGGGCTCCTGCTGCCAACTCCAGTGTGTCTTTCAAGCAATGTTTGGGCTCCTGCTGCTCCTGCTGCCAACTCCAGTGTGTCTTTCAAGCAATGTTTGGGCTCCTGCTGCCATCTCCAGTGTGTCTTTCAAGCAATTTTGGCCTCCTGCTGCTCCTGCTGCCAACTCCAGTGTCTCTTTCAAGCAATGTTTGGGCTCCTGCTGCTGCTTGCAACTCCAGGGTGTCATTCAGCCAATTTTTGGCCTCCTGCTGCTGCTGCCAACTCCAGTGTCTCTTTCAAGCAATGTTTGGGCTCCTTCTGCCAACTCCAGTGTGTCTTTCAAGCAATGTTTGGGCTCCTGCTGCTCCTGCTGCCAACTCCAGTGTCTCTTTCAAGCAATGTTTGGGCTCCTGCTGCCAACTCCAGTGTGTCTTTCAAGCAATGTTTGGGCTCCTGCTGCTCCTGCTGCCAACTCCAGTGTGTCTTTCAAGCAATGTTTGGGCTCATGCTGCCAACTCCAGTGTCTCTTTCAAGCAATGTTTGGGCTCCTGCTGCTCCTCCTGCCATCCCCAGTGTGTCTTTCAAGCAATATTTGGGCTCCTGCTGCTGCTCCTGCTGCCAACTCCAGTGTGTCTTTCAAGCAATGTTTGGGCTCCTGCTGCCAACTCCAGTGTGTCTTTCAAGCAATGTTTGGGCTCCTACTGCTCCTGCTGCCAACTCCAGTGTCTCTTTCAAGCAATGTTTGGGCTCCTGCTGCCAACCCCAGTGTGTCTTTCAAGCAATGTT
Source organism: Gastrophryne carolinensis (assembly GCA_027917425.1). Taxonomy (NCBI): domain Eukaryota; kingdom Metazoa; phylum Chordata; class Amphibia; order Anura; family Microhylidae; genus Gastrophryne; species Gastrophryne carolinensis. Next base: position 381,427,458 of record CM051239.1, read on the forward strand.
TGGGCTCCTGCTGCTGCTGCTTGCAACTCCAGGGTGTCATTCAGCCAATTTTTCACCTCCTGCTGCTGCTGCTGCCAACTCCAGTATCTCTTTCATGCAATGTTTGGGCTCCTGCTGCTCCTGCTGCCATCCCCAGTGTGTCTTTCAAGCTATTTTGGCCTCCTGCTGCTCCTGCTGCCAACTCCAGTGTCACTTTCAAGCAATGTTTGGGCTCCTGCTTCTCCTGCTACCAACTCCAGTGTGTCTTTTGAGCAATGTTTGGGCTCCTGCTCCCAACTCCAGTGTGTCTTTCAAGCAATGTTTGGGCTCCTGCTGCTGCTGCTTGCAACTCCAGGGTGTCATTCAGCCAATTTTTTGCCTCCTGCTGCTGCTGCTGCCAACTCCAGTGTCTCTTTCAAGCAATGTTTGGGCTCCTGCTGCCAACTCCAGTGTGTCTTTCAAGCAATGTTTGGGCTCCTGCTGCTCCTGCTGCCAACTCCAGTGTCTCTTTCAAGCAATATTTGGGCTCCTGCTGCTTTTGCTGCCAACTCCAGTGTCTCTTTCAAGCAATGTTTGGGCTCCTGCTGCCAACTCCAGTGTCTTTTTCAAGCAATGTTTGGGCTCCTGCTGCTCCTGCTGCCAACTCCAGTGTCTCTTTCAAGCAATGTTTGGGCTCCTGCTGCTGCTCCTGCTGCCAACTCCAGTGTGTCTTTCAAGCAATGTTTGGGCTCCTGCTGCTCCTGCTGCCAACTCCAGTGTCTCTTTCAAGCAATGTTTGGGCTCCTGCTGCTGCCAACTCCAGTGTGTCTTTCAAGCAATTTTGGCCTCCTGCTGCCAAATCCAGTGTCTCTTTCAAGCAATGTTTGGGCTCCTGCTGCTGCTGCTTGCAACTCCAGGGTGTCATTTAGCCAATTTTTTGTCTCCTGCTGCTGCTGCTGCCAACTCCAGTGTCTCTTTGAGCCAATGTTTGGGCTCCTGCTGCCAACTCCAGTGTGTCTTTCAAGCAATGTTTGGGCTCCTGCTTCTGCCAACTCCAGTGTCTCTTTCAGCCAATGTTTGGGCTCCTGCTGCTGCCAACTCCAGTGTGTCTTTAGGCCAATTTTTGGGCTCCTGCTGCCAACTCCAGTGTCTCTTTCAGCCAATGTTTGGGCTCCTGCTGCTGCTGGCAACTCCAGTGTCTCTTTTGGCCAATTTTTGGGCTCCTGCTGCCAACTCCAGTGTGTCTTCAGGCCAATTTTTGTCCTCCTGCTGCCAACTCCAGGATGTCTTTCAGCCAATATTTGGGCTCCTGCTGCTGCCAGCTCCAGGGTGTGTTTTTCAGGCAATATAGGGGCCCCTCATAGTGATGCCACCTCAACTCTCTGTAATTGTGCCGCTCTGCTATTCTAATAGCGATGCCTCTGATCTGCATGTCATAATTATTTACAGTAGTATTTCACTAACCCAGTACGCATCCTATGCGTGTTACAGCAAGGCAGAATGGTTTACAACCCTATTGAGGCTCTAGGAAGCTCAGAAATAGCCGTTTTAAATAGAGATTTGTCACGAATAAATTGGGACAGAAACAAATTTTCTCGGAAAATTCGTCGAATCAGCCGAATCGAATTTTTCAAAAGTTCAATCATCTCTAGTAGGTGCAAATCACAAATAAAATACAAAAACATAAAGGCTTATTTGTCCGAAAAAAGTACAATGTGCAGACCCCCAGAAAAATCCCTGCAACGCGTTTCGTGACGTCACTTCTTCAGGCAAAATACTTTATGTTTTTGTATTTTATTTGTGATTTGCACCTACCTCATTGCTAGTGTTGTTTACACGGTTATGTTTATTTATACTTGATGCTGATGCACTTTGGAAGTACTTTGACACTTTATGAATTTATTTATACAGTATCATGAATTATTGCACAGATATTAGGGTACCCCACTGGGATACAATAGGATAAAAAACCCCTTCCCTCTTATTTGATGGCAGTTTATATGTGCGTTATATGTTTTTTAAAGAAAGCCTTTTTAATGTGTCTTTGTATGTAATTTTGATTATCCAATAAACTTGTTATGAATTACATTAGATAGAGTGCCATTGTAAGTCTCTGGGTATATCCCTTTTTAGGGGTTTTGGGGCACCCCTTGTGGCTGTATTATTTCTTACTAATTGGGATTCACCAGAGCAGGGCACCTATATTACTAGTAATTTATCATTTGGTGCCACTCATATTCTCTTCCTATAACTATGTATTTGATGTTGTTAATAGGACTCAACATGTATTAGTTTGAATGATAACATAAACATACTTGTGGCTATATACTTGGCCATGTGTTTCTTTAAACAAACCAACTTTGGCTAAAACATGTTCTCGGCACATTAGATTAGGATTTAGGGGTACAACAGTAGAGCAGCTACTGTGAAATAGGCCACATGGCCCCCTCACCACCATATAAGTTATATGGGCCATAAAAATTGTATATATGTTCAAATACATATTTAAATATACATTAATTTAGTAATTAAAGCAACTCTTACCACGACTATGCCCCAGTGCCTCATCTGCAGCATAGCTGGTGGAGGTGCCGGCTCTATGATGCCCTGTAAAAAAGGTACAGGTGCAAAGGAATATTTTAGTAACAACAAGGTACCAATGGAAATAAAAAGCCTCAATAATAAGTCCACTCACCAGGGGATGAGCTGCTGCTGGTATCCCAGGGAGGGCTATGAGGTGGAGGCGTGGAACCTCCACTCCTCACAATGGGCCCAGCAGATCCCAAACCCGATGGGCCACCCTCCTCCCTCTCACTCCCTGATCCTAGAGGGAGTGTGGTGGAGTCCCTTGCCTCCTCCCCACTGGGACTCTCCACTTGAGAGTGGCCACAGGGGATTTGGGACTCAGTCCGATTGTGAGGAGCTGAGGCTCCATACTGCCCTCACCTCAGCAGCACTCTCCACCGGGGCGTCATTCCCTTCCTCCCCTGGGTCCTCAGTATGGGATCTACGAAAGGAAACAAAAAAAAAAAAATTGTACATTACACTCAAATACATTACTGTGCACACATGACTTTGGACATGTATGTAGGTTGGACTTACCAGATGCGTAGGCATCACAGAGCCGGTATACGCCCTCATTGTCCCGGCGCTTGAAGTCCGACCACTTTTTAATAATGGACGTTCTTCTCAGTTTGGCGTTGAAGTGCCGGGGCACGGTGGCTTGCACCTCTACCACTATGCTGTGCTTGGCACTCAGGGCCTAGTCGAATCCCGAATGCAAAAATCCTATAAAACAAAAATCCACACAAATATCAAATTCTATTCTTATGAGAAATGAGAAAAATGTTAGCAAAAGTCACTATAATATTTTTAAAAATGTAATAATAAAAATATACAATATTGATCTATTGGTAGTTATATGGACATAGTTTTAAATGTAATCAATCCCCAAAAAAATGATAATTTATTGTTTAAAATTAAAAAAGTAAAAAAATTAATAAAAATATTATTTTTAAAAATATTAAAAATAATATTTTAAAAAATATTTTAAAAATATTTAAAATTGATTTGGATTACTAAAAAGTTATATGATTACATAAAAACTAATACTTTGCCCTGTACATACAATAAAGCTTTACATATTTAAACATATTATAGAATTTTTTTTTTCAGCTATAATAAAAAAATTGTACATAATATATTAACACACTATGCACAGTACACTTATTTTGACCACTTGGCCATTGACCCGAGGATCCACCCTCTATCTCTTCTTCTTTGGGGGGTCAGGGGGGGCAGATTCGCAAACGCAATGAAACACCAAACATCCCGCTATGAAACGCCACATTAAAACTGCGTACGCATAGCAAAGTTCGGCGCTATAGGCACACACGCCAATACCATATTTAACAATGGCAGAGTGCCAGCTCCAGGGTGTGTTTTTCAGGCAATATAGGGGCCCCTCATAGTGATGCCACCTCAACTCTCTGTAATTGTGCCGCTCTGCTATTCTAATAGCGATGCCTCTGATCTGCATGTCATAATTATTTACAGTAGTATTTCACTAACCCAGTACGCATCCTATGCGTGTTACAGCAAGGCAGAATGGTTTACAACCCTATTGAGGCTCTAGGAAGCTCAGAAATAGCCGTTTTAAATAGAGATTTGTCACGAATAAATTGGGACAGAAACAAATTTTCTCGGAAAATTCGTCGAATCAGCCGAATCGAATTTTTCAAAAGTTCAATCATCTCTAGTAGGTGCAAATCACAAATAAAATACAAAAACATAAAGGCTTATTTGTCCGAAAAAAGTACAATGTGCAGACCCCCAGAAAAATCCCTGCAACGCGTTTCGTGACGTCACTTCTTCAGGCAAAATACTTTATGTTTTTGTATTTTATTTGTGATTTGCACCTACCTCATTGCTAGTGTTGTTTACACGGTTATGTTTATTTATACTTGATGCTGATGCACTTTGGAAGTACTTTGACACTTTATGAATTTATTTATACAGTATCATGAATTATTGCACAGATATTAGGGTACCCCACTGGGATACAATAGGATAAAAAACCCCTTCCCTCTTATTTGATGGCAGTTTATATGTGCGTTATATGTTTTTTAAAGAAAGCCTTTTTAATGTGTCTTTGTATGTAATTTTGATTATCCAATAAACTTGTTATGAATTACATTAGATAGAGTGCCATTGTAAGTCTCTGGGTATATCCCTTTTTAGGGGTTTTGGGGCACCCCTTGTGGCTGTATTATTTCTTACTAATTGGGATTCACCAGAGCAGGGCACCTATATTACTAGTAATTTATCATTTGGTGCCACTCATATTCTCTTCCTATAACTATGTATTTGATGTTGTTAATAGGACTCAACATGTATTAGTTTGAATGATAACATAAACATACTTGTGGCTATATACTTGGCCATGTGTTTCTTTAAACAAACCAACTTTGGCTAAAACATGTTCTCGGCACATTAGATTAGGATTTAGGGGTACAACAGTAGAGCAGCTACTGTGAAATAGGCCACATGGCCCCCTCACCACCATATAAGTTATATGGGCCATAAAAATTGTATATATGTTCAAATACATATTTAAATATACATTAATTTAGTAATTAAAGCAACTCTTACCACGACTATGCCCCAGTGCCTCATCTGCAGCATAGCTGGTGGAGGTGCCGGCTCTATGATGCCCTGTAAAAAAGGTACAGGTGCAAAGGAATATTTTAGTAACAACAAGGTACCAATGGAAATAAAAAGCCTCAATAATAAGTCCACTCACCAGGGGATGAGCTGCTGCTGGTATCCCAGGGAGGGCTATGAGGTGGAGGCGTGGAACCTCCACTCCTCACAATGGGCCCAGCAGATCCCAAACCCGATGGGCCACCCTCCTCCCTCTCACTCCCTGATCCTAGAGGGAGTGTGGTGGAGTCCCTTGCCTCCTCCCCACTGGGACTCCCCACTTGAGAGTGGCCACAGGGGATTTGGGACTCAGTCCGATTGTGAGGAGCTGAGGCTCCATACTGCCCTCACCTCAGCAGCACTCTCCACCGGGGCGTCATTCCCTTCCTCCCCTGGGTCCTCAGTATGGGATCTACGAAAGGAAACAAAAAAAAAAAAATTGTACATTACACTCAAATACATTACTGTGCACACATGACTTTGGACATGTATGTAGGTTGGACTTACCAGATGCGTAGGCATCACAGAGCCGGTATACGCCCTCATTGTCCCGGCGCTTGAAGTCCGACCACTTTTTAATAATGGACGTTCTTCTCAGTTTGGCGTTGAAGTGCCGGGGCACGGTGGCTTGCACCTCTACCACTATGCTGTGCTTGGCACTCAGGGCCTAGTCGAATCCCGAATGCAAAAATCCTATAAAACAAAAATCCACACAAATATCAAATTCTATTCTTATGAGAAATGAGAAAAATGTTAGCAAAAGTCACTATAATATTTTTAAAAATGTAATAATAAAAATATACAATATTGATCTATTGGTAGTTATACGGACATAGTTTTAAATGTAATCAATCCCCCAAAAAATGATAATTTATATTAAAAAAGTAAAAAAATTAATAAAAATATTATTTTTAAAAATATTAAAAATAATATTTTAAAAAATATTTTAAAAATATTTAAAATTGATTTGGATTACTAAAAAGTTATATGATTACATAAAAACTAATACTTTGCCCTGTACATACAATAAAGCTTTACATATTTAAACATATTATAGAATTTTTTTTTTCAGCTATAATAAAAAAATTGTACATAATATATTAACACACTATGCACAGTACACTTATTTTGACCACTTGGCCATTGACCCGAGGATCCACCCTCTATCTCTTCTTCTTTGGGGGGTCAGGGGGGGCAGATTCGCAAACGCAATGAAACACCAAACATCCCGCTATGAAACGCCACATTAAAACTGCGTACGCATAGCAAAGTTCGGCGCTATAGGCACACACGCCAATACCATATTTAACAATGGCAGAGTGCGGCATGCTGCGAACGACAGCGACTTCTCAGTGCGACCGAATCTCAGCGACTCAACCCATATTCATTAAAACTCGACAGTGAGTGAACGCAGGCGTTCTAGATTGTGTGGCTGGAGCCCATAGCGCCGGACGCTGTGTGATTAAAGTGCATTTTTAAAGACATTAACATCAGTAAGCAAGCGAAAAAGTATGGAATGACATTGTTGTAGAAGTGTGACATTAACACTTTAGTGGCAGACATGAATATACATTTATGCATAAATTAAAAAAAAATTAACAAAAATTACATTTTGTGGGCCAGGAAAAGTCCCCAAAACCCCCCCCCCCCCCAAAATTGGGATCAGGAAAGGGTTGCTAAGTATCGTCTGTAGAAATGTATGGGAGAGCGCCAGGTAGCGAGAGGTAACACGTGGCGCTCTGCAAGGCTGAACGCCGGCGCTGTATAATGATGAATCGTACGCTACATGGCATTGTTCTAGTCGCTCAACAGATTCGGCTTCATAAATGTGGAATTGCGTGCTGTCTCTGGCGTTCACCTGCCGCTACCTGGCGTTACCTGCCGCTTACATGGCACTACCTGTCGCTATCCCTTCATGAATAAGGCCATAAGAGAGCAGAGATTGAACCGGCCCAAAAGCAGTGCGGCCCACCATCTATGACATACACCTGCCCATACCATAAACCCACCACCACCGTTGGCCACTCAATTACATCTTTGATATCAGCAAACCATAAAAGCAACCTGCCCCATCTGCCCTGTACAGTGAAAATTGCGATTCATCTGTGAAGAGCCCATCTCCTGGAGAGAACCTCTCCAGCATGACAGATGCCATCAAATGTAAGCATTTTTCCACTCAAGTCGGTTCTGACGATGAACTGCAGTAAGGTGAAGTCCCTTTAAAGACGACGAGCAAGCAGATGAGCTTTGGTTATGCAAACCGATTGTTGCAGCGGATGTCTAGGTGTCCGGCCTTAGATGATTTTGGAGGTGAGGATGGTGGATGTGGAGGTCCTGGGCTGGTGTGGTTACATGTCCTCTGTGGTAGTGAGTCCAGTTGGATGTACTGATGAATTCTCTGAAATGCCTTTGGAGATGGCTTACGGTAGAAAAATGAACATTCACTTTATGGGCAATAGTGCTAGTGGACATTCCCTAAAAACATCTGTGGCATTGTGTTGTCTAATACAACTGCACATTTTAGAGTGTCCTTTTATTGTGGCCAGTCTAAGGCACACCTGTGTAATATTCATTATGATTCTTTATGCAATTGTATTTGTGATCAGTTATTTTCTGTAACATATCATCTACCTTGCTACAACCTGTAACCTACTGTACCTTTAAATTTCTATACTGACACTGACACATCTTAGCATGTTGTTGGTGTGCAAATTACTAAATATATATATTACCTGATTCCCTCTCCTTCTCATACTCAAAATCGGGATGCCCCACTGTGTGAAACCCCCAGATTCTCAGTAAAACTTTCCTATCTGCCAATCCAATGGCACATGCATAGGCCACGCTCCTCTATACCTCTAGCCAGACTTGTGCCCGCAGCAGGCATTTGAGACATGGTTGCTGTGGGCACTACCTCAGCTAGAGGCTAGCAGGGATACAGCCATCGGTGCGCTGGGCTCCATTTGGCTTCATTTGGGCTTTAGTCGGCAAGAGGTCTCACCAGCTAAGAGAAGCCAAACGGAGCTGAGCATGCTGATCATCTGCCCACCCATACATACGACATTGGATCAGCGTTCGGCTAAAATTTACTAGGGATCCAGGGGGTTTCACACAGCAGGGCATCTCAAATCAGGATGCCCTGTGCCCAGGTTTTGGTCTGCTTTAAGGCAAGGTGTTTTTTAGAAGCAGGGCTGTCAGGTGTGTAGCAAGATAGCTGCTCCCATGCAGTTCATGAGCGCAACACCTTCATGCTATTCCACATCAGTCTGAGGACCAAAACCCGCCCTGGAGTCTATGAGATTCCAGAGCAGGCATACTCGCTAGATTGGAATGCCCCACTGTGTGAAACCCCTCAGGTCGCCCGAAAAATCACCTTCATTCCCATTCCTACGGCGCATTCACAAGCAGCGGCCACATCCCCGCTATCCCCTTAGCAGGGTGCATGCCTGCGCCAGGCATTTGTGAATGGCAGGCATTGTGAAAACCCTCCCTGTTATAGAGGTTAGCGGGGGATGCAGACGTTGTTGCGTTGGGTTCCGTTCGCATTAGAGCTCCTGGACGAAGAAGCTCAAGTAGATCTGAGCATGCTGATTGGACGAGCGTCCGCGCATGCGCTGTAGGACGGGGAGGAGGTGAGTTTGTTCAGGTGGGGGGGTTTCAAACAGTGGGGCACCCCCAATCCGGGTGCCCTGGGGGCAAGGACCAAAACCCAGGATAGTCAAAATCCTGGGTTTTGGTCCACTTTAAGCTCTCTAAAATAGCTTACGTTACTGATTGCCAGAGAGGAGGGCTTTAGGGTAGCAATTTACTAAGCCTCAATATTTTTGACTGAAGATCTGCTTTAAATAACATGTGCATTGATAGCTACACAGAGCGTAGTTGGCACCCTGCAGAAATGCAATCTGTTTTATGCAGTTGAGTGCCCAGAAATAAATATGCTGCACACAATTTTCTCCTGACCTCGATTTATTTGCATGTTGAACAAATACAATTTCACTTGCTCCCCGGATAGCAAGGCGGCTTACATCCAGCTTGTTTAGTTACATGGAGTTACTGCACTGGGCTTTGTGCCTGACATGTTGTTTCTTGAACTCTCAGCTGAAGGTATTTTATGAGCTACAATAGGAGCCATAATGAAAGTGTCACACTTAGAGAAAGCTTATTACGTTATTAGGTGAAGTCTTCCATGATGGCGGCATAGCACGACAAGTCTGTACAGAGGTTTATTTCTTTTCACCGGGGCTTTTCCATTAAAATAAGGTCATTTGCTATTGTGGGGGTCGAGTAAAAGAGTAAAAGTTTATGGTCTGTTGAGCAAATAAAAATTACAAAATAAAAAATCAGGGAGGTGAGAAGCCAGCAATGAGGGCGCCAGGGAACCATCCTAATCTGACCATATGGGGGTGCCAGGGGACCGCTTTCAGAATGAAAGCTCTTATCTACTTCAGGGAGGTTTTCTCATCATTAAAGTGGAAATCCAGGATTGTGACTATTCTTGGTTTTGGTCTTTGCCCCCGCTGTGTGAAACCGCCCCAGGTCACCAAAACAAACTCACCTCTTCCCAGTCCTACGGCGCATGCATGGCCGCTCGTCCAATCAGCACGCTCGGATCCGCTGACATCCCTTCATCTAAGCTTTCGTCTAAGGCGAACGTCTACGAGTGTGCTGGCGGCCGCATTCCCCGCTACCCTCTAACAGGCTCTCATCCAATCCGCTGGCCAAAAGGCGAATGTTTCAATGGGGTGTGCATGTTGCTGCATTCCCTGCATCTCTGGCTCTCATCCAATCAGAGCCATTTGCCGAAAGGCAAATGTTTCAATGGGGAGTGCGCGCTGCTGCATTGCCTGCATGCCAGCCATTTAGATACGGGAAATGCGGCAGCGCACGCTCCCCATTGAAGCCAATCAGAGCTCTTTGCTAAAGGATGTAAACACAGCAAAGGGCTTTCAAAACACACATAATGATCAATATAATGAGCAAGAGTATATATAGAGTATAACTGTATAAATATACAGAAAGAATTAAAAATAAACTATTATGATTATACTTTTTCACTGATTTTCTAGTATTTATGGGATATATTATATATAGCTATTTTTATATCTTTTTGTACAATTGTGTCACCTCTCCTGGCCTATTTAAAGTCATTTTTGAAAACTTATTTGATTTATAATATTTTTATGCAGAATTGTCCTTACAGGTCTGGTATTAAAGTGTTCATGTTACAATGTAATAACAATGTAATTCCGTATGTTTTCGCTTGGTTACTGGTGGATACATGTTCAAAATCAGACTTTAACCACACAGCCTCTGGCGATCTGGGATAAACGATCCGATTTTGAGCGCCGGCGCTGCGTGAGGCTGTTTTTTTGATGAATATGGTGTGAGTCGGTCGCACTGAGCTGGCGCTACCGTTCGCTACCATATATTCATCAATGCCGGCCAGTGACTGAGACGCTCTGAAAAAGTGAACCATGGCCGAGCACAGCGACTACTAGCGGTCGCTCTCAATGCCTCGCTACAGACGCTCGTCTGTCGGTACCTGGTGCTAGCAATGAATTAGCCTGATAGTAAATACGTCCCTGGCCGCAGTATTTGGTTTAGCCTCAAAATAGTGGGGGTCCTAAAGTGGTGGACCCCATCTCGCCCATTGATTAAACAGTCCCGGTGCAGCGTAATGCTTGTTCTACACATTTCTGCTTTTCCAGTGTATGCTTTATTTTGCATTTTAGAATGCATTTTAGGTGAGGTTTGTGTAAACGCATTGAGGCCCTTATTCATGAATGGATAGCACCAGGTAGTGGCTATTTAGCGACAGTTAGTGAGAGGTATCGGCAAGAGAACGCCGGCCCCAGCACGCAATTACACATTTATGAAGCCGATCCTGTTGAGCGACTGGGATAACGCCATGTAGCGTTAGATTCATCATTATCCCAGCCTCAGCGTACAGCGCCGGCGTTCACACTTTCACAGCGCCACCTATTACCTCTCGCTACCTGCCGCTCTCCCATACATTTCAATGGAAGGTCCTCAAATCCCATTTCTTTCCCATTTTTAATTTTTTTTTGTCATTCTTTAAAAAACATACAAGTGTTTAATACATTATTCCTAAACTGTATGTCTGTTTTTGAAGTTTTTTTTTATTTTTGCTAAAATCTATTTTATAGTCTGCCATTAAAATTTTAAAGTCACACCCCTCCCACAATGTCATTCCCGTGATGTGTGAAATTTTAATGTTGTTTATGTGTCCATAAATTCACTTTAATCTAACCGTGTCTGGCGCTCTATCCCACAGTCACGAAAAAAACAGCGCCCACGCTGTTTAATAGAAATTTGTTGAATCTGGGTTTGAGCGCCGAGGGACAGTCGCTATGACCAGTCACTACCTGTCGCTGCCTGGGGCGCTGTACTTTTGATACAAGTCAGTGAGTCGCTGTTCCTGAATAAGCAGCAGACAATAGATGGCCGCTTCTGAGTGGACCACTATTAACTGGAAAACCTTATTCAAGTTAACATTAACCCATTAGTTATTAACATAATCGAAGTATTTGAATGTGTTCAAACCTATTACTGTTAATTCCAAAACACATACACATATATAGATATAGACATGTCTACATGTATGGGTTACTATATATGCAATCAAGTACAATAACCAAATTGTTAAAGGTTAACCAAAATTTATTGAATCAAATAAAGAATCCAAATTGTGCCCTCATTTGGATAATCAAAATAATTGTCCCAAATCTTTACTCAGTGGGTGGCCTTGGTTGTGCTGACTCATCTGTAGGGGCCATGTTGGGGGCCAACAGTGCAGTAAAAAAAATAGACTGCTGCTGTATTAGCTGATGTAGCAACAACAAAGTTTGGTCCTGCCGATCAATGGAGCGGTTGATAGCAGTCACCAATTCTGCCTGTGGTTGATTTCTCAGCTCCCGTACCTCTTGTCTCAGGTCACGTATTTGTCATTGGTCCACCAGCGATTGTTTTTCCAACGCCGCAATGCGCTCCTGGAGTCTATCACGCGGCTGTTGGTGACTGTTGGCCTCCAGCATCCGGCTCCCTAACTCATACAGTTCAGCACTGGTGGGGACACCCCTTGGTGTTGGTTGCGTAGTTGTCTATAATAAAAATGCATATTTAAAATTACTGAATGTATTTTGCATATCCAACTTTTTAATCCCCATCTATGGTTTTATTATAATGTACAGTTTGTGCTGGCTCAGAAGGCTGACCACATGGCACTTGGGAGGAGGCCACATCCTGGGTTGCCGACAAGGATTCCTCCTAAGATCAAAGTATGGTGTATGTAACATGTTTTTCCATGACTGTCCCAAAAGAAAATTACATTTTTCACAACCATAAACAACTGATCAATAGTACCTGAGTGTGGTCCTCCTCAAATAGTTTAGGTGTCTGGCTGCCAGGAAGGGGCAAATCATCATCCGATAATGGCGGCAACATCACATATACTAAATAGAAAAATTGTTTTTTTTTTGTTTTTGGTTTCATTGTGTCTCAACTTTGTATCGATTTAATGCATTTAAACTTGATCCAAAAGGTCAATCAACACATCCTTTACATGTATGATATTTCGGGAAGGAAGCTCATTGTTAAACAATAAAGGTCAACTCATTGTGTGGCCACAGATCATAATCACATGTTTAAACATTCATGTCCAGACTTAGCCCATCACTAGAGCTTTGCCCTAAAAATACATGGGTCATACCAAATGTCAATAGGCCACATACATGTAATGATCAACAACAACAACATCCTTGCATAAAATTTCTTATTCACATTCTTACCCTCATCCCTAGCAGCCGCGCTTTGAAGGGCCCTTTCAGGACCAGTACTTCCTGTATTCGGGCCTAATGAAAGGAAACATAATTGTTATTACTTTAAGCTGGCATAGTATTGCTTCAATATATTTATTCAAATGTGACCAACAGAAAGGCCACCTGTTTTTTCCAGTTTACTTATTTTTCCCTGGTTACATAGTAAACGTTTGTTTAATAAACCAAAACAACTATACAGCTTTCAATGTGATGTCTCATGGTTTTTCATGTCAAAAATTGTTGGGATACACATTAAAAAACAAAATCAAGAAAGAATACAGTATGCTTTGCACTACACACCAACAGTGTCCTGTAGGCCTGCAATACAGGAAGTGGGGTCCAAAGATGAAGCTTGGACTTGGCCTACAATTCAAAAACATCATACATTTAAATCAAGAACTTTAATTAGTCAAACTAAATTAAGCCATACACTTTGTTGCCAAAGAGTATGTAGAATCATGAGGAGATGTTGATGCAATTCTGAGGGCATCTATTTAAAATGAAAATTTACAAGTAGCCATTGTTAATGTAGGCACTATAAATAACAATCAAGACCTATACCTTGCAAATAATTCATCCAGAATATTTACCTTCCACATCAGAATGGGTTAATGTGAAGGCTGGTGGAAGGGCAGGAATCTGGGACCCATCTGCGTCTGAGTCCTGTGAGTCCTCATGTGACACTAAGGAAAACAAAAGAGAAAGGTTTTAAAAACATTACATAGGTGTAATATGATACTTACCATGACCTACTTTTAGGAGTAGATTGAGGTTACAAACAAATTTTGTTAGACATGAATATGAACAGCCTGTGGTGTCATCCCCAGCATCCACGCCCTGCAACCAACAAAGGGGGATCTTGCACTTCAAAATCTCCTCATATGGCTTATATTTACTCTTTGGTGCCTGCTTCGTCCCACTGTCAATAAGAAGATCAGACTTCATCTTTACCATAAGGGCCCTTTGCAAAGTGTAGAAGTGTTTCTTGCAGGCTGTGCCACTACGTGGATATTGAGCTGTGCTAGTAAGCTGCTCACCAATGGCATCCGACAATTTGCTCCTTTCTTGTTTGCCTAAACACTGACTTTGGGAGCCAAATAATAACTCCCACTTAGCCAGTGTCAGACGCACAAGAGTATTATTATCAGCCAAATTAAATTCTGGCTGCGTGCATAGGCACGCTTGGGCTTGGGTGGGGCTCCATCTTCAGCCTGCGCCCTTTTCCTTGAGGAAGGTCTGCGGCCACCACACACACCACTGTTACTGGACCACCAGGAGACAGCAGTGGCAGGCAGATTTCCAGAATTTGGCTCCATCCTGTAGCTGCACACACCACCAACCCACAAACACACAAGGACGCATGCAAACTACAGAATGGCAACAATTGCAGAATGTGGCTGGGACTTTTTATGTGCTTTATTACCCAATCACAAACAGGGGCAGTTAATTGATGGAGACATACAATGCAAGTGTGTGTATCTACATCTTGACTACAATGAATGAGGTATCAAAGCATGTGTTGAAGACAATAAAGTAATCAAGAAGCAACTTACACAACCAGATACACATTAGTAATTACTTGTAACCATATATCTGAACACCATTTAAAATGGTGTTCATAAAACGGCTATTTGAAAGTTTAAATTTGTAACTTGGATTGGCCCATAGATGTCTGTGCAACCAGATCCACACAACGACGCTATTATTAATCCACTAGGCATTTCCGCAACACCTGTGGTAAGCTAATTACAGACCGGAAACAGCTATCAAACGCAAGCGAAGGCTAACCGGACCATACCTTTGTATAAGTTAAGTATAAATTTGGATTACATTATTCATTCTTATCTTGATACACTGTGGCAAAGGCTCTGGTGTTTTGTGCATGTAGCTTTCCCATAGGTGCCAGGAACTGGCTTGTTGGGTATCTTGATTACTGTCTGTGGCTTTGTTGTGGCTTTCTGGCATCAGTGCCGTTTCTTTGGGAGATTTATTTGGGTGGTATCTGCAAGTATTGTGTAGGATACAGCAAGTGTGGATTGTTTTGGGGACCTTTTGTGGGTTGTGCATCAACTCCCCTCTTGGTTGTGCCAAACTTGGAAAGCATACTTTCAGTAGGCTGCTGGTTGTTTCCATTATACATCTGGTTTTGTGTTGAGCTGCATTTGTGCGTTTGTCTGAGGATTTGGATTGTTTGTGTACGTGGATTGCGTGTGTGTTGTGAGATTGTTTAAATTCGATTGTGGGAGTGCATGAGCTATGGCCAGTGAGTGTGATGTGGATGTTGGGGTTATGTTTGGGGTATGGAAGTGTTGTGGCAGCGCAGAGGAAGGTCAGGAATCAAGGGAAGAGGGTGCTGTGAGGCTTAGGGCACCCCGATCCTTTGGCATCCGCCTACTGGACCACCAGGAGACAGCAGTGGCAGGCAGATTTCAAGAATTTGGCTCCATCCTGTAGCTGCACACACCACCAACCCACAAACACACAAGGACGCATGCAAACTACAGAATGGCAACAATTGCAGAATGTGGCTGGGACTTTTTATGTGCTTTATTACCCAATCACAAACAGGGGCAGTTAATTGATGGAGACATACAATGCAGGTGTGTGTATCTACATCTTAACTACAATGAATGAGGTATCAAAGCATGTGTTGAAGACAATAAAGTAATCAAGAAGCTACTTACACAACCAGATACACATTAGTAATTACTTGTAACCATATATCTGAACACCATTTAAAATGGTGTTCAGAAAACGGCTATTTGAAAGTTTAAATCTGTAACTTGGATTGGCCCATAGATGTCTGTGCAACCAGATCCACACAACGACGCTATTATTAATCCGCTAGGCGTTTCCGCAACACCTCTGGTAAGCTAATTACAGACCGGAAACAGCTATCAAACGCAAGCGAAGGCTAACCGGACCATACCTTTGTATAAGTTAAGTATAAATTTGGATTACATTATTCATTCTTATCTTGATACACTGTGGCAAAGGCTGTGGTGTTTTGTGCATGTAGCTTTCCCATAGGTGCCAGGAACTGGCTTGTTGGGTTTCTTGATTACTGTCTGTGGCTTTGTTGTGGCTTTCTGGCATCAGTGCCGTTTCTTTGGGAGATTTATTTGGGTGGTATCTGCAAGTATTGTGTAGGATACAGCAAGTGTGGATTGTTTTGGGGACCTTTTGTGGGTTGTGCATCAACTCCCCTCTTGGTTGTGCCAAACTTGGAAAGCATACTTTCAGTAGGCTGCTGGTTGTTTCCATTATACATCTGGTTTTGTGTTGAGCTGCATTTGTGCGTTTGTCTGAGGATTTGGATTGTTTGTGTACGTGGATTGCGTGTGTGTTGTGAGATTGTTTAAATTCGATTGTGGGAGTGCATGAGCTATGGCCAGTGAGTGTGATGTGGATGTTGGGGTTATGTTTGGGGTATGGAAGTGTTGTGGCAGCGCAGAGGAAGGTCAGGAATCAAGGGAAGAGGGTGCTGTGAGGCTTAGGGCACCCCGATCCTTTGGCATCCGCCTACTGGACCACCAGGAGACAGCAGTGGCAGGCAGATTTCAAGAATTTGGCTCCATCCTGTAGCTGCACACACCACCAACCCACAAACACACAAGGACGCATGCAAACTACAGAATGGCAACAATTGCAGAATGTGGCTGGGACTTTTTATGTGCTTTATTACCCAATCACAAACAGGGGCAGTTAATTGATGGAGACATACAATGCAGGTGTGTGTATCTACATCTTAACTACAATGAATGAGGTATCAAAGCATGTGTTGAAGACAATAAAGTAATCAAGAAGCTACTTACACAACCAAATACACATTAGTAATTACTTGTAACCATATATCTGAACACCATTTAAAATGGTGTTCATAAAACGGCTATTTGAAAGTTTAAATTTGTAACTTGGATTGGCCCATAGATGTCTGTGCAACCAGATCCACACAACGACGCTATTATTAATCCTCTAGGCGTTTCCGCAACACCTCTGGTAAGCTAATTACAGACCGGAAACAGCTATCAAACGCAAGAGACGGCTAACCGGACCATACCTTTGTATAAGTTAAGTATAAATTTGGATTACATTATTCATTCTTATCTTGATACACTGTGGCAAAGGCTGTGGTGTTTTGTGCATGTAGCTTTCCCATAGGTGCCAGGAACTGGCTTGTTGGGTTTCTTGATTACTGTCTGTGGCTTTGTTGTGGCTTTCTGGCATCAGTGCCGTTTCTTTGGGAGATTTATTTGGGTGGTATCTGCAAGTATTGTGTAGGATACAGCAAGTGTGGATTGTTTTGGGTACCTTTTGTGGGTTGTGCATCAACTCCCCTCTTGGTTGTGCCAAACTTGGAAAGCATACTTTCAGTAGGCTGCTGGTTGTTTCCATTATACATCTGGTTTTGTGTTGAGCTGCATTTGTGCGTTTGTCTGAGGATTTGGATTGTTTGTGTACGTGGATTGCGTGTGTGTTGTGAGATTGTTTAAATTCGATTGTGGGAGTGCATGAGCTATGGCCAGTGAGTGTGATGTGGATGTTGGGGTTATGTTTGGGGTATGGAAGTGTTGTGGCAGCGCAGAGGAAGGTCAGGAGTCAAGGGAAGAGGGTGCTGTGAGGCTTAGGGCACCCCGATCCTTTGGCATCCGCCTCTCTGTATGGGATTTAAGTGACGAGCAGATCAGAAGCAGATTTCGTCTGCAGCACTACAATCCCTATATGATCAGATTAAGACCAATCGATCCATCCACCAGATGCACCCAATCCATCCCTGGCATTGTTCGCCTTTGTGCCATGTTAAATATAGTGGCACGGGGCAATTTCCAGGCAACCTCAGCCCTCCTCAGCGGGATCAGCCAGGCTTTAATGAGCCGAATATTTTACAAGGTAGTCCTGGCTATTTGCGACCTATATATATAAAATTTCCTGAGGATGAGGAGGAGGTTGCCAAGATTATACATGTGTTCTGCCGCATGGGAGGGATACCTAATGTGCTAGGGTGCGTGGATGGTACACATATCCCTTTCCGCCCTACCCGTGCACAGGAGCTGCATTATAGGAATAGGAAACAATTCCATTCCATGAATGTCATGGTGGTATGTGACCACGACATAAAGCTGAGGGCCGTGAGATCTGGCTTCCCAGGCTCATGCCATGATTCTTATGTGCTCCAGCAATCAGTCTTGTGCCGAAAGTTTAAGAACAATGACATGCCACCTGGATGGCTACTGGGTAATTAATAATCCTAGACAGAATAACAATAACAATATTATTTATTTACAATTACACAGCTATATAAGCCTAGGTTAAATGTATACATTATGTTCTAGGTACTTTACTAATTGCTATCTCGCACTTTGTTTATTCGACAGCGGACAAGGGATATGGGCAGAAAACGAGGCTAATGACTCCGGTCAGAAACCCACAGACATCTGGCCAAGTACGCTACAATGCAGCACATCGCAAAACCAGATGCATTGTGGAATGAACCATCGGCCTGCTGAAAGCACGTTTTCTCTGTTTGGCACGCCCAGGAGGAGAGATGTTGTACAGTCCACAAAAGGTCTCCAAAATCATCCTCGCCTGCTGTGTTCTACACAACATTTGCATATGCCACCAAATCAAACCCCCCGAGGAAACAGCACTGGTCCCAGAACACCCCAACATGGCCGCAGAAAGTAATGAGGATACCCAGACTGGGTTTGAGCGATGCCAAAGCATGATTACATCTTTTTTTCCGGTAAGTCAGCTCACCTGAGCTATACTACAACTACAGTACAACAAGGGCCTATTACAAATTACCAAAAAAATATGTGGGTGGTATAACATTACAATTGAAAAAAAATGGGTAGCTTAAATTTCTTAACATAAATATGTGGGTGGTTTATCATAGTGTAAACTAAAAAGTGGGTGGGTTATAATAGTTTAATCAAAAATGTGGTTGTTTTCTAAATGATAAAAACCACATTAGGGTGTTTAAACTACATTATTTCTAAATAAAAACACAAAATAACAACACCTTTGTCTCCATTACAGGCACCATGAAGATTGGGACAACTTCTTTGGAAAAGAAACATAACTTTTTCAAATAATATATGTTTAAATAAAAATTATTTGTATTTTAATTTTAAAAATCTGGTCACGTGTTATTTTGCTTATGTGATTGCAGATTTCAAACATTTACAGATTGATTTCTACACAACAGCATAGAAACGCTCAGGCGCTATATTGAATAAGGTGTGACAACTCAAGAGCGCCTCTAATGCAAATCTAAAACATCACATTTAACATTGGCAGCGTGCTTACCACTAATGGCAAGTAGCTCCTGAGGAGCCCTGTAATAGCGACTGACTGCTGATCGGGGCGGCCACTAGTGGTCGATCATAGCGCCGCAGTACAGACGCTCATCTGTCGCTACCTGGCGCTATTAGTGAATCAGCCTGCCCATTAGCACTCCACGTCTGCTGCCATTCATTTCAATGCATCACTGGTATCACTGGTTTTGCTACTGCAAAACTATTTGTGGTTTCTATTGCAGTTTTAAAGTACAAAAGCGCAGAGGTGTAGCAGACGTACAAGAAACGTCAGCACTAATGAAATACTTTTCATATCTAGAGAAGTGTGTCAGAGGCAGCGAGGAAGCATTAAACAATATATCACCTGTCTTCTTCCTCCCACGTTCGCTCAGGTTATTTCAGCTTCACATCTCGATTCAATTTCAAACACGGCTCTTGCAAACTTTGTTCGTGTAATTGAAAAATGTGTGATCAGGAGAATAACTACACAGGGGTCCCGTGTTCTTTGGATACTCTCCATCAAAAGGAAACCTCTGGAGGTCTGGCATTAAATATTTGGGTTTGGCAAGCTGCTGCACACATATACACTGGACAAGAACCATCCCATCCCAATAGTGTAAAAAAAAAAAAATATATATATATATATATATATATATATATTCAAAAATTGTGGGATCCCACGTGACCCACACTCCAAAACCTGCCCTGAATTATGGCACCACCACACTTATTGCAATACAAATATACTCATTTTATTATTTGACCAGTACAAAAATATTATTAAAAACAATTAAAAAACAGAATACATGCGGGGGCGCTATGGATAGAGGGTAGTCCTCTTAAAAACATATATACACCATAAATTGTGTCAATTATTTATACAACACGTGCTCCTATATACATTTTACAACACATAAAACAAACTAATTCTAAAACTCTATATATAATACATCAATCTGTATCATGATAAAGTGCCAATTACAGTGCTATACTTAAACTATTATAAATGCTCCTGAGGACACACCAAGGAAGGAACGATCAAAAATAAATGTGCTATATACATCACCATGAGAGAACCATGTAGCCACACGCTGTACCCCGCTGGGGTTTTGGTCTTTGCCCCCCCCCCTGGCACCCAGATCGGGGGGGGCCTGCTGTGTGAAACCCCCAGGACGCCCGATCTCACTTACCCTTTCCCAAGCCTACAGCTTATGTGTAGCCCTCTCATCTAATCAGCGCGCTCGGATTCGCTCGAGCCCCTTCATCCAGGAGCTTGTTTAATGCAAGCGATTCTGAGTGCACTGGCAGGTGCATCCACCCGCTACCCTTTAACAGGGAGCGTGCCTGCACCGGCCATTCACAAATGCCTGACGCGGGCACACACCCTGCTAAAGGTATAGCAGGGATGCGGCCGCTGCTCGCACAGGTGCTGTTGGACCGGTAATAAAGAAAGTTTAGGGGCGACCTGGGGGGTTTCACAGAGCAGGGCACCCCTGATAGAAGTGCTCGGGGGAGCGAGTATGCCTGCCCTGGAGTCTCAGAGTTTTGTTCCACTTTAAAGCTGCCCTGGCTGTCAACAGGACCCTGTGTCCACTGCTGCGGTCATGTGACTTCTGTGTGCTGGTAAGAAGTAATGCTCGTTATTGACTCTGCATTTACCCTTGAGCCTTCATCCCCTCTGCACACACACTGTCTGTATTTAACAGTGGATGAGATTTTTTTTCTTGATATTCATGGACCGTGACCTAACTCAACAAAAAGAGGAGCAATCACAAAAAGTGCCTAATGGAGCCTGAGCACAAAATACAGGCCTGCCTCTTAGAGTTATACTAAAGACAAGCCTGACTGTTGTCCCATATTAGGGTCGATTCAAAGAAACATGTAACAGCTTGGATTTGGGTGCCGATCATCCTATTTTTCCCGTACGCTCGTGCGTTCGTATGAACTTGCGAGTGATTCTATAAGCAAATACGTTTCTATCCTAAAATGTACGTCCGTTCGTATGGCAGTTCGGGAATCAGACCTATGTCAGTTTCCATCCTGAATTTTCCGTTTCATTTCTCAGGTTGCAACATTGGTTTTGCCCTTTTTCCTTTTTTGTCTGGACGTAAATCCTTCTGATCTTGCGGCTGCGCACTACAAACTTACCTCATTAAAGTGCATTCTAAATATTTGGTCTTTTATTTTTCTTTATTTCATTCATTTTGTAGTAACCAACCATTAATGAATGCATTTGCATAATAAAATCTTACTTTGTTTAATTTTTAGTTAACTTGCATTTTTTACTTGTGGATTTAATTTTAATATTTTGGCTTCAAATGGTACAACTTAAACCTCTACATACAGATTGCTCTCAAATATAAAAAAACACCCAGCAACTTCTGCATGTTATGAGTCTAGAAACAGCCAAGATGGCGGCTCAGGTATTCTCGGGCAGCCTGCAAACAGAAAGGGCCTTGTGACTGTGTTGCTCTGCATTCTTTGATTTCTGACCTTTCCGTGCCCCCAGCTCTGCTGTGTCTGTGCAAAATACAGCAGTAACCCACATCCTGCACTTTATCCCGCTCTCCTCTCCTCAGTAAGTGTGATGCATCTGACCAAAGATGTGCTTAAATAATTAAACAAAGCAAAGGTAAACAACTACACCAATAAATGCAATCTAAAAATATTATTCTAGTACATCAATTTAAAAATAAATAACAAAGGACATAAGTTTCTTTAATTAACGCAAATATATTGCAAAATAAAGGTTTACATGCAAAGGACTAATTAAGGTCCACATTAAAATGCTTTTATAAGGCATACATGAATCAGGTATGCATTGCCATACAATTTATGGCCTCGGCCATGCTGATACATGCAGTTCATTGGAGCTCAAGACGCGCAGACTCCTCCACATAGCCAAAAAACCTGTTCACGAACAGCAATCCGACTGCTAAAAGGTGTCGGCAGTGGCTTTCTTTTAACACGGATTTAGAGGTTTGAAAACTGTTCGCTGAATCACACCTAAACACATCCGATTATCCTAAGTTTTACGTTTTGATCCTAAGTTTTAGGATTTGATCCTAAGTTTTACGTTTTGATCCTAAAATTTAGGAACGAACTTCCGATGATCGTAAGAGCATATACGCATTCGTACGTAGGCTCGTGCGAGTCGGAAATGGCCAAAAAAACAGGAAAAAATGACTAACACCCACCCAAACTTACGATTCTCGATCCGAAATCAGTTAACTTTTGCTCTTTGAATCGAGGGGATTGTCTCGGGCTACATGTTGCACTGCCCTAAACTTCAATCCGTTTTCAGACTCTCTAGTTCCTAAGTTATCTTTAAAAGTATTAGGGCATTGGAGATGCAGAGAAAAAATTAAGAGAAACAGTGGGTGTGGCATGTGATGTAAGAACTCTGTGATGAGTGTGAGAGGGGAAAGGAGGGCGGGGTTTCGAAGATGTAGAGAGAGTAAGCCAATCAGGACGCCTGAGCAGGGAGTGAGGGGTGTTTCCATTCTTGGTCCACTGAAGATTAATCGACGGAACAGGTCAGCGTGGTTGGGACTAAAGGCTGAATGAGGAAGTGATTTTCCTCACTAAGGAGACAGACAGGGGAAGCACAGAGCTCCAGTCACTCAATGAAAGGTAAGCTACTGATATGTATTTTTTTTACTTTTGTCTGTGGCACGTCACATGAACTATGGTACATCACTCTCCATTCATTCCAATAGAGAGGGTGTGCCATAGTTCCTGTGACACGTCTCCAATAGCACAGCAGTGTCATGAGACGAGGGAGGGGCTTCGACGTCGGGCTATCCGGTAAGTTTGAAAACACTGGACTAGCAGCGATAGGACGTGACGTGAGCGGATCTGCGCACGCTGATTGGACAAGCGGCCACGCATGCGCCGTAGGACTTGGAAGAGGTGAGTTGGTTTCGGTGATCTGGGGGGTTTCACACAGCAGGGCACCCCTGATGCCCCGGGGGGAAAGAAACAGAACCCAGGATAGTCAAAATCATGGGTTTTGGTCCACTTTAAGTATCTTCTGAAAAACACCTCCCTCCTTGTCGGCCCAGGTACTAGTATTGTAGTCTCCGCTTGAACCTTATTCAATACTTTCCCATATTTAATTGTAGCAATCATGTCCCCCCTTTCCCTTCTTTCCTCCAGGCTGTACAAATAAAGTTCTTTAAGTCTTTAAGTCTCTTCTCGTACTACAGCAACATCACAACCTCCCTCTTCCTAGTGTTGACGCCTCGAGCTATGCAGCCTAGCATCCTTTTAGGATTCAAAGAAATGTATTAATATTCAAGCATAATAATACAGCATGTCAGAAAGTTAGAAGTCCATATGCACGGCATTGCAGTCAATAAACAGTGTCCAACGCTTCGGGGGTCTCAAATCCCCCTTCCTCAGGGAAGACTGGCAGTATGGTGTGGCGCGCTGAGAGTCGGTCGCACTGAGCTGGCGCTACCTTTTGCCCCCTGCAGCACTGTATTGGTGAGCACCCAACATACATCACGTTCATCAATGCCGGTCAGGTTACTACAGCGACTGAGGCGCTCTGTTACAGAGCCCGATACATGCTTACAGTGTCTACTAGCGGTCGCTCTAGGCTCCGCTATACCGATACCTGGCGTTAGTAGTGAATCAGCCTCCATGTATCCTCTAAGGCTGAAGTTATAGCATAGGTCAAGAGCAGGAATGGATATGGCCAACTCATTGGTACTGAAGCTTTCATATTGTATGGCAAATAATTTGGCAGGCATGGGTATTCCCCACTCATGGCCATAATTCTGAGGCTAAAGCATCGGGGGCAGAAAATGAACTGGGGATTCTTGGCTGGGAGCTTAAAGTGGGGCTAGGTGCAGGGTGCTGTGGGGGAAACTAGGGAGGCAGAAATTTGCGCTGTAGGCAAAACACATTTATGAAAGAGATTCTGGTGAGCGACTCTAGCAGCGCCATGTAGCGTCACATGTATTATTACAGGTGGCTCAGCGTATAGTGCCAGCGCTCTGGCTTCCAGAGCGCAAGGTATTACTTTTCGCTCAGTGTCGCTCTCCCATACATTTCAATGCCCATTCATTTGCTTGTGTTTAAACAGTGTGTTTTAAATTTTTTTTTTTTTTTTTTTCCTCAAATCATTGTGTGACCTCTCCTGGCTGCAAACAAACACTTTTATACATTTTTTTGACTTTTTATATTTTTATGGGGTGTAAGAAATAGCAGGCCAGCCAGGCCCCAAAGCAGTGAGGCCCACTGGAATTCTCTGCGGTCTCCCTATGGCCAGTCTGCTCTACCCCCTTTTACACACCTTTATCAGCAAACAGACAACCTTACCTAGCAAGCCTTTTCCTATGTCACTTATAAACATATTAAAAAGATTCCTGTAGCCATAACAGAGTTGCTGCATTTTTTTCATTTGGTGAACAGCACTGTCTGATTTCATAGACGTCTGGCAGTGTCTGATTGCTGCTGCTGCCACTGAATTAGTGACGGTCAGGTAAAGGTGGTATTTCATTTCCCGGAGGAATGGCTTATTTTAGCTCGCCGGGTGGAAATCCCGCTCCTGAATTCCCTGTAACATGCCAGGACATGGCAGCTGCTGACGTCAGTAAAGTCTTACATAATGCTCCTATTTTTACTCTCCCTCCGGCGGTGCAAATCTGCGAACCCAGCGTTGTGCCAACTGCCAGGCGGCCGGACATTTGCTGGGGCCACCCCAGCCTGGACGCGACCCTGCTCATTCCAAATGACATCTCAGCAAGCTAATATGATTATAGTATTTCTACCTGTCGCCTTTGTCACAAAGGGGACAGGTAGAAATACTATAATCATATTAGTTCTACACTTGGCCAGCAGAGCACCACAATGACCAGCAATCTTAGGGCCTTATTCATGAAGGGATAGCACCAGGTAGTGCCTGTACAGCGGCAGGTGAACACCGGACACGGCACGCAATTACACATTTATGAAGCCGAATCTGGTGAGTGACTAGAACAACGCCATGTAGTGTCCGATTCATCATTATCCCAGCCTCAGCGTACAGCGCCGGCGTTCAGTCTTGCAGAGCGCCACGTATTACCTGATGATCCTTAAATCCCTTTCCTGATCCCAATTTTTTTTTATCCCCCCCAAAAAACACAAACCTTCTGACATGTATTTTGGGCAAGAAAATGACTTTTTTGAAAACTTTTTGTATTAATAATATTTTTATGCAGAATTGTCCTTACATGTCTGGTAATAAAGTGTTCATGTTACAATGTTATAACAATGTAATTCCATATGTTTTTTCGCTTTGTTTTTGGTTGTGGTTCTTTCCTGGCACCTTGCAAAGTGGTAGTTTCCACGGAGCGCGTGGGTAAAGAGGCACCAGGACTCAGCGGGATCTCCAGCCAGATTATTGGGTGATAGGATTTCTTTACACACTTCTTATTTCACTTTAGGTTTTTTATAAGTTTTTTGTGGGTTTGGTTATTGGATTTGCTTAGATGCACATGTCTTATCACATGATAATTGTGGGATTTATTATCATTCAAATCAATACTGTGTAGTTTCTCACATTTTTTGAATATAGACAGTTTGTATTAATTTTCTACTGGTTCACATATATATATATTTTTTTGTATTGTATTATTATCTTTGCACAATGACACCCCCTGATGGCTTGAGATTTTTCCCATTGAGTTACTATGGTTTTTAGTATTGCTGTATGAGCTCTATTTTTAATATTATGTAAATAAATTTATAATTAGAAATATATTTTATTGTGGCATGTCCTGATTGAACTTTAGATATACAGATTGGTGGTGCAGATTTTTTTGGTGTTTGTATTTTGTGGGGTACTGGGCCCCACACTACTTTTTGTTGCAATTTTATTGCTTTTTGTTACACTAAATCTTTCTTGCACACCATCTTATTATTATTATTTTTCTTCAATTAGTAGTGGTGCAGGGACAATCTATTGTTGGTTTCTCCTTTTTTCGCTTTGTTATTAGTGGATACATGTACAAACACAGACTTTAATCACACAGCCTCTGGCGCTATGGGCTACAATTACATGATTTTGAGCGCCGGCGATGTTTGTGGCTGTTTTTTTTTATGAATGTGGTGTTAGTCAGTCGCACTGAACTGGCGTTATGGTTCACTCACATACAGCGTAGTATAGCGACTCACATATCATATTCATCAATGCCGGACAGCGACTGAGGCACTCTGAAACAATGATCCATGGCCGAGCACAGTGACTACTAGCGGGCTCTCTGAAATTCTCTCTAAAAACGCTCATCTGTCGCTACCTGGCGTTAGTAATGAATCAGCCTGCCCGTTAAAGGAGCTGTATCGCAAAATCACTCAATATTAAAAATCTGTATGTACATTCTTGATAGTGTGAGGATACATGTGTATTGCAAGCCTTTCATAAATAATCACAAGAAACTCAAATGCTACCCTTGGGTAGCAAGGGGCTCACCGACCTGGACCACTTATCATTGTTATGGGCGGTTAAATTTCTTGGCATTTTTAGTTACATGTATTATTTTGCAAGCCTCATTGTCCATACTTACATTGAGGATACTTACATTTGAGTTTCTTGTGATCATTTATGAATGACTTGCAATACACATATATATCTTTGTTGATTAGCACAAAAGCACTTTATAGAAAGCAGAATTGAGGTGTGAGGTGCGGTTGACACTTTAATAATTACTAGCACTTTATTATGTAGTAGGGGTAAATTATCTGTTTTTTATAGTTTACAGACTTCTTGTGATATTTAAAGGGATAGACCATTGTTTGGGCACAATAAGGGGTAGATTTTCTTGTGTATATTTTATTATTAATTGTGATCTTACTGCCTTAATTAACTTTATCATTTACAAAATTATGTATAAAACCAAATCATTGGATGTATTATCTAGTTCCAGGGAAGGGAGCATGTGTTTTTAATCTTGTCTTGTGTATTGGTGTGTCAGTATTTTTAAGGTCCTATTGTGGCCACTAATAAAACTATTTTATATCTTATAAGCTTGGTCAGAGTGCCCATATGTTCCGAGTTCCATAAAAAGTTTCTGTTACGGCATTTAATAAGACTTTATGTCTGCTGAATACTTAACTCCGAAGAATACCAATTTGGAATACCCAACTGATAGGTTTACGGGTTTTGATCCGCTATAATTCTAACCAAATATTAAAATGCCTATAAAACACAATAATATATTGGGATAGTAAAGATACCATTGTTGAATAATAAAAGTGCCTCTATACTGACACCTAATGGATATATATAGTAGTGTAAAAAGAAAGAGGGTAATGGTAAGCAAGCATACTATCTGGTGCCCTCCTTAGCCTCCATACATGTATGCCAACTCACCTTACAAGCTCATGCTAAATTTGCTCATTATTTTAAAGCAGGGGTGCATAACCTCTTTAGGTCTAAGGGCATTTTCTATTTGTTCCACTTCAAGGGGCCGCAATAAAACCTAAACAGAGAAAACACAAACAGTTCCCTACAGGAAAGCTGTAAATTCAAAAGCACTGTATATTATTTTATGTATACACAAAGGTGAGCAGATGTGGTGTGGCTGACCTTTGGGGTTGCACAGGGCGCCATCCTGATTTTTCTGTAAGGGGGTGCGAGGAGACACCACTCCTTTCTCTTTCTCTTCCATCTGTCTTTCATATCAGTGATTCTCTTTCTTTCTCTCTGTCCCTTTCCCCTTTTTTATCATCTCATTTCCACACCCCCCCCCCCCATATTCTCCTTTCTATATTTGTTTCTTATTTTCTTGTTCAAGCCCACTCCTCCTTTTACATTTTCATCTCTCTTCCACGTTCCTTTCATTTCTTTCTCTTGTCACCATCCTTCCATTCCCACCTTTCCACCTTGCCTGTATATTCTTTATCCATGCTTCTCTCTTTTCATATTTCTTCTTCTACTTCTTCTTTTACACTTTCCCCATCTCCCTTTTCCACATTCCCTCCGTCTCTCTATATATAGTCACCTTCCACCTTCTATCTCACTATTTTTCACTTTGTTTTCCTTCATTTTTCCTTCTTTTTTCTTCTCTCCATTGTTAACATATTTCCTCATCTCTCTCTCTCTCTATATATATATATATGTATATATATTCTACCCTCTGTTCTCTCTTTTTCTCTGTCCCTTTTCTGGGTTCCCTAAATGTGAGTGTACAGTATGTGTTTGGGGGGGGGGGGGCATCATCCTGAACTCCTGCACAGGGTGACATCTCACCTAAGGCCGGCCCTGGTGGGCAGACATGCAGCAGGAACAAGTGGGCCTTGGTGAGACAGAAAGAGGCAACAAGAGCAAAAGTAGTAAAAGATGGGTAGAGGTGAGGAGGGAAGAGATAAGCAGAGGTGGGTGGATGTAGGCGGAGTTGAGATGGGTAGAGGTGAGTTGGGGAGAAGTGGGAAGATCTAAGTTGAGATTGGCTGAGAGAGCGAGAGATGAGGAGAATGGTATGGTAGGTACAGTGGTGCACACAGAGTTTGGGCCTGGGGGGGCGGTTTGAGCGGGGGGTGAGTGTGTACCAGAAGAGATGTGGCACCTCATGAGAAGCATACCACTCCACTTTTCAAGAGTGCAGCCATTTCATAGTCCCCATGTAGACAGAGCATCAAAAATGAAAATCGGAATGCCCCACTGTGTGAAATGCTCCAGATTGCCTAGTATACTTACCTCACCAAGGTTGCCATGGCACACGTGTGGGCTGCTCTGCCATCTTTGGCTTCCCTCTGTCTGATGCACACACCTGGTCCTCCAGTATTTGCCCTCTCCAACTCTGCTGCAGATGGGTCCTTGCTTCTGTTGAGCCTTCCGCTAGGCAAGGTCACAGACGTGGGTCAGTGGCCCTGGGAGAGTGGATAGGTGAGTGATAGAGGACAGTGACAGGGGGTGGAGGGGTAAGGTGAATGGTAGAGGACAGCAGCAGGTGGTGGAGGAGTTAGGTGAGCAGTAGAGGACAGCAACAGGGGATGCAGGGTTTAGGTAAGTGGTAGAGGATAAGGGCAGGAGGTGGCGGGGATAGAGCATTAATTGGACAGGATTGTGTGTGCCAGAAAGGTGAGTTTTTACTATGATTGGCTCTTAATGAACAGGTAGATCTCTGATTGTATGCATCTATTTATCATCCCCCTAATTGCGCATAGTAAGTGATAGAGATAAGGTATGGTATGTGCACAGGCAGCCTATCTCTGCATTAATTTGTATTATCCCTGTTCGTTGCCGCCTATTTAACCCTAATGGGGTCAGATGGTGCAGTTGTAAATAAATGTATTGTGTCCTTTCTTTTTTTGGTTTATAATTCTAAGTAGTTTTTCTGCTGTGGGTTGTAAAATCTATAGTGTGAACTGTATCAGATCTGAATCAGCATGTCACTTGTATCAGACTAATCTGCTTTCCAAGTGGATTGTGTACGAATGATATATCTTTATTTTTGTTACATTCATCTTGTTACACATGTCAGACACAGCTGCCTGTATAAGATACTTTTCTTTGGAGAGTGTTATAAGTTGTTATAGTGATAACCTTTGTATTATGTATCTGAATGTCCAGATCTTATTACTTTTATTAAAGCCTAAATTCAATTGATGTTTTACATATTTTCATATACATAGTGTGCATCTCTGATCCTCTTTTGATGTATATATGTACTGAGGGTCACCTGTATGGAGAAAGTTTATCAAACTATTGTACCAGACGTGTTCATCAGAGCTGTGGAGCCCAAGTTGGAGTCATGGAGTGGGAGCTAGTTTTCGGAGTCAGAAAATGAGTTCCGACACCCACCGTTCACCTAGTTTACTCACCTTGCCATCGGTTCCCACGGCACATGTGCTGGCTCTCCTCCAATCACTGTTCTGTTCCATGCATATGCAGAAAAAGCATAGAAATAGCAAGATGGCCCGCACATGCACCATGGGAGCATGGATCAAGGTGAATCAATTGATTCTGGGGGGCTAAATCGGGACTCCCATGTAATGCAACTCAAAACTTAATTTTAAGTTTTAGAGGGAAAACTACAATAGAATTGTATTAAACACATTCTTTTCAAGAGGAACAACCACTGGCCTAGAGTCTATAAGGCTCGAGGGGCAGTGGTTACCCTCTTTGGGGGCATCCCAGTTTGGAAACCCTTCGGGAACGCTGTTAGACCCACATTCCCAGCAAGCTCATTGTGAATGCACGGGCCATGGTGGCATCCTTCAATGAAGTGGCTGCAGGGATACCAGCCGCTTCCCCTCCATGCTGCTTTATATGCAGCTCAAAGACATGCGCTTTATGGAACGCTGATTAAAGGAGAGCGGGCTCATGCGCTGTGTGATCACCGATGAGGTAAGAATATTGGGTGTTTCTTAGAGCGAGACATAATAAATCAGGATGCCCCCTAGATGAGGAACAAAACCCGGCATGTTGTTCCTCTTTAAAGTAGACCAAAACCCACCCTGGAGTCTATGAGAGTCCAGGTCAGACATACTCACTCCCCCCCGGGGCATCCAGATTCAGGATGCTCCTCTGTGTCAAACCCCACCCAGGTTGCCCGAAAACTCACCTTCTTTCCCAGTCCAACGGCGCATGTGTAAGCAGTAGCCACATCCCCGCTATCCAGACAACTGTAATAGGCCAGTGCGGTCACACTCCCTGTTAAAGTGAAGTGGGGGATGCGTCCGCCAGCATACTCGGATCCTCTTGCTTTAGACGAGCTCTCGGACGAGAGGCTGCACATGCACCGTTGGACTGGGGAGAGGTGAGTTCGTTCAGGCAACCTGGGGGGGTTTCACACAGCTAGGCATCCCCGATTGGGGTGAAGAACCTAAACCCAGGATAGCCAAAATCATCCACTTTAAGACATTTTTTATATCTACCTCTATCTAGACCTTCCCCTCGATTCAAAGAGCAAAAGTTAATTGATTTCGTATCGAGAATCGTAAGTTTGGGTGGGTGTTTGTCATTTTTTCTTGTTTTTTTGGCCATTTCGTATTCGCACGATCGTTCGCGCATAGACGTATATGAACATACGCATTTCGTACGAGAATCGTATAATTTGCGTTAGTTCGTGTGTTTTTCCCGTCCAAATCGTATTATTTGCGTCCGATCCTATTTTTTACGTCCTTCACATGGGCTTGCGCCCAATTCAGAGAGGTGATTGCTAATTGTTTGGAAGCCCATTAAAGAGCTGCTTTACGAAATGTTTGCCGGCAGCTATTTGGCCTCGGGAGTAGGATGGAGCGGAGCGAGTTTGTGGCACATCAAGGGCTTATGCTTTTTGGCATTGAGTTGATCGAGATGTCTGAGAGCAGATTGCCCCTGCGTCGTCGCATGAACATCGATAGCATGAATGATGTTGAGCTGTTCGAGCTGACCAGGCTTAATCGCGCTTCCCTCCATAAATTATATAGTGAGCTGCGGCCATGGTTAGCCCGCACCACAAGGAAGGGGCATGCAATTTCAGGTATGACCAAGATGCTTGGCTGCCTGCAATTTTTGGCGAACGGCTCGTTCCAGAGGCTGGGTGCCCTCTCTGTGGGGATGTCACAGCCTACGCTGAGCCGCGCACTGTCTAAATTTTTGGAAGGCATGGCTGCCATAACTCAAAAATATATTTATTTTCCAGATGATATGGCAGCCAGAAACGCCATTAAGCTTGGGTTTTATAATGTGGCCGACATGCCCAACGTTATTGGTGCAATTGACTGCACACATGTGGCACTCGTACCTAGGGCAGCCGACGAGTATATATATAGGTATTGAGATTGGTTATTATGTTGCCCAACGTGTCATGTAACCTGTTTTCCTTTGCGGCAGCATATTTGTTTATCCCTCATTTGTGTAGCTGCTTTATCTCGGCTTTTCATTAGTCTTTCCCAATAGAGTGCAGACATGTTTTGTGGTTAATTTATTAGTTTGGGTCAAATATCAATTACCCTTTTTGTATGTTTTTGCCTTAAGGAATCGTAAAATGGGACACTCACTTAATGTCCAGGCCGTGGTTGGTCCGGATATGCGGTTTATGAGTGTCCTTGCCGGCTACCCCGGATCGTCCCACGACTCCTATATCCTCCGGCGATCTGGGTTGTTTCGGAGATTTGAGGCAGGTGAATTTTCGGGGGCATGGCTGCTTGGTAAGTGTGTCCTATTTGTGTGTTATTAAATGTGGCATTAATCTTGTATTTGTTGATATGTTTGTTTTGGAAAACTTTACATAAGCGTCCAACTGCCTTTTTCTTGGCTCATATATTAGGAACTTACCCAAAAAATCCTTGTCTCGCTTTGGCCTTCAGAATGTTTTCCCTTTAGTTAGGATGTCTGTAAGTTCCTTGTGCCTAAATATATTGGTTTGGAGTTTATACCCAAGGATCTTTGACCTTTGGCTCCTTTTGTACTATTGGTCTTTAAATGTCAAAGTGGACTTAAACTGCATACATTGTAGTTTCCAGTGAAATGTGGATAGGGATCTTTGACATTTGGCTCCTTTTGTACTATTGGTCGTTAAATGTCAAAGTGGACTTAAACTGCATACATTGTAGTTTCCAGAGAAATGTGGATAGGCCCTCAGCAGCATCCTAATTGTAACATGTCTGAAAACTACAAATATATGTAAAATACAAATACCCTTGGCCGTGCAGATGTTTGTTAATTAATTGGTATATAGAAGTGCCATTTTTATTTAGGTTATACCTTAGTGCAATTTTTGGGGGCCCTAATGTGCCCTGTTTTTTTTGGGGAACACTTTACCTTACATCATTATGATATCTGTGAAATTTTTGGTGTTGGTTGTGTTGCCTTTTTAATTTTGATTACATTTAATTCTCTGTTTAAGGTGATTCCGGGTACCCACTTCTACCCTGGCTCATGACGCCTGTGCTGCGGCCCCAGGATGCCTCTCAGGAAGCGTATAACCGTGCGCATCGCAAGACCCGGGCTGTTGTGGAGAGGGCCTTTGGTCTGCTGAAGACACGTTTTCGTTGCCTTGACCATACTGGGGGGGCCCTGCAATATGATCCCAAGAAAGTGATCGACATTATAATGGCATGTGCTGTTTTGCACAATTTTGCCATCATGGAACGTGTCCCACGTTATGTGGACAGCCTGCCCTCTTCAGCCGTCGAGGATGAAGTCGAGAATTTTGAGGGGCCCCCCAGTGAGTCTGGCCAATCTGTTCGAGCCAACCTGATCAGCCAGCATTTTACTTAACTTTTTTCCCTGTCTCACCATTCTGTATGTCTGTGTTATCCTTTTTGTTACATATGTTGTTTTGCCGTAATGTGGCATTACCTCTAAGTAAAACATTTAGACCTTAATTGTTGCCTAATGTATTTCATGTAGTTTCCTTAGCTTTAGCTTTGCATTGTTACACCTCTTCAAACCAAAATTATCTGGTTTAGCCCAAGCTGTTAAAAATGTCTTCCCACTAAAAACGCCACAAGTATTGTAAGTGAATTTTTTGTTTTACTTTGAAAAGGAAAAATTATAGTGCTTAACACAAATCAGTCCACATACATCTGTGGTAACAAATGGATAACATTAAAAAAAAACATCGAGCACATCTACACCTGGAAGTGAGTGGCACAACCAAACAAGGACACCCAGTCCAAAGGCCAGCCTAGTCCAGTCATTAATATTGCCTGTGCCCAGGGATATTTGGGCATGGCCATAATGTCACACAAACATGTCTGCAAACAGGAGGAGCACCAACCAAATACATAGGTAAAGCCATAAGTGGCCACATAAACTCCACATAGACCTATGGCATTGGCTAGTGGCCTTAAGCATTACTCTAAGGAGCTATATGGGAGCAAATACAAAACACAACCTGCCAGAGCAACACAAAATGGATTGTTTGAAACCTCAAAGGACAAGTAAATACAGTGGGGGTTAAGAGAAAAGATGTCCCACACACCCATGGCTTAATAGGGTGGCTGCCCATAATACCCAGGTGGAGGTCCAGGTGGAGGTCCATGGGAATGGGACCTAGCCTGGGCCATGGCAGCATTGTGAATTTGAAACTGCTCCACAATGTTTCTCTGCATATTGGTCATCTCAGCCATGGCTGACTGGATGCCATTACTTGCATTGGCCACGTTGCTGTTGAGGGTACGCAACTCCGCGAGGATGCCCTGTAGACTGGTATGGATGTTGACCATGTCGGCATGCCTTTGCTCACGCTCTGTAATGAGCTGGGCGTCATAAGAGTCCCTTTGTTGGGTCCATAATTGAAGCAGGGCACTCTGCCTCCCCTGGGAAATTGTGGGGCGGCGTAATGGCGTCCGCCGCACAATTACCCTGGCTCTTGGGCGTGCCCTGCCGCGTGGTGTCGTACCCTCAACAGCAACCGGCCTGCTTTGCAAATCCTCAGCAGCAGAGTGAACACTGGGGACTGTAGTGTCAGTCTCCCCATGTGCAAGCACAATGGATGGAGATTCACTCTGCTGCTGAGGATTGGCCAGAGAAACATTATGGAGCAGTTCCAAATTGGGACCCAGGGGGAGTTCATCCGACGTGCCCTGTACGGAGACATCATCATCTTCCTCCATGTCCTGGATCTCTTCCATGAGTGTGCGGGTCTGTAGGGACATATAAAAAAAAAAAAGGCTAAGTTGGCGTCCAAATTTTGGATTTCAACAGTTTAACACATTCTTAAGCACTTGTTAGTATTTATGCTACTAAATTAACTTACCGAAAATCTCTGATCTGGGCTCCTATGCTGTACGGACCTGGTAGGCATAACCAAACTGGGGGGTGAGTTTACCCTTGCTGAGGGATCATGCTGGGCTGAAGAAGAGAAAAACAAACCACGTAAACACACACACATAACCTTTTTTAGGATAGGTAATCAAATATAGCTCTATTTGTAATATTATTCAACTCTAGAGCAATGGTGACCTTTGTTCAAACACACGCAAGTTTACATAGGTGCAATGTCTCTGAAAAACTGCTAAGTGACCTCAGTTCTAAGTCATGAAGTGTACCCAGTCAGCATACAACTTTCAAGGCACATTTTTGGATTTAGCCTACCATTCGCTAGGTCCGGGGTACTCAAACAATTGTTGGAAACGCCCATTTCAAGGTATGTGGTGAGAGGTGAATGTCTGGCCATGGTGCTGACGCAGGGGGTGTCTAGTTAAAAATAAATACACTGGTGGAGGGGCTGGAGATTTCAAAGTGCCAACTAATAAAGGCTGCTTGCCCTTGCTGGGCTGGATGGGCCAGAGCTGAGGGGACAGGGATTGGATGGCTAAAGGGGGGAGTTAACGTATTGATGGTGATGGGATGGATGGAGCCAATCTGTTACAAATGTATGGGGCTTATGTGGGGGGGGGCATGGGGGGACTGTGGCAGATGGGCCAGAGCAGGGGCAGCGGGACACGATTGTGGGCAGAGAAATTTTGAAAAAGTTACTGTGTACCTTGCAATGCCACTTCCTGTGCAGTACTTCATATTGCAATGCTATGTTTCAGGGAGCCATGACATTGGGCAGGAGACCAACCACTACATGGCCGATCAAGGGGGCAGCTCTGAGCACGTCAACACAGAAGTAACTGAGTGCAGGGCTGTCTGGGCAGGGGTCCTTGAATGTGGTGCCAAGGTCCGCATTGGGACCCCGGGCCGCCAGTTGAGTCTCGCTGCTCTAGGTCAGATATGTTTGTGGGTGGCTAATTAAATTGTTAACTCAAACAAAACTCACACAACCAAAAGGCAACCCATACATAATGATGTGTGTTTTGTGATTGATTCCAAATATCTCACTTATCTTGCGAAACTTCATGACTTTAACAATCCAATTGGACATTTGAACTTTGCCATAATGGCTGTGGGCCTAAATGTGTGATTCCCAGGGACAAAAAGAGGACACAAACAGCCACAGTAGTGCGAGGCCAAGCAAGGCAAACCATAGGGGCATCCCGTTAGCTTGTTACTAGTGAACTGTGGATTATTTAGCAAACAGCCAAACATGCAGATTTAAGAGTACTCACCGTGGGTACGGGTCGGTGAGTCTGTGTCCCTTAGACCAGCATGTCCACCGACCGCGACCGGATGGAGAAGTCCAAGCACAATCTCCTCAGCAGGGGTAAACTCCAATTTAGATGGAAAGCCACCGCCAGTTTTCAGGCTGAAAAGAGAAAATCGTTTGGTACTCAGAAAAGGTGCATACAGTACATCCAAAACATTAGATTTAGCGTAAACATTTAGTTACCTGTAATTATGCCTTTTAATTTCTTTTTGCCGTACAGCATACTTCAGATCAGAGATTTTCTTCTGAATTTGGGACACATCTTTCCTCTCTTCCCCCGCTGCATTTACTTGTCGGAGGATGGTTTCAAACAATTCCATCTTGCGCTGCTTGGTGGTGTGTTTGGATTTGCTCCCATATAGCTCGTCATAGTATAATGTAAGGCCACTAGCCAATGCCATATTTTGGTCATGGGAGAATCTCCCACTCAACTGGCCGCGGCGCAATGTGCGGCCAGATGGTTGGCTTGGCTGCTCCTCCATGTGTGCAGACACATGTGGTGACATTATGGCCTGGGGCTGGGTAGGGGAATGGCCGGATTGGTGGCTTCCCAATGACTGGACTGGACTGGCCAAGGGACTGGGTGTTCTTGCGTGGCTGGCCACCGAACTTCCAGGTGTAGATGTGGTCATGGGGGCAATTCGGGGCCCTCTTGGGGGGCTAGGTTCCCGGCTGGTGCCAGGTCGGGGGCTCTGTTCCCGGCTGGTGCCAGGTCGGGGGCTTCTGGCCCTGGATTGGGTTCGGCGGGCCCTGTAGGGGCTTCTGGCCCTGGATTGGGTTCTTCTGGCCCTGTAGGGGCTTCTGGCCCTGGATTGGGTTCTTCTGGCCCTGTAGGGGCTTCTGGCCCTGGATTGGGTTCTTCTGGCCCTGTAGGGGCTTCTGGCCCTGGATTGGGTTCGGCGGGCCCTGTCGGGGCTTCTGGCCCTGGATTGGGTTCGGCGGGCCCTGTAGGGGCTTCTGGCCCTGGATGGTGTTCTTCTGGCCCTGTAGGGGCTTCTGGCCCTGGATTGGGTTCGGCGGGCCCTGTAGGGGCTTCTGGCCCTGGATGGTGTTCTTCTGGCCCTGTAGGGGCTTCTGGCCCTGGATTGGGTTCGGCGGGCCCTGTAGGGGCTTCTGGCCCTGGATTGGGATCTGCGGCCTCTGGATGGGCTTCTGGCCCTGGATTGTGTTCGGCGGGCCCTGTAGGGGCTTCTGGCCCTGGTTTGGGTTCTTCGGCCTCTGGCTGTGCTTCGGGGCCTGGATGGGGTTCGGGCCCTGGCTGGGCTTCGTGCCCTGGATTGGGTTCTTCGGCCTCTGGCTGTGCTTCGGGGCCTGGATGGGGTTCGGGCCCTGGATGGGGTTCGGGCCCTGGATGGGGTTCGGGCCCTGGCTGGGCTTCGTGCCCTGGATTGGGTTCTTCGGCCTCTGGCTGTGCTTCGGGGCCTGGATGGGGTTCGGGCCCTGGATGGGGTTCGGGCCCTGCTGCGGGGCATGGGTTTCCGAACTGCCCTACTTGAAGGCATGGCCGGTGTGGGCTCACTGGTGCTGCCTGTTCTGGGGGCAGAGGTGGTGGGTGCTGCAGTTGCCAGCTTTTTGGCTGCAGGAGGGGCACGGGGCTTGGGGCCCCTTTTTTTGGTACCTGAGGGTCCAGGGTCCCTTGGTGGGGCCGAGGTGGGAGTCTTGGCTCTCAGTTTTCGGCCAGCTTGCTGGGACCTTGTTGTGGGGCCCTCCGCGGTCTTGCTTGGCTGGGGTCGCTTGCTCATCGCCTTTTTTGGTGCCATCGTACACAAATGCTCAAAGAGAATGAGCTTTGGGTGCAGGGACCTTTAAATAATGAGCCCAGCGTGTGACGCCTATGCGCACGACTACGCGCTCGTACGAACGTACGTTCGAGCGGAACCAGGAAACCGCTGGGGTTTCACTTATCTGCTGCCTGGAAGAAGCATAAAGATGGCGCCCACTATCTTCACCCGTCAACAGGAAGAGATCCTCATGCTGGTAAGTGGCTGCCTGTGCATTTTAATCGAATAGTCAATGATGGCCTAAATGTAAATGATGCGTTTGGAACTAGTTTGGGGTATCTTAATGTTTAATCACTGGCTCCTCACACTTCATCCTCAAGGGCCGAGCCTGGCCACGTTTTCAACTGTCTATGCTGATGTCCTAATTCGGCCAATTGCTCCGGCTTAGCAACAGTTAATTAACCTGTGGAGTAGCGGGGCGAGCTGGCAAACCTGGCCTGTCTCGGACCTTGATGCGGATGTTTGAGGAACACTGTTTTCCTAAGCCATAAAAACACAACGGGAAGCCACACACGTGGTCCAAAAGCCTAAGCATTAGGCTACATCTTGGATGTTTAAACCATCCTAACATGCCATAGATGCAGGTGGCCTGATTCTTGATGTTGGCTATTATCTGTATGTACATGGTGTGTGATACATATAACATAAGACCAGACTGTCAATCACAGTCAACGTCCTCTTTAAGGCACTCCCCAAAAATGGCGGCCACTCGAAATGTGTGTGTTAATGACATTAAATTCTCAACTTGTGATGCAACACATATGGGTCTGTGTGTAAAAGTAAAAGCTCTGTGTCCATTATGTTTTTCAGATCATGCTTCAGCGCCGGTATGACTTCGCGCCCAATGTGTGCGAGAAAAGGGACATCGCCCGGGAGATCATCGCGGAGATCCACCGTGTGACCAGCACCACCTTCACTCACACCCAGATAATGCAGCATTGGTCGGACCTGAAACGTCTGCACATGCCCCGGGTGCGGAGGTATTTTGGGATCCATTTCCCAAGTAAGTACAAAGCAATTGCATGGTATATGTTCCAAATGTCTAAGTTATGCCTTTATTTATAATGACTTTTCTTTGGTAGTGTTGGAAATGGATTTCAGAATTCGCCGCACCCGGAGACGTACAGGCCGACCAGTGCTGCATGACTCTGCATCTGTGAGTGAAGGTGGTGGATCTCCCGGGCGACGGACCTACCCCTCCTCTGTGGCCTCCTCAGACCAGCCCCTGGACCTTACCACAGAGGAGGGGCCAAGGCGCGTGGGCGTGGAGTCATACCTGGCCACGCATGGGGAAGGCTCTGGTATGTCACTCTTCATGTATAGGCACAAAGATATACATGGCAGGCCAAAAACTAAGTTATCCTTTATTATGTATTTGTAGAAGCTTCTGGAGCGGGTGAGATAGTGGAGGAGGAGGCAGCAGAGATGCTTGAAGTCGATCCTGGCGAAGGTGAGTGATGTCAGCCAGACTGGGAGCCAGATATGTTGGGAATAGTGACTCTCTACAAGTACTAACCAAATGTCACATGTTTCTCCAGGGACTTCTTCACAGCAGAGCCAGGACCAAGGGCAGCCTGTTGGCCCCAACCAGCCATCTGTCGGCCACCAACTCCGTAAGTCTCCATGCCATTATTCATATTAATGTTTGCTTAGCTAATAACACACACATAACTAAAGGCGTAGCCAATG
This sequence comes from Gastrophryne carolinensis, assembly GCA_027917425.1. Classification (NCBI taxonomy): domain Eukaryota; kingdom Metazoa; phylum Chordata; class Amphibia; order Anura; family Microhylidae; genus Gastrophryne; species Gastrophryne carolinensis. Next base: position 381,467,240 of record CM051239.1, read on the forward strand.
TGTAGTTCACACTTTCATGTGGGCACTTCGTTAGCTTAAAGAGGACCCTAACTAGTATTAAGAACCAAAGACTTAGCCATCACACTGTACCTACAGATTAGAAACATGGAAAAACACCCTTCACCCATCTAATGCATGTTATTAGACTGAAAAAAACCAATATTGGGGAATATGGAATGCACAATATTTACAGGCAGCATGGGATACAGATTGAAAAAAGGAAGGTGCTGCCATGCATTGTGTGAGTGATGACCTTTCCCTCAACCCAGCTATGCTCTGGATTCCCAACGCACCACTGTAACCTACTCCCCTGTACTTTATCCAACTCTCCACTCCTCATTAAGTGTTATGCTTCAGAGTCCAGATGGCGGCGCTGTAATCCCCAAAAAACCCTAAATAACTTTGAGGTGGTGCAGAATCATTTGTGAATATTTATTGGTTTTCATTAAATAATGTTGAAGGTCCGGTTTAAGGAGTTTAAACACTTACCTGTGGGAAATGCATTAACTGTATCCCTTTGAAGAAGGACATATGTCATGCATTTACATGTATTTGATTAACCCTAAATCTATTTCCAGCATACAAACCGGTCTGGGACTCCTATTTATGTTTCTTTCTCTATTGGTTACAGGGATGATCCCCCAAACCTTGGCGGGAAAAAAAAAAAGAATGAAGGAGTTGGTGGCCGAGCTGCTGGCCATACAGGCGACGTTGGGGCCAACAGATGAAGAAGACGAGGAGGATTAGTGCCCTTGGTCCTGGCTCCTTTCTTAAAGTTGTTTTTAAATTTTTTCCAATTTTAACAATTGTTTTATCGTTTTGGTTAAAAACCAAGTATAAGTATTTTAACCAAAAAAAAAAAAAAAAAAAAAAAAAGGTGTTTTACTGTTAAAAAAATACAAAATATTTATATGTGTTTTTCCTTGAAAAAAAAAAAAAAAGGTTTATAAAAAAAAAAACCAAAAAAAAATCAAAGTTTTTACAATTATTCAAAAAAAAACAAAGAAAATATTTTAAATAAATTATATTTTAAGCCTTCCGAAATGTGTCTTTTCTAATATGCACACACCCAAAAAATTACACAAACCAGAAACAACACACTTAGAAACATATAGACATATGTAAATTATGTGATATTCTTACGTTTTATGGACCGAGAAATGAAGTGGGATGCAGCCGCTACGGGGTTTAGGTAAGTTTGAGGGACCGAGAATTGAAGTGGGATGCAGCCGCTAAGGGGTTTAGGTAAGTTTGAGGGACCGAGAAATGAAGTTGGATGCAGCCGCTAAGGGGTTTAGGTAAGTTTGAGGGACCGAGAAATGAAGTGGGATGCAAGCGCTAAGGGGTTTAGGTAAGTTTGAGGGACCGAGAAATGAAGTGGGATGCAAGCGCTAAGGGGTTTAGGTAAGTTTGAGGGACCGAGAAATGAAGTGGGATGCAGCCGCTAAGGGGTTTAGGTAAGTTTGAGGGACCGAGAAATGAAGTGGGATGCAGCCGCTAAGGGGTTTAGGTAAGTTTGAGGGACCGAGAAATGAAGTGGGATGCAGCCGCTAAGGGGTTTAGGTAAGTTTGAGGGACCGAGAAATGAAGTTGGATGCAGCCGCTAAGGGGTTTAGGTAAGTTTGAGGGACCGAGAAATGAAGTGGGATGCAAGCGCTAAGGGGTTTAGGTAAGTTTGAGGGACCGAGAAATGAAGTGGGATGCAAGCGCTAAGGGGTTTAGGTAATTTTGAGGGACCGAGAAATGAAGTGGGATGCAGCCGCTAAGGGGTTTAGGTAAGTTTGAGGGACCGAGAAATGAAGTGGGATGCAGCCGCTAAGGGGTTTAGGTAAGTTTGAGGGACCGAGAAATGAAGTGGGATGCAGCCGCTAAGGGGTTTAGGTAAGTTTGAGGGACCGAGAAATGAAGTGGGATGCAGCCGCTAAGGGGTTTAGGTAAGTTTGAGGGACCGAGAAATGAAGTTGGATGCAGCCGCTAAGGGGTTTAGGTAAGTTTGAGGGACCGAGAAATGAAGTGGGATGCAAGCGCTAAGGGGTTTAGGTAAGTTTGAGGGACCGAGAAATGAAGTGGGATGCAAGCGCTAAGGGGTTTAGGTAAGTTTGAGGGACCGAGAAATGAAGTGGGATGCAAGCGCTAAGGGGTTTAGGTAAGTTTGAGGGACCGAGAAATGAAGTGGGATGCAGCCGCTAAGGGGTTTAGGTAAGTTTGAGGGACCGAGAAATGAAGTGGGATGCAGCCGCTAAGGGGTTTAGGTAAGTTTGAGGGACCGAGAAATGAAGTGGGATGCAGCCGCTAAGGGGTTTAGGTAAGTTTGAGGGACCGAGAAATGAAGTTGGATGCAGCCGCTAAGGGGTTTAGGTAAGTTTGAGGGACCGAGAAATGAAGTGGGATGCAAGCGCTAAGGGGTTTAGGTAAGTTTGAGGGACCGAGAAATGAAGTGGGATGCGCATGCGCAAGATCTTATAAACATACGAACGCACGAATCTAAGAGGCCAAAAACCAATGAAAACCAGAGGCAAACGCAAGTAATTGGAAGAGCTTGACGATGGAAGCAGCCGAAAAAACAGGCTGCCGCCGCAACAGGTGAGCACATGAACGTGATTTTTACGATTGTCAACTGACTGAGGCAAGTTCGGGAGATATCATACGAACGGACGTATCTTTTAGGATAGAAACGTATTTGCTTATTGAATCACTCGCAAGTTCATACGAACGCACGAGCGGACGTGAAAAATAGGATGATCGTGAGCCAAATCCAAGCTGTTACATGTTTCTTTGAATCAACCCACTTGTCTAGAAGGATTGCCAGTACCTTCACTCTTGATCATCTTATATTGTGACAGGAGCGCCCCCTACAGGGCCTTGCGGTGACATGGGCAATACCTTGCTGAAATAAGGCGGACCAATAGTCAAAAATGACTTAAACCAGACCAGCGCAACAGTGCTATTATGCCTCCCTCCCCAGGGCAATACAGATTGCTGCACATAAAAATTAATTTACCATTTTCTAACTCCTGCTGTATTAAATCATAGAAACAAAGTGGCGGCTCATGCATTTGTAGGCCGCCTGCAAACAGGAAGTGCTGCTGAGCTTCCTGTTACTGTGCATTGTTATTTATGTCAGTTGAATCCAGGCAGCAGCATGGCTGAGATTCTGGGAGAGGAAGCTCCACAATGGCCGCTACCTTCCTTTTCCAACTGTGCCAGCATGTTGGTCCAGTTAAGTGCAGGAGTTGCATTATTACTGTATACCTCCCAACTTTTTAGGATGGGAAAGAGGGACAGTATTTAAATTAGGTCACACCCCTCATTGAAGGATCGAGAGGTGATATCGTGTAACAGTTACAACAATAGAAACACTTTAAATATGCAAACAAATCATTTATCTGCATGCACCTCAAAGAAGGACAAATGAGAACAATAGGCTTGATTCAGAGACACATTCGTCTGGACTTCTGTAGCTGTCTGTGAAAGTTTTTGTGGGTGTTTGTCATTTTTGGAGTTTTCGTCCATTTTTCATTCGTACGAACGTTCGGGAAAATGCGTATATGCGCTTTCGATGAACAAAAGCAAATCGGATCATTTGCGTTAGTTCGGATCATTTTCCCAACAAAATCTGATATTTTTCGTTCGTTCAGATAACTTACGTTGTTGGGATGGGCTTGCGTCTGATTCAGAGAGCTGATTGCCGAGGGACCATCACCCTATAAACCTGTTTCATTTGCGATCCACTTACGGGACCTTTGAGGGCTCGGATTGCTATTGTTGAACATGTTTTGCGGCTATGTGGAGGAGTCTGCGCACCTTTAGCACCAAGGCATTGCATGTATCAGCATGGCCGAGGCCATAAATTGTATAGCAATGCATACCTGAATCAATACATTTCATGTATGCCTTATAGAAGCATTTTAATGCTGACCTTAATTAGTCCTTAGCATGCAAACCTATATTTTCCCACACATCCATATAATTGGTATATTTTTTTAGACTTATGTCCTTTGTGAATTATATTTGGATTGTTGAACTTGAATCTTAATTTGTTGTAGGAGTTCTTGTTTTAGTTGGTTACCTTTGCTTTGTGTAATTATTTTATATTTGGTTGCAGGAACCGCAAGATGTGCCACTCGCACAACATACAAGCAGTGTTTGGTCCAGCTATGCGATTCCTCAGTGTTCTTGCAGGGAATTCAGGGTCGTCCCATGATGCATATATATTGCAGAGCTCCAGCTTATTTCGTCAGTTTGAGTCAGGAGAATTATCTGATGGATGGCTCCTGGGTAAGTTTGCTCACATTCCATCAATCCATTTGCACTGTATGGCAATGAATATAGTTGATGACTTATGTCTTAACCTATGGCTGTTTTTAGCCCTTGATGACATGTTAAACAATATTGTTGCTTAGAATGTGTATTTTATGTTAGTATTTTTAAATACTTTCAGGGGATTCTGGATATCCACTCCTGCTCTTGCTCCTGATGCCCGTTCTTTGCCTGCAGAATGCGGGCCAGGGGTTCTCTAATCGGGCACTATGCAAAACCCGGGCCGTGGTGGCGAGGGCCTTCGGGCTTTTGAAGTCAAGATTTAGGTGTTTGGACGGGGGGGGGGGCACTGCAGTATGACCCCAACAAGGTTATACCAATAATTTAATTTACGTTTTTTAACAGGGACCACACGTGCCAGAGTGGCACAACTGTCAGGGTCCCTCAGTTGGTGGGCGAGATGCCGGAGCTGCGCGACACGTTGGGGACCACAGATGAAGAATAATGTTCTGTGGCCTGCCATTGCTATATACTTAGTTTTTTTTATAGTTGAAAAAATTTTAAATTTTTATAATATTTTAATATTTTATGATGAAAAAAATAATAATAAAGGTTTCAGTGTCATTTCATTTACAAAATACATTAACACAAAACTAATGGGCCCAGAAATATTTAAAGATGATTATTCACATGACGAGAAGTGATTTGGGTAAGTTTTAGGGGGCTAAAATGCAAGAAGAACATAACCGGGAAGTGGTGAAAGATGTAGGAAAGCGCAAAGTGGTTTAGCTAAGCATTGTAGTAGAAGTGAGGGTGGCAAATATGTAGGCGAGCACTTTAATGAGTTAAGTTTGTAGTGCGCAGGTGCAAGATTATTTATTGAAAAAGGGAAACAGAATCTAACGGGAAATGTAAAGGATTCGTGGAAAAAGACGATGGAAAAAGGGCAAAATCGAAAGCCGACGTTGTAACATGAGAAAATGAAACAGAAAAGTCACGCTGGAAAATTACATCCTCGTACTCGTACTCTGGCATACGAACGTACGGAAACTTTACTGAAGGTTAGCAATGCATGCATAGAATCGCTCGTACACTCATACGAGAGCGGGAAAATTAAAAAAAAAAAACAGATCGGCACTAAAACGAAAGTCTTTTTTTGTCTCTCTGAATCGAGCCTAATGAGGGACAGTTGGGATGTATGTTACTGTTGTTTACCAAACTGTAATATATTATTTGCAAAGTAAAAAAAGATCTCTGTGCAATCATACATAACCCCCGCCCCCCCATTAATATGCATCTGAGAGCTTTTATTAAATATGCAGTCTAATCAGTTAATATGCTGATTGGGCAATTAAACTGTCACATGAAAGTTGTGACACACTGAAGATTTCTCGAACATGGTGTGATGTGTGCACTGTATCAGGCGGTACAACAGTTTAAAGTGGACCAAAACCCAGGATTTTGACTATCCTGGGTTTTAGTCCTTTCCCCCGCTGTGTGAAACCCCCTAGATCGCTGATGCCAACTCACCTCTTCTCGGTCCTGCGGCGCATGCGCGGCCGCTTGTCTAATCATTGCGCTCTGAGCCACTGACGTCACGTCGTCTAAGCCTTTGTCTAAAGCCAGCGGCTCCGAGCGTGCTGACGGCCACATCCCCTGCTTCCCTCTAACAGGGAGTGTGCCTGCGCCGGCAATTTACAAATGCCATGGGCATGTGCCCTGCTAGAGGGACAGCGGGGATGCGGCTGCGGCTCGCGCATGCGCCGTTGGACCGAGAAACAATGTAAGTGTATGTGGTGATCTGGGGGGTTTCACACAGCGGGGCATCCCGATTTTGGGTGCCCCGGGGTAGGGAATCAATTGGCCCGGGAATCCTATAAATCCTGTGGACTGCAGTCTCTCCAATATAATGCTGGTTTGCGTTTTTGCTGCCAAACATACAGAACCTGCGTGGCACTCTCAGAGTTTGTCTCAGAGGGAGACAGACATAAGGGGATCCCACAGGACCTGTGCAGCTCCAGAGGGGCATTCCCACCCTGCGTGCTCTGTGCATCTGGCAGACCTGAACGTCTGCAGAAGGCGGAAGCTAGTGGGGATGCCGGGGGTGCTGAGCCAGGTTATAGAGGTTTTGGTCCTCTTTAATTTCATTTTCTCTTTGCCGTCAGTGCCGTGCTATTTGAGCACCAAAAAAACACTGCCTACACACCCTGTTGACAAAGACAGCATCCAGCCAAGGAAAGGTAGGTTTATCGGCAGGGGCGGACTGGGGCTAAAAAAGGCCCTGGACTTTTTGGGACACACTGGCCCTGCTGCACTGTTCCTGGCCCGGTATAGTATCTTAATGTCACTATATATACACCTAATTTTTGTTCCATAACACATACCCAGGGTTTAAAGGACAAAAATAAGAATGAAAATATTCTGAACCAATTGGTGTACTTAAATCCCCCCATTACAGGCAGAATCCCACATTACAGGCAGTAATCAGTATCCCTCATTAAAGCAAGTGAGGGGCATCTCACAGAGGCACGTTGCAGCATCTTCCATTATGGGCAGTGGGGGGCATCCCACAGGGGCAGCGTGGGGCATCCCTCAGTAGAACCACATGGGGGCATCCCTCAGTAAAGCCAGTGGGGCATCCCTCAGTAGAGTCACATGGGGGCATCCCTCAGTACAGCCAATGAGTGGCATCCCCCCTTCCCCCGCCGTGCCACGCCACTCACACACCCACTCCCACACATGCTTACCTCTGGTTCCTGATAGTTGGAGGGCCGGCCTGCCTGGCCCTGCTGTTCCTGCTGGCGGCGCCGCCGCTCTCAGACACACAAACACACATACCTACAGGCACTTTCTGGCTGTTGTGCGCTGGTCGGTGGGCATGCCCCATATGGCCGGCGTCCATTGTTTTCATTGGACGCCGGCCATATGGGGTACGCCCACCAACCAGCGTGCAACAGCCAGGAAGTGCCGGTAAGCATGTATGTGTGTGTTTAAGTGTGTGTCAGAGTGACGACAGTAGTGGCAGCAGCAGGAAAAGCAGGAAGGGAAGGCCGCAACCCCGTGGAAAAGATGCTGCCCCTCACCCTCCAGCATCTTTTCCATGGTAGGCCCTATGGACTTTGCCCGGTAGGCCCTATGGCCAGCCCGCCCCTGATTATCGGCAACCCCAGGAGTTTTACAGTGGGGCATCCTGATTTTCCCAGGTTTTTGGATTTGTGAAGACGTGCCAGACAGAAAATGAATATGAATATAATGCTAATTATTTAGAAAACATATGGACTAGGTCCTCTTCTTCGGGGGCTCATCCCCCCCATTTAAAGACATTCCAGTAGAGTTTATTTTGTGCAGGAGGCGTTCATGAAACTCACATTGTTCTGCAGAGATAACAGCAGGTGGCGCTCTTCTACTCTACTACAATCTACTACAATCAATAACAACTCATTAGTCATTCCAGGCAAAGGCTAATGTCACAGTGAGTAAATATTGCGAATTGTAAATGTGTATTCTTGGAAAACTGCCATATGTAAAATAAAACCTGTCTGCCCTTAAAGGGATTGTCTGGAATAAATGTACAAACACGTTTTTTCATCTGTCATGCAGAGGATTGAGTCTGGTAAAGCTGTTGTTGAGATTAGTTTAAGATGCCTCACTTTCCGTGGGACAGCTTCACTGCCCCCCCCCCCCCCCCCCCCAAAAAAAAAGCTCTGGGAACACTTAAACCGGATCTTTAGCATCATTGAATGAAAAGCCCAAACCCTTAAAAAAATATTTCCCAGCATCTAAAAAAAATAATATATTTTAAGCTTTTAGTCGCTTACTTTTTATTCTTTCCCCTGCTGAGCTTCAACTCTCTTCAGGAATCTAGTATACGGCAGCTGCCATCTTGCCTCAGAAGCATTACATATTGAGGAAAGGAGAGAGGTGAAAAGTAGAGGGCGTGGGTTAAAGCTGTGCTTTGCACAGATAGAGTAGAGCTGGGGTCAGGAAAAGGACAGCAATTCCAGAATGCAGAGCGGCACAGTCAGAAGACACTTCCTGTCTCCAGGCAGCCTGAAACTCCACGGGCCACCATCTTGGATGTTAAAAGGTTAAAAAAAACGCAATAGGTGCCGTTGGACTGAGAAGAGGTGAGTTTGAAAGGGCAATCTGGGGGCACTCTTTCCCGAGGGCGTGGAAAAAATCCAGGAAAGTCAAAATCATGGGTTTTGTTTTGCTTTAAGTGTATGTTTGGGGCCAGGGCTACACCTACTTATATACGGATGAATAGCATAGAATGCTGGGGAGATTTGTTCCTCAAAAGCCACATCCACATCACACCTTTTACCCTGTAAAGTGGTTAATTTAGTATTCCACTTTGACTCGCCCAAAAGATGGTCAGTTTAAATTTAACCCCATTTATGTAATCCCCAGAGGCAACATCGCCCCCCTAAAGTTTGGGCCCCCATTGATTTCAATGGAGACTGGGTCCGGCTCGCTCAGGGTTTGCCAATACTACATATAGATATTGTTATACACATTTATTTCTACAGAACTTGCATTGTGACTTATCAATAATGCCAGGACGTATATGTTGCCAAATGTCATTTTATTATTTTCTTGTAAAATCTTTTATCACAGCTTATTCTTCTTACCAATGTGGAGTCACCTCCGAGCCGAGTTGGTTTAAATGAAGAAACTAATCAGAACAGAGTCAAAAGAACAACCTAGAAGGACACATAGAGTCTTTCAGAACAGACCACTTCCTGCTTGTGAGGCCTGCTAAGTCTCCAATCAAGGTAGAGCCTGCTACCACTGCCTAAAGTGTGGTGAAGAGGGAGTGCAGGGTGTCCTGGGTCAAACATCTAAAAAGACAGAGGGTTGCTGGTGGGGGGTGACTAGTAACCTCCACTCCACTGCTGTCCCAAAGCAAAGAATTCTCATCCTTGGAGGCCACCCAGAGTGAAGAACGGTGAAGAACGGTTGAGCCAGTGCTACCAGCAGAATTACTTAGTGACTAGTGTTGAATGTTACAGTTCTTCAATCTATGCCCCAGCAGAAGGAAGTACCTCAGAAGACCAGCCCATGCTAATTGATCTCATTGGTGGAAAGTGCTAAATGGACTTCCTTTTAAAGCTCTGTGGCACGCAGGAGCTCAAGAAGATTGGAGATGACAACACTTAATTCAGACAAGACTCAGGCCAGTGGATGAAATTGTAGGGCCCGGAAAATTCAGCGACCGAGCTGCAAACCAGACAGAGATACCCTTATTGGATAGAAGTGACATTTCAACCTCATGCCAAAAACAGCAGTCCTTGTGAACTGTTACAATTCCTGGTAACCAGCAACCAGCGGGTAGCAAAAGAGCTTGGTTACAATGTGATTGCTAAGGTGATCCGCAAGACACTCCTTTGGTGGATTCGGTATCCACATCCTTTTCTTTACCAAACAGAGCAGCAGAGTTGTGCAAGAGTTGTGCAAGCCCTGAGGAAGACAGAGACAGCAGTGGTGGGTTCATGAGGTTAAAATAGGCCTGCGCCCAACTACCATCCCTGCCTATACAGCAGTGGGAATGAAGTGTGGTGTGCGAGTAGGACCCAGACCAAATCCACAGAAGATGCTGTTTGTGCCTCGAGATCTTGTACAGCTGCCAGAAGGGATCATCGCAGGTGAGACCGGTAACTGTTCTATACAGTAGTTTTGCTAAAGTTGGTGATGAACTCCACAAAGCATGAGATGAGGCTTGACCCTAAACCTTCTTTGGGACACCTTGAAGCTATCGACTGTTTATCCAGCAAGTTTGAGACCAGTCCAGATGTCTCCTGAAAGCACCATATTATCTCCAAGTGTGAACAGTTGTCAACCCGAGAGGAAGACGTCCTCATCAAGAGAGCAGTGGGACCCACCAGTTTCCATAGAACATCTGGAAATCAAAGAACAACAGATGGTGAGACAGATGCTGAGAGAAAAGTGTCAGGCCTTTGCCAACGATGACTTTGATGTTGGTTGTATTCCTTCGTTGAGAATGAAGATTAACCGCAAAACACCGCTCCAGTGACCAAGGGTTACCTATCAGTGCTGAAGCCCCTGTACAAAGAGGTAAATAAATACCTGCAAAACCTAATCAACAGAGGATGGGTCCAGAATTTAAAGTTGTCCTACTCATCTCCAATTCTCTGTGTCAGGAAGAAAGATGGGACTCTAAGACTTTGCTGTGACTACAGAGAGCTGAACCAAAGATCCATGCCAGATTGCCATTCTTTACCCAAGATTCAAGACATGCTTGACGATTTGTCAGGAAGTCCTTGGTTTTCTGTCTTAGACCAAGGCAATGCTTATCATCAAGGCTTTGTAGAAGAATCTGTTTGGCTTCTGCCCAACAGCATATCAACTGGACTTCTTGTCACCAAGGAGTACTGGATGAGCTAGTAGCTAGTTGTTTAATTCAACCACAAGTCATAGGATATCCATACTTCAATATACTGTGATACATCTCAAGTAGGACTTGGAGCAGTCCTGTACCAACATTAAGACGGCAGTACCAGAGCAAAGAATATATGCCAACCTGGTGTCCTCTTACAGTGGAAGAAACTGTGAAAGATCTGGAACAGAACTCTACTGTTTCTATTCGCCAGGTACCCGGAAAGCTCAGAAAAAAGACAAAATAATTGGAAGAGTACTCCAGTACATCAACTAAGATGGACTTCCCAGAAAGAAAGAAATATAGGCCAGGTCACCTGCTACAAATACTTTACTGAAAGAATGGTCTAAGTCATACCTGAATTCAGAAGGCATCTTACACCTCAAGAGAGGACCATGCTCACAACTAGTGTTGCCAAAGATGTATTATCGAATGGTGTTTAGAGAACTTTATTAAGAAATGGGACACTTAGGAATAGAAATAACAGTGAACTTAGTATATGAATGTTTATTTTGCCCATACATGGAGAAATAAATTGAACGATATGTGCAAAGGAGGCTATCAATATATCCTAGTAGTCATGGATCATTTCACCAGATTTGCTCAAACCTATGCAACTACAAACAAGTCTGGAAAAACTGCAGCAGAGAAGATATTTCATTACTTTGCTCTGAAGTTTGGATTTCTTACCAAGCTCCATCATGATTAAGGGAGAGAGTTTGAAAACCAACCCTTTGCTAAACTGGTAAAATACTGTAGAATACAGAGATCCCATACAACACCCTACCATCCAGAAGGTAATGGAAAGCTTCAGCCGTACCTTACTATCCATGTTGAAGACTTTGACAACTGAAGAGAAGAGAAATTAGAGGAACAAAAATGGTACATGCCTATAACTGTACAAAGAGTGATGCTACATGTTACTCTCCATTCTATCTTTTGTTTGGAAGATCACCAAGATTACCAATCGACATCATGTTTGAGGCCTCATAACGTTGCTTCAAAGGTTGTCACTGAAGGACAGAACAAGAGTAAACAATGCTATGAAAAATATCATGGAGCAGAACTGACACTGGGTAGTTATGTATTAGTCAGAAACCTACATGAGAAAGGTGGACCAGGAAAACTTTGCTCAAATTGGAAAGACAAAATCTATGTGGCCGTGAAGAAAGAGTGAAGACAGCCCAGTTTATGAAGTGTAACAGGAAGCAACACAACAAGAATCTTACACCAAAACTTGTTACTACCTTGTGACTGCATTCCACCAGACAAACCCAACCTTGAAGTTAGAAAGCAACCAAGACCTTCAAGAAGACAGCAACCTGAAGAACCGGCCTTATTTTTGTGAGTGTTTCTATTTTTGATTAAATGCTTGGCATACTTTTAAAACGGTATTGCACTAGATTTTATTTGTTTTTTTTTCACATACCATTTCCTGAGAGTTCCTTATAGTATTGAGCTTGCACTTGGATGAGCTATTTGGATTTTTAAAATGACGGTTTCCATCTGTTGAAGTTTTAATACCTCCATTGGATTTTGAGTTTAAGTGTTGGTTCTTTGCTGCATCTGGTAAGAATCTAATAATACTGGTGGAGGGCACTTGTGTTTCATGATGCATGCACCACAGGATGACGTCTGAACATCATAATTGAGCTTTTAAACGAGCTCTGTAAATTTAAAATGGACTTTTAGTGTTGTGAACCTGAAGAACCACCTGTTCTAGAAAACAACTTTGACAGTTCAGATGAAGAAGATAGTACCTATGTACCTGAAAATGCCAACATGAAGTAGCTGCTATCAGAGAAATGGGAGTATGTTAGACCCTGAAGTCTATGGAGTTTATATAACAAGTACCAGCAGATGAGTATGCAAGTTGTGAAGAAATTCCACAAAGCCCTGAAGCAACTCCAGAGTTAACCATGGAAGAATCAACAGAAAACCCTGAAACAGTTGATCCATGGATCCAGTTGACCGTGGACTTAGAACCTTTTGACTCAATAACTGCTGAACGAGAGAATGAACCAACTTTGGAAGTTAAACCTGATGATGCAGGAAATGAAGAAACTGAGACATCAGAGGAATTGCCAAGCAGAAGGGTATCTACTACAGAAAGAAGAAGGCCTATGACTTTAACCTATGACACATTGAGTAAAAGAACTGTGCAGTGGAAACAAGTTTCATTACCTACTTACCAGGAAATACAACCTGAGTGGTACTTACCAACCACCTGTTTTTCAGAGAACTTGAAACTTTTATCATATTTTTTGATGGAGTAAGGAAATACAAATGTTTTATTACTTTGTATAGTGTTTAGTTAGGTTTAAAGACTCAAGCGACAACAGAATATCAAACTAACATTGATCCAAAGAAACTGTTTATGTACTCATGCAATATTGATTTACTCATCTGCATTCTTTTTTCCTTCTTTACAAGAAAACCTTCACAATGTAGTTAACGATGGCACAATAGGATGTTATTATTCTTGCTGTTATTAATATTTTAAAAATGTTTACATTTGTATGTGTTCGTTAACCACATCCCTTCCACATAAAAAGAGACAGGTCTAGAAACACGTAACTACTACAGTAGGAATCTGGGAAACACACCAAACCAGTCTAACACTGGTACCGCTGAGTGTGAAAACTAGGCAAATACTCAGTGGAAAACATTTAAAAAATGGGCAGAAACCTATACCAGAACATAACTTTGGTCAGATAGGCCCAATAAACATGTCTTCACCAGTGTAAACTGCTGATGAGAACAACATAATTTTCAGAGGGGAAGAGTGTGGCCTGGTTAAAAATAGAGGTGTGCATAAAACATTAGAAACATCTCTGTACAGTAAACAGTAAAGCTGTATATAATAAGGGACAGCAGCTACACAGTTAATAGTCAGAAGCTATGGAAGTGACCTCACAGGGAGAGGCCCAATGCAGTCTGGGAAAACAGAGATGATAAATAACTCTGCTACTTCCTGGTATAGCCAATGAGAGTGAAGTGTGTGTAGTGAGTGCAGTACAGTGCACGTGAGCCAGGCTAAACCAGACAGAGCGAGTTTAGTGAAGCAATCATAGAGAGAGTACATCGAGAGCACTGTTTTTGGGGAAGTTACTACACACACGGAATTGAAACAGAAAATCCTTGCAAGCCAGTAGAACAGGACCGCGTGACTGTGATAGAATCCATTTGAGCCTCGGAGGACCCGGGAGCAGTACACTGACCACCAATAAAGACCTTCAGGTACCAGTTGTAGTCCCAGCCTCTAGTGTGTTCGTGGATGCAGAGACTGTCTTTGTTAAACTGAAGTTGCTAAACAGGGAATTGTGGAATAAAGTTGCAGAAAGAGACTATTGTGTACTGACTGAACAGGCCCCAATCCAAGTTCCCTCAGAATCCTAACAAATCTGTAAACAATACATGCAATCCTGTTAGTGGCGTATGGGCAACACACACCCCCAGCACACCCATCATTAGGAAACAGATTAAGAGCCAATCACTGCAGGACCTCTAGGCATTTAAACAGCTTCTTTCCACATTCCATCAAGCTACTATGGGTTTTAGGACTCTTGGCCTCGGGTTGCTGGTGAGCACTGAAACAAAAGTCCAGTGGAAGCTACTGATATTAATGTCCATAGTGTATATTACCAGGCTTGGACTGGCCCACAGGGTTACCAGGAAAGATGGGGCCCTTAATCCCAGAGGCCTTTTTGAGGGCCTTCATCACCAGAACCTGAAATATATATATATATATATATATATATATATATATATATATATATAGCTTTTTGTGGCATTCCAAGTGCAATAGTTCCAACTTCCAGTTCCAAGAGACAATACAATCTGGCCTAATGTTTCTGTACACGGGCCCTGAATATAAGCCGGTAATGCTTGACTTTTGGTTTAAAGATATAAATATGTTTATTGAAGTATGTTTACCCCCTTTTCCATTTGTACTAATGTTTCCATTCACCTTCCCTCCTTTTTCTACAATGGTAACCACTGATATGCGTCAAGCAAATTTTCTCATATGTATTGTGCTGGGCTAAAAATAAAACTCATTTTGATTCCAATCACCCTCAAACTGGTTTCAAGTGAAGGATGTCCCACTGTGTGAACCTCCCCCCCCCCCCCCCCCCAGATTCCTAGTAAACATTACTCAACTGCCGATCCAACGGCACATGTGTGGTCTTCTCTTCCAATCAGCGGTGAATGCACTGTTTAGAAGCAGAGCGCGGCAATCCGAAGTGACAGTGGCCGGTTACTGACAAATGCACAAACTGTTAGATGGAACTCAGAGTGGTGATCATTAGAGCAATTGGAGCAAGTGACAATGCTAGGTGTTGTGGTTCTACAGCAGAGCAGCATGGCTTATCCACTCAATATATGCAATTGGGGGGGGGGAGGTGTAACCTGAAAAATATAACAAGCCCTACTACTCATTTTTAAAGTGGAACATTAGAGGCCCTGGAGTCTTTTAGACCCACTCTCTGGGGCACGTCCCGTTGTGGGAAACCCCCAGAACGTTTGTCCCACTCACCTGTTCCAGGAGCCTCGCCGTGCCTCGTCGCCATGGCTGCATCCCTACTCCCCTCTAGCTGTAGTGCGTACCGACGTCAGGCCTTTCTGACTGGCCAGCACGGGTATGCCCACATGACCTTGCGGGGGCAACAGAGGAATGGTGGAAAGGCGAGTGGAGTGGGTGATCTGGGGGGGTTTCACATAGCGGGAAATCCAAAATCGGGATGCCCCGGGGCAAGAATCAGTCACCAGGATAATGAAAATCCTGGTGATAGGTCCACTTTAACTTACCTAAATCTTGCAGCCAGGTCTAAGTCTGACTTCCCTGGGGGCATATTCATGAAATCTACCCCTAGTGGCGAAACGCGAGTCCGCAGTCCCCACAGTACATTGTACTCATGCAGGGGACAAAGCTAAAAAAAAATTCCTCCCATAGCATGGTGTTGGCTTTGGTGTTCTACTGTTAAATGTTCTAATGTTCTAATGTTAAGATGTGTGTGCGCTGAACTGCACACTTGGGGCCCCAAAGTGGGATTGTCGTGACACTTATGGTATGCTCACCAGTCACCTAGTCATATCAATAGATAACCCAGCAAAAACTGGAGCTCAGCACAGTCTGTATTCTGCTTGGTGGGAGTTGTGCTGTCATCAGAGAGACTTTAAACTTTGAAATAAGCCTTGTTTTTTTACTTTGCTGCTGTGAGGCTGCTCTGTATATTGGATCCAAGATGGCTGTGCCCAGGACCTAGTCTCTGCTGAGGTGACGTGACAGAGAAGCCAGGGGATGCACCATACGGTGATTGCAGCATCGCAGGAGCCGTTGGTAAAGGTGAGGCTAGCAAACAGAAGGGCATCCCGCTATAACATGCCCCAGGGGCAGGCTAGTGGCTGACCCTGAAATCTTTTAGATTCCAGGACCGCCTGCACAGTGTTTTGATCCGCTTCAACAGTTTTTTGTAAAATAAATACAAATCCTCTTGCTTCCCCTTTGATCCTACATTTTGTTTATTATGTTCAAAATAACTTTGAACCCAAATCCTAAGGCATGATCATTCTCTATCACATATTTCACACATTCCTGAGACATTTCTCAGTCTGGGGTGTGTCAACATTGTTGGTCTTCAGCCGCTTCCAAACTGTGACCTAACCACTGACATCTGTTCATGCAAACAGTTGCTAAAGCCATGTGTTTACTGGCCTGGCCAAGTCCACCTCGGATATCTACCAGTGCATGAGTCAGGCCTAAATTCCAACAGTCATTATACACTGCCAGGCCATAAAAAGGTCACATACTTTAATATTGTGTTGGACACAACATACATTTTTCCTCGGGATCTTCTATTGATGAGCACCGCTCACCGTTCTCCAGCACATCCTAAAGATTCTCTATGGGGTTCAGGTCTGGTGGCCAATCCATGTGTGACAATGATGTCTCATGCTCACAATTAGAGCTTAATGAACCCAGAAATGGCGTTTCTGGGCCAGTTTTTGATTACTGGACCTGTAACGATAAGCAGCGTGGGACAAAAGGTAAGTACTCTTTTGTTTTTAATAGCCGTTGAATAACATTAAGGCTACGCAGCTGTTTAGTTCCAATCCCATGAGCTCCCTTCACATTGTGCAACTTTAGTAGTTTCAGCAATCCCTGGTGTTTTCTCTCCTTAATGCATGCCAATAATATGACTCTTCTGAAACAATTAAAGGGACACTCCAGCCCAGGATTTGTGATCTTTAAATTCCCCTGCTCTGCCACCCTCCCCTAGCGCTGAAGCAGGGCAGGGGGGTAACATAAGGAAAGACACTTACCTATTCCCTGAATACAGTGCCAGTCGGGTGATGCTGTAGATTTTGCTCGATACTCCTCGTCATCTTGTTGAAGACCAGTTGGGTACTCGTGCTCCCACCCATTCAAGCGGAAGGGCCAGTGAGAGCGTGCACAGTGCAGCGAGTGCCCACACTCTGCATTCGTTCTAGTCTTCAGCAAGATGGCTGTGAACAACAGGTAGGCATTGTCCTACTTTGCCCCTGGATTCAAGGTTCAGGTAAGTGTCTTTCCTTATGTTACTCCTCGCTCTGCTTCAGCAATAGGGAAGAGTGACAGGGCCGGGGGTATTTAAAAATCACAAATCCTGGGCTGGAGTGGCCCTTTAACATATTGACCACAGGATGTGTCTTTCAACATGGTTGTTCACAGGGCCGGATTATGAGAGGGGCGCAAGGGGCACGCGCCCCAGGGCCTCCACCACTTGCCCTGCAAAGGGGGCCTCCACCAACCTTATAGTCTGGTCCAGGAGGCTTTTCAGTCTTTGGTCTGACGGGCCGTGGGGCCGGCAATGAAGCTATCGGTTGCAGTGGGGGACCCCGCTTCTGGGCAGCCAAAGTCACCACAGGACAGGATGGAGAGTCTAGAGCAGCAAAGCCACCGTCAGCACCACTACAGTGATGGGTGCGTGCAGAGTTGTCAATCAGGAGCCGCTCACTGCCCATAAGCCACCAAGCACAGCCGCTGGCAGCTCAATGCAGGGAACTGCTTTCTGCTGCACCAGCCGGGCGCCTACACTACCCTCCACCCAGAATGGCAAAGCAGGAGTTCCCGAGCAGCACGCACCCGCACAAGGGAGCACAAGGGACTCAATCTGATGTTCCAGTAAGACAACCACCAATCATTTACTTGGCTTGACTATTATTTAAAAGAAAAAAATACTGTACCTGGGGCCTCCACCAGATTTTGCGCCCAGGGGCCTCCACCACACTTAATTCGGCCCTGGTTGTTCAACAAATGAGAAGCCACTCGTTACTTCAGTTAGGGTTAAATAACTTAAAAATACCATTTTGTGAATACTCACCTGTAAAATGGGTATTATAAGTATGTCACACACCCCACTTCATTTATTAATTATTACACTTGGGTTATCTCACCGCTAGGTGGCGCACTTGCAGAGATCTCCAAAAAAGCAGCAAGCCCCTCCCGGTCTATAGATACCTGATACCTCCCAACAATTCCCCAGTGTTAAAACAGCAGTAAGACAAGGTACCAGGAAGAAACAATTGCAACCCTCAACTGTAAATAACAAAACCTCACCATATAAGGAACCCGGATACCAAAAAAGGGCGGGTGAAGTGGGGTGTGTGACATACTTATAATACCCATTTTACAGGTGAGTATTCACAAAATGGTATTATTCTAAGTATGTCACACACCCCACTTCATTTATTAATTATTACACTTGGGACATCCAACAGCAGTGTCCATAAAAGGGCGGGTATCCAAACCAGGCAATAACGCAGATAAAACTCAAACCACTGCAGCCTGCAGAACCTTACGGCCAAACACAGCATCAGCTGAGGCCCGAACATCAACCTTGTAAAACTTAGAAAAGGTGTGAACCGAAGACCAGGTAGCGGCCTGACAAACTTGTTCAACCGAAGCCTGGTGCTGAAAAGCCAAGGACGCACCAACCGCACGAGTAGAATGAGCAGTAACGCGAAAAGGGGGAGCCTACCCCTTGGCAGAATAGGCTCCAACAATCGCCTGACGAATCCATTTGCTAATGGAAGACTGAGCCGGAGCCAAGCCCTTCCTAGGCCCACAGGGCACCACGAAAAAGGCATCAGTCTTACGAAGGAAGATGTAGCACGCAAAGAGTACCTAACACAACGTCTAAGCAGTGCAACGCACCCTCCATGACATTCCTAGACTTAGGACACAAAGAAGGAAGAACAACGTCCTGATTAATACGAAAAGCAGAGAAAATCTGACTTGAAACGAAAGATCACTTTGTCCTGATGCTTCTCAAAACAAGGAGCCTGAATCAATAAAGCCGCCAACTCTGAAAAACGCCGAACCGAAGTGATGGCCACCAAAAAGGCAACCTTCTGAGTCAGAGTGGACAGAGCAATATCCTGCACAGGCTCAAAAGGAGGAACCTGTAACGCAGAGAACACCAAATTCAAATCCCAAACTGGGAACAAAGGCTTCCTAGAAGGCCGCAGATGCGAAACCCCCTGGAAGAAGGTCTTGACCAAAGAATGGCTTGCAAAAGACCTCTGGAAAAAAATTGACAAGGCAGAAACCTGCCCCTTCAATGTACTCAGCTGAAGACCAGAATCCAGCCCTGATTGAAGACACTCCAAAATCCGAGAAATAGCAAAAACCCGGCAGGGCAAAGATGTAGCCTCACACCAATCAATATAAGATCTCCAGACCCTATAATAGATGGAAGAGGAAGACCTCTTCCTAACACTAAAGAGAGTCCGAATGACCGAATCCAAAAGACCCTCCTCCCTCAAAATGGAGGTTTCAGCCGCCAAGCCGTCAAAGCCAGCGTTGGTAAACTGGGGTAACACAGTTGACCCTGAGTGAGAAGATCTTGCCGAAGAGGCAGATCGAACTGAACCACTGCCAGACGAACGATGACTGCGAACCACACCCGCCTTGGCCCCCTAGGAGCCACGAGAATGGCGGGAACTCCTTCCTGAACTAGCTTTCGCAGCACCCTGCCTGACACGGGAATCGGAGGGAACAGATAAAGAAAACCCAGGTCCCTCCAGCTCAAGGCCAGCCCATGGCATCCGCCGCCAGAGCCAGAGGGTCCCGAGAAGGCGACACGAATGTCAGAAGCTTGTAGTTGTGACGAGAGGCAAAACAGATCCACCTCCGGCGTCCCCCACCGAAGACACATCGACCGAAACACCAGGGGACGGAGAGACCATTCCCCCCGGTGGGACGAGCACCGGCTCAGGAAGTCCGCCTCCGTGTTCACCACTCCTGGAATGAACACTGCCGAAATGCAAGGGACATAAGTCTCCGCCCAAACTAGAATCAGAGACACGTCTCTGAGGGCACCCAGACCGCGAGTCCCTCCTTGGTGATTTGATGTAAGCAACCGCCGTCTGATTGTCCGAGCGAACCTGAACCGGCAGACCCTGTAAATGATGCGTCAAGTGAGACAAAACCAACCTGATGGCTCGCAACTCCAGAACATTGATGGGCAAGTGGGCTTCCAGAGGGTTCCACTGCCCCTGAAAATGAAAATCCGTCCAGAAACCTCACCATCCTGACAAACTGGCGTCCGTGGTGACAGTTTCCCAAAGCAGGGTCAGAAAGACCTGCCCTTCAAGAGATTGTCCGAGACCAACCACCACAGTAGAAACTGCCGAACCTGGGGGGACATCCGAAAGGACCGATCCAACGACCGCGGTCGCCGATCCCAAGACGCCAAAAGATGAAGCTGAAGCGTCCTCGTGTGGAACTGTGCGAAGGGAACAGCCTCGAACGAGGCCACCATCAACCCCACCAGTCTCATCCCCAGCCGGATGGACGGGCGAGGATTGGAGAGAAGAAGCTGAACCAATTCCTGAATCAAAAGAACCTCAGCCTGAGGGAGAAACACTCTGTGCTGACACGAGTCCAAGGACATTCCCAGAAAGGTCACCACCCTGGCCGGAACCAGGGAAGACTAGGGATAGTTGATCACCCAGCCGAACTTCTCCAGCGTAGACACCACCAACTGGTGTCCCCCTACGCCTGACTGAGGGAAGGTGCCATGAAGAGAAGATCATCCAGATAAGGAACAATGCGAATCCCCTGAGCTCTGAGCAGGGCCCTCACCCCTGCCAACACCCTTGTGAACACTCTCGGAGCCGAGGTGAGACCGAATGGGAGAGCTACAAACTGAAAATGCCGATCCTCCACCACGAAGCGAAGAAACCGCTGATGTGCCGGAAAGATTGGAATGTGAAGATACGCGTCCTTGATGTCTATGGACAACATAAAGTCCCCCTGCCGAAAAGAACCGATCGCAGACCGCAGGGTCTCCATGCGGAACTTCCGGGGACAAATAAACCTGTTGAGAAACTTCAGATCCAGGATCGGGCGGGACGACCCGTCCTTCTTGAGAACAGTGAAGAGATTGGAATAAAACCCGCGCCCCACCTCCAACGGCGGGACCGGGCAAATGACCGCCAGCTCCAGAAGATTCCTTACAGCCGCCAGAAGCCCCTGCGCGGCTAAAGGATCCGCCGGCACTCGAGACCTGACAAACCTTGGAGGAGGACAGGACTCGAACTCCAGCTTGTAACCGGCCGACACCACCTCCCGGATCCCCCTGTCGGAAACCTCCAGGTCCCATACCCGGGAGAATAGTCGCAACCGTCCCCCCACCCGTACGGGTGAGGGCGCCCCCTCATGGCTGAGCGGGCTTGGAAACTGGCTTAGGCTTGGCGCCCCAGACGTGCACGGGACGGCCACGGCCTCTACCCCTATTCCAGCTGGCGCCCCTGGAAGCCGAGAAGCCCGCACCTCTGCTGGCTCTGGTTCCCCGAAAGGGCGGATTGTAGGAAGCCGGTCCCCGAAAGGAACGGCGAAATCTCTTGCGCTGAGGTAACTTACCTCCCTTGGCAACGGAATCCAGCTGCTCACCGAAAAGCCGCACACCCATAAAGGGAAGAGCCGTAAGCGAACTCTTAGAATTAAAATCAGCAGTCCACTGTCTCAGCCATACTGAACGGCGAATAGCCACCAACAGGGCCGTAGCCCTGCCACACATCAACATGACGTCCTCCTGCGCAGCCAGGATAAATGACAAAAAGGATTCACAACGCTTAAGAGCCAGGGACTCATCACAGGCAGGATCAAGATCCGCACCTAAATCCCTGACCACGGACCTAACAGCCAAAGACAAAAAGGCGGAAGCACAAACAGGCCTCAAGACCGAACCCGCACAGACAAAACCGTGACGGGCCAGCTGATCAATCCGGCGATCCTCACCATCCTTGAGAGAAGTAGTGTCAGGAAAATGGACCGCCGCCGAATTTGACAGCCCCAAAACAGGAGCATCCACCTCTGGGGAGGCGGACCACCGCTTCAACAAATCCGCCGGAAAGGGATATTTCTTGTCCCAACTAGGCGGGACCCCGACAAGCCGCGTAGGCTGCTCCCACTGCTTGAGGACGATGTCCTCAAAATGCTGTTGACTGGGAAACTCCAAGCGCTGCTTGGAACCCCCGAAGAGCTGACCCTTAGGCCGAGGAGTAACTTCCGGCGGATCCAAATCCAAAACCTCAAACATCTGAGCCAGAATAGTGGGCGTGTCAGGAGGGGGCCCCTCTATCAAGTCCCCCTCAGCGCTAGACAACTGCTGAACCTCTGAATCCTCCGTCTCCTCAATAAGCTCCCCCTCTTCGAGGGGACGATCCGACCAATCCAGTACCTCAACTTCCTCATCGGAATCCTGCGGAGGCGGAGACAGGTGTTTTCGCTTGGCAGAAGCCTTCTGAGCGACCATAGCGGAAAACATTTTCTCGAGGCTGGCCAACCGGGCACCTACCTCAGATTGCGAATCACCCCCAACGACAGCGTCATGCGGGGTCCGGAACAGGCGAGGAGGGGAGGGAGAAGGCGCGGTAGAAGAAGTCCCAGGCACCGAGGTGCCGGACTGGCGCTCAATGTTCCGCTGTGTACATGGAATACAAAAGATTACATCATCCCCTGGGAGCGGAGTCCCACATCCCCCACACAGCCTGGAGTGCCCCGAAGGACTAGTTCCGGCATCTCTGGTAGCCTCCATAATGGTGATTTTATGGTATTCGCAGCCCTCAGGGATTTACGCAGTACGCGACTCGGGATGCCCCACTAGTACTTTAATAGATTAAATGTGACTATCTGTAGACACATACACAGCCCTAAGCTTAAGGGTATACAAATATATATATACTAGCAAGTGTAGCCCTGCCCAGGGAATTAGCAGAAGGGCAAGGGGGGACAGTAGCCAACCCCAAATACCCGCCAGGTATGTACAAGACCGGGAGAGCCCTGAAAGACGGAATCCCGGGATCTGAAAAACGCAAAGGACAGCAGTCAGTACAGTCACACCTGACACACAAGTACAAGCAGAAACAAAAAAACCCACCCCCCGCCAGCACGCACCAAGGCCTGACCGAATCATCGGGGGAGAGGGGGGTGGGGGGAGGGAGAGGGGGGGGAATGGAGGGAGGAGGAATACCTGGCTCATCCTGCAGCCCGGCCTGCACAACGACCGACCGCTAAGCCGCCCACCCCTCCAGAATTAAACCAACAGCCCATGAAGGAACGAGAGGCGCAGGGGACAATGGCCTACCTGCACACCGCGCGGGACACGCCAGTGACGAGAGGGAGAGAAAGAGCGCGATCCTCACCATCTGGAGACGAAGGGGCGGACCCGCCACACAACGCGGGACCGCTGACCCCGCCCCTCCCTAACCCGCCAGAAACAGCGCGGGCCGTGCCTGACGCGGCCCGCCCACGTCACCCCGATGCCTCGAAGAGGCCGCAGAAGCGCCAAGTAATGGCGCCCACAGTAAAGGCGCCCGCAGCGCCGACGGACGGGCCGGCGGCATCGCCTGCCGCCCGGTCCCGCCCGCAGTGAAACACACGCAGGCCGCACACAGAGCACAGGCGGACCAGCGGCGCACGCACCCACACACACAGGCGGGCCAGCGGCACCGCGCACCGCCCTGGCCGCCTAGTCTGATGTACAAAAGGCACACATGTGAGGGAGCAACAAACTCAGGGCTAGGAGCCCCCCCCCCCCAGAATAAACAAGGGACGGACCCATGCTGTCCCCAAACACCACCCCCACGCACACTGCACACACAGAACCCGTGGGGGAAAGGAAACCTAACTGGGACCTAAGGGCTGGGGCATCCCAATTCCGGATCACCAAACAACCGGATCACCGCTATGCCCCATAATATGGGGACGAGCGGAGGAGCTAATCTCCTAGGCACCTAGAGTGCCATCTACCCTTGCCCGGCCTACAGCCTATAGCTGGGAGGCTACCATTAAATCAAGGGGATAAACACGAAAACGGGGACCGGGCAGCAATAGACCATAAGGGGGGGGGCCGGGGTGATACCCCGGCTACCTGCAAGCAGGAGACTTCTTTCTTCTGTCTTGTCGCCATCTTGCAGAGACCAACACTGGGGAATTGTTGGGAGGTATCAGGTATCTATAGACCGGGAGGGGCTTGCTGCTTTTTTGGAGATCTCTGCAAGTGCGCCACCTAGCGGTGAGATAACCCAAGTGTAATAATTAATAAATGAAGTGGGGTGTGTGACATACTTAGAATACATAATCACCCATTCAGTAATTTACCAATGGGAGACCCTTACCTATTTTCTTAGTTAAAGAGGAACAACACACAGGAATTCCACTTTCCCATGTGTTTTTCCCTATGCAGCGGATTCCTGAATTGGGATGCCTGGCTGTGTGTACTCCCCCCCCCCCCCCCAGGTCGCCCCATTTCACTAATCTTCCTTGCGCTCCCACGGCACTGTCACTTGGCTTCGCTGTCCAATTGCGCCGCTGATGGCTAAGCCACCTGGATTGCTAAACAGCGCTGAAAGGAGCCGAGCAGCGCCGGCAGCCGTATTCCCCGCTCACCCTGAAGTTGTGCCTGCACCACTTATTCAGAAAGGCCGGGCACCCACACGGCTAGAGGTGAGCGGGGATGCAGCCGGAGTGCACAGACCAATTCGGGATGCCTCAAGGAGTGAAACTCAGGCGACCATGGAGTCTTTTAGACCCCAGAGCCTCCAATGTTCCTCTTTAAAGTGGACAAAAACTGGACCTAGCATCTATAAGAAAGTGTCTAAAAGATGCTGGTTAAGTTTAGAAAACCACCCCTGGGTAATCCCAATTTGGGATGACCCGCTATGTAAAAAACCACCAGTTGCCTGTTTTTCTTACCTATCCAACAAGCCCACGATGCATTGCCAAACTTTCCTTTCGGGGCTCCGTACCCACTGTAACTGAATGGCTGGTATGGCTGCGCAGAGCCTAGGGATGCATGGAGAGCCGATCAGGAGCTACTAGGATGCCATTCAACTTTTCCAGCCGCACATTAATATGGGAAGAAGCAGCTGATTGGAGGAGAGCCGCACCTGCATCATGGGAATGCCGGCAAGGTATGTAGCTCGGGCGATTTGGGGGGGGTTCCCCACAGAAGAGCATCCCAAATCGGGATGCCCCAGGGGATGGACCAAAACACCAGGGTAGGACCGGGGTAGGTCCCAGGTCCGAGCACAGCCCAAGAGAGATAAGAGGAATGTCACCATTGGTTACCATTCGCCGTGGGCTCTATGGCAAAGTTAGAAAATTGTACGCCCAGTGGGATTTGACATAAGTTGGGATGCCCCAGGGGGGTGGATGTTTAGTTTCTTATAGATGATAGGTCTTATTTCAGCTAACTCTGTGTGGGGAGGGTCCTGGTCCACAGGCACTCCAAACAACCCTTACCCACCTCTTCCCACTACTTGTATTTCTACAATGTTCAGTCCAAAGGGAGGACCCCGAAAAGACACACACAAGCGGCAGTTGCACCTACTTCAGTAGGGATCTCCCTTAAACTGGGGAGCACCTATAATGAGGCCATGTGAGGGAAGCGCCTCAGGTGGCACGTGGGGGGTGGCACGTGGGGGGGTGGCAGCAATCACTGGATCTGTTTATTTATTTTACTCATTATCTTATTAGTGGTTATGTGGAGATTGGGTGCACAATCTAATCTAATAAATGTAATTTTTTACAGTCCACATTACTGAGGAGTTGAGCAGCACGTTGCGCCTTTCTATAGTTCACCTACCCTTGAACTAAGTACCCAATTTATAAGGGAAAGGGTGAGTGTAGGACAGCTTTAGGGTATAGGTCTGCATTAATATGGGTAGTGGGCAGAATCAGATATTATTCCTTGATACCGTGCATCAGGCGCTATTGAGGTGTTAACAGTCATTATGCTGGAGGTGTCAGAGAAGGAAGAGGAGGCAGAAGGTGGTGAAAAGAATTGTGCTGAATAATAGGTTGAAGGCATTAGGGTTGATTCAGAGAGACATAAAAAGGCTTCAGTTTTTGTGTCGATCTGGTTTTTTTTTTCCCGCTCGCGTATGAGTGTACTACTGATTCTAAGCATGCATCGCAAGCCTTTAGTAAAGTCTTCGTCCGTTTGTATGCCAACGAGAAAGTAATTTTCCAGCTTTCGTTTTCCGTTTATGTTACTCATGTTACAACGTAGGCTTTCGTTTTTGCCCTTTTTCCATCGTCGCCTCGAATGAATCATTTACGTTTCCCGTTAGATTCTGATTTCATTTTTCTATAAATAATCGTCCAGAAGAAAATCGTTATGACCTTACGCCTGCGCACTACAAACTTAACTCATTAATGTGCTCGCCTACATATTTGGTTCACTCACTTCTGCTACAATGCTTAGCTAAATCACTTCGCACTCAGTATATTCTTCCATTTCCTGCCCCTAAAACTTACCTAAATCACTTCGCAGACTCATTCTTCTTCCATTGGCGCACCTAAAACTTACCCAAATCACTTCGCGCTCAGTATATTCTTCCATTTCCTGCCCCTAAAACGTACCCAAATCACTTCGCGGTCTCATTCTTCTTCCATTTCCTGCCCCTAAAACTTACCTAAATCACTTCGCGCTCAGTATATTCTTCCATTTTTCACCCCTAAAACTTACCTAAATTACTTCGCGGTCAGTATATTTTTCCATTTCCCGCCCCTAAAACTTACCCAAATCACTTCGCTTTCAGTATATTCTTCCATTTCCCGCCCCTAAAACTTACCCAAATCACTTTGCAGTCTCATTCTTCTTCCATTTCCCGCCCCTAAAACTTACCTAAATCACTTCGCGGTCAGTATATTCTTCCATTTCCCGCCCCTAAAACTTACCTAAATCACTTCGCAGTTTCATTCTTCTTCCATTTCCCGCCCCTAAAACTTACCCAAATCACTTCGCGGTCAGGCGAATCTTCATATCTGAATCTGGTATCTGGTAACCAACCCTTAATGAATGTATTTAGAAAAGGAAATGACACAGAAACAAGTTTTTATTTATTTTATTTTTTTTTTAACTGGCATTTTTATATTGCCTTTTTTAAAAAAAACGTTTTTTTTTTTAAAAATGGAACAACTTTGAATATATGTTTTTTTTTCTTTTTTTAAAAAACTGTAACTATAAAATTTTTAAAGTTGCAAAAATAGAAATTTACAGGGTTTAAAATATATACACTGCAATGGCAGGCCCCAGAACATTATTCTTCATCTGTGGTCCCCAACGAGTCGCGCAGCTTCTGCATCTCGCCCACCAACTGAAGGATCCTGTGCCACTCTGGCACGTGTGGTCCCTGTATAAAAAAGAAAAATAAATTATTTGTCGGCAAATATATGTTTAACAGCTGTGGATGGAATGTTTATTAGGTTGCAAGCTAACTCATGAGGCCATATGTCATTATGCTAAGCAATTAATCAAAGGAAGAGGCCATATGTTATTATGCTAAGGAATTAATAAAAGGAAGAGGCCATGTGTCATTATGCTAAGGAATTAATAAAAGGAAGAGGCCATATGTCATTATGCTAAGGAATTAATCAAAGGAAGAGGCCATATGTCAGTATGCTAAGGAATTAATCAAAGGAAGAGGCCATATGTCATTATGCTAAGGAATTCATCAAAGGAAGAGGCCATATGTCATTATGCTAATGCCATTGACTATGGCTTTAGGTATCTTGGTGATCATGTCAATTCCCACATACTCCAAATAATTACATTACAACTTACTTCGTTGGTGGGCGAGCTCTGCTTCGGGGACCACCCTCCGTTCTGGGACCTGCCACTGCTGGGAAGTTGAGGCTGTAGAGACATTTCAAATAGGCTCACTTCTAATGTCTGAGTCAACAGTAAGCAAATGACAGTTTGAATGTGTGACATCACCCACCTTCTCCATGTGCCTCCATGTCTGATCTGCTGCAGTCTCTGCTCCAGATCGTTCACCCGCTACATTATCATCTAGAAAAAGCGATTAAGGGAATCAGCTTTGCTTTTAATAGCATGTATGTGTGTGCGGTTACATTAAGAGTTACATACCAGAGGCTAATGGCTCCGTCGTTTGGTACGACTCCCTGCCCATGCCGTGCCGTGCAGCCCCTCATCTGTAGAAAGGTCAAGGGGCTGGTCGGAGGCCGCTACAGAGGAGGGGTAGGAACTTGGCCCTGGAGATCCACCACCTTCACTTTCTGCTGCAGATTCATGCAGCATTGGCCGGCCTGTGCGCCTCCGGGTGCGTCTGATTCAGTACTCCATTTCCAGCAATAGAAAAGAAAAGCATTTATAAATAAAGGCCTACCTTCTGTATTAGTTACATATAGCATGCAATCGCTATGTACTTACTAGGGAAATGGAGCCCGAAAAATCGCCGCACCCGGGGCATTTGGAGTCGCTTCAGGTCCGACCAATGCTGCATGATCTGCATATGGGTGAAAGTGGTGTCCGTCTCCTGATGGATCCGGGAAATGATCTCCAGGGCGACGTTCCTCTTCTCGTATGCGTTGAGCAGATAGTCGTACCTGCGCTGAAGCATTGTCTAAAAAACACAAAATAAAAATAGTTGTTAGATCAAACTGCATACAAATATCTGTCACAATTAGATCAGTTGAGTAAATGACATTCCCAAACACATTTCTAGCCTCAAACTATCCTTCTAGATGCAAGTGACTTGGTTCGCACATGTGCGCACTAACTTCTGTTTGGCACAGAGTTTAAAAAACTTTGGAAAAAAACAGTTTCTTCCTGCACTTCCTTAAGGCCTAGGCATGCATTTAGATGGCAAATCAACGTCCTTACAATACACTTATGAGCATAATCAGCTCCTGTTGTTGGCGGCTGAAGATCGTGGGCGCCATCTTTCTTCTTGTCCACAGCAGATAAGTAATGCCCCAGCGGTTTTTGGGTTCCGCATGGCTGGACGAACGGCCGTACGCACGCGTACGCGAACGCGTAAGCGTCATACCCAGTCATTAATATTTAAAGGGTCATGGGCACACAGCTCATTCTCTTTGACATTGTCAGCATGGCACCAAAAAAAAACAGCGCTCAGGCCACACCTGCAAAGGACGACACCAGCAAAAGGGCCCAGCGCCATGAGGAGCCTTCTTCCTCACGTCCGACCACTCGGTCACACCAAGCTACTACCAAGGTGCCGGAAACGCGCAGCCAAAGTGGGCAACACAAGGCGACATTGGCCACCAAGGCCGCAACAGCAAAACCAACAACCAAAGGCAAGGAGCAGCAAAGAAGAAGGCACCAACATACAAGCAGGCAGGTACGACGGCATCCAAGGCCACAAAGAAATTGCAGGCAACCAAGAATCTTGGTCATACCTGAAATTGCTTGCCCCTTCCTTGCGAAAGTCCAGACGAATCTGTCTCTGAATCGAGGCTATTGTGTGGATATAAGGATGAAGCATTCCTAGGCCCTGGTCCAGCCTTTATATGACAATAAATCTTTGCCCTCTTTGCTTTTTCAGTCTTTCGCAGTTTTAGTATGCTGGGGGAGGAGTAGCCTGTTACCATGGCAGGACCATATATCTCCCAACTGTCCCTTATTCCAAGGGACTGTCTCTCTTTTGAGTCCGTGTCCCCCTGTCCCTTGTTGTTCTCATTTGTCCCTCTTTGAGGCGCAACATGCAGATCTGCATCAATAAATTATTCATTTACATATTCAAAGTGTTTATATTTTTGGAACTGTTACAACCCATCTCTTACCTATGCCATTTTGATGGGTGTGGCTTAATTTTAAAAAATGTCCATCTTTCCCACCCTGAAAAGTTGGAAGGTATTAAAGGGTATGTAGCGTGAGGGTCACTTTAATGTGGGCATTCATTCAAATATGATTGGAGGTCTGCTTCTGAATGCCCCCACCCAAACCTGGAGCCATCCTGATTAGGTATTTCCAAATCAGAGATTATGTGGAAGCCTGGAATAGGGCAAAACTAATTACCAAGTGTTTGCTCCTGTGGTGCATATTATTACTTGGCAATCTATTCTGAATATACAGATTACCGGGTGCCTCCTGTTGTCCATTCCCAGCCCTCACCAGTCATTCAGATGATGTTGGCATCAGCTACAGGAAGGCTGGGGATGATGCTGGAGGCCATCACATGCACCATGGGATTGATTCCTGAGGTGAGCAGCAAACACGGTGGTTTTTCATGATTTGGGGACAAGTTGTAACCTGACCCTGAAGTGATTTAGACTCTAGCAGTGCAGCCATCGGGGCAGGACAGCCAGGACTCCAGTATAGGGCCCAAGGGGGCAACAAAGAGGGAGCACTGTCCATGGGCCCTGATAGCAGCCCTGACCCATGGGCGACCCGTTGCATCCCATTCATGGGCACTACGCAGGTACGAGATTGCGGGCCTGATGGGATGCAAGATGGTGCAGCCCATAGGAAGGTCGCCCGGAAACCGAGGGACCTAGAAGATGGATCCCTTGGCGAGGTGAGAAAATAATCCCCTAAGGTAAAACCTGAGGGGGGGGGGGGGGCGCGGCAGAGCAGTGAGGCTTGGGGGAAGTTTTAACCTCCCCCCGATGTTCCTCTTTAAAGTGGAACATAACCCAGGATTTTGACTACCTTGGTTTTTTTCGTCCTTTTCCCCGGAGCACCCGATCGGGGATGCCCTTCTGTGTGAAACCCCCCAGATCGCCCGAAGAAACTCACCTCTTCGGCGCATGCGCAGACGCTTGTCCAATCAGCGCACTCGGCTTCACGTCATTTAAGCCTTCGTCTAAGGCCAGCGGCTCTGCATCCTCCGCCGCTTCCCTCTAACAGGGAGTGTGCCCTGCTAGATGGATGGGGAAGCACGGTAAGTGAACGGGCGACGTGGGGGGTTTGACACAGCGGGGCATCCCGATTTTGGATGCCCCGGGAGGAGGGAATCGATCTTCCTGGGCCACTGGGTTTTGGTCCACTTTAAGAATTTTCTGGCCCCATTCAATCACAATGTCTGCCTCCCCCCTTGTAACCTAAATGTTTATCTGGGCCCCTAGTTTGAACTGGGCCCCAGGTCAACCAGTATTCAGATTATTTAGGAAACTGAGGTTAAAACTAGGGGCCCAGTTATCAGTTATGAAGGACCCCAATTAAATATTGGCTGTACAGCCTACAATCTTTTAAATTCCAGGTCTGGCCACAGTGGCTTTTGTTCCACTTTAAAGAGGATCATCCAAGAATTTGACTTTCTTGGGTTTTGTTCCTCTCAGGGATGCCCCGCTGTGTGTATGCCCCCTGGGATCGCCGGCTCTCTTCCAATGAACAAACACTTAGAATGTATGGCCTGGCACAGTGTGCTCTCCACCATTCAGATAGGCCTGGCATAGGTGCGCCCATCATCTGGAGGGATGCCATTGAGGCCTGTGCATATGCCATGGGATTGTCTATAACTATACAAATCGGGGCATCCCAAATTGGCAGACGTTGGCACTGGGCGTAACCGGGCATCTTGCGAGAGCCCACCTTATTCCCTCTACCCTGGGCAGCCCCTATGCAGGACACAGGGTCTCCTATCAGCCAGGGGCAGATCGGCCACTTGGAGAGACTTTCCTTCTTTCTGTCAGAACTTCTATTATTTGTTTATTTTCTTTACTTTTTCTTTCTTTTCATCTATTATCAATTTCTTTCTTTCACCTGTTCTTTCTGCCATTCCTTTTCTTTCTTCCCTTCTATTATTACTGTCAGTCCTTCTATTCTTTGTTTCTTTACTCCTATTATTTTCTATCCTTCTAGTGTTTTTCTTTCCATCTATTCTTTGTTTCTTTCTTTCCTCAGTTCATTCTGCTATTCCTTTTCTTTCTTCTATTATTTCTGTCAGTACTTCTACTGTTTCTCTCCTTCTATGCTTTCTATACTGCCAGTCTATTTTTTTTGTTTCTTTATTTCATCTGTTCATTTTGCCACTCCTTCTTATTTTCCTTCTATTTGTTTCCTGTTGGTCCTATTCTCTTTCCATCTCCCCTTTTTTCTCCCATTCCTTCTCTTTCCTGCCATTTCCTCTATTTTCATTCTCTTTTTCCCATTCCTTCTCTTTTCTGTCATTTCACATATTCTTCCTGTCATTAATTCTTTTTTCTCCCATTCCTTCTCTTTCCTGCCATTTCCTCTATTTTCATTCTTTTTTCTCCCATTCCTTCTCTTTTCTGTCATTTCACCTATTCTTCCTGTCATTAATTCTTTTTTCTCCCATTCCTTCTCTTTCCTGTCATTTCACCTATTCTTCCTGTCATTGGTTCTCTTTTTTTTCTCCCATTCCTTCTCTCTCTCCTTCCTGCTTACTGTCTGTCATTTCTTCTATTCTTTCTGTCATTCATTCTATGCTTTTTTCAATTCTTTCCATTTATTTTTATATATTTCTTTACATATATTCTTTTTTGGTTATTCCTTCTCTTTCTTTCCTTCTATTATTTATATCTTTGGAAGTATTTACCATATATGCAACTTACATGCATCACCATGTATAGAATATCATGCCCATCGAGACTATCGCCCAAGGGCCCGCATAAACCTGAAGGCCAGGGAAAAGGAATCAGCCAGCCCTGGAGTCTTTTATCTTTGCCATACAGTTTTGGTCCACTTTTAAAAGCATTTTCACCATTTCCCGGAGTGCACGAAAAATAAGCCTAACGTGACGTCACTCTGAAAGTTTTGATACTTGTCAGTTTGGGGAATCTTGCTAGTTTCGCAGATCCGCTTGTGTCAATCACAGTCACAGGCAAGCCTAGCACGCACAATACGTCCCCTGGCTGGCGGAAGCAATAGATTTTCTGTGTCGCGCATGCGCAGGACGCGCTGGATGGCGGCTGGGCAGAGTTCCCGTAGTTTCCTGGCATGTGCACGGTGTGCCCCGGAGGGGGCGGGGCTTCCAGGCATGTGACGAGGGGAGTGGCCGCTCCCTAGAGTCCCCTGGCTTTGCTGTATTTACCACAGCGTCGCACTTCCTGGCTCCCGGAGGCCGCGGGATCCTGCGCTGGGCGGGTGTTCGGCGCGAAGGCGAGCGGAGCGGGATATTTACTATCGGGCGACACCACTTCTCTTTTTGGTAAGTTCTGGAGGCTTCCCTGTCACTTGGGCCGCCCTGAGGAAACTTCTCACCCCCTATTCTGAGGTGACGGGCATGCTGGGATTAGTAGTTCTCCTGCAGGTGTAAGGTGGCCACTGAATTGGATCAGCTCTCTTAAAGGGACAGGCCGTGTGTTTTACTGAGCCCTCTATGGGCTCGTTTCATCATAAGGACGCCCCCAGATTGTCCTCTTACCCAGCAGGCCTGCTGGTACTTGCAGTGCACCACACCCGGTGTTGGAGGAGGCTTGTCGTATTGGTAATAGCTTGCCTACTGGGAGGCATAATGTATTAGGAATTATGCTTATTCCTGTCGCACATGCTTTGAAGCAGACCAAAACCTGAGAAAATACTCTAGGGCTGGGGAATCCATTGGCACATGCACGTTAAAGAACAGCGCGTTCAGCATTGCTGCGGCACCTTTGTCGGCAGACAAACCTGGGGGGCTTCTCACAATGGGGCATCCCTAATAACGAGGCTACTTGACAGGGAATGCCCAAGAGGCCTTTTATCAACTCTTAAAGAGGAACACCCATGGATTTCCCTCTCCTTGGTATTGTTCCTTTCAGATGGGGCATCCTGATTTGGGATGCCCTGCTGTGTTTATCCCCCCAGGTCGCTGTAAATGCTCACCCTCCTCTTGTTCCCGATGCTGCCCTGGCTCACTTCTAGCTTTGCGCATAGCCACACCAGGCCTGCACCAAGGACACCGGAAGTAGGTGACTGAAGCAGGGAACTGGGGGTTTTCACACAGTGGGGCATCCCAACCGGTGATGCCCCAAGGAGTGGGACTTGGACGGCGTCCATTGTTTCTCTTTAAAGTGGACCAAAACCTAGGATTTTGGACATTGCTCCCGGGGCATCCCCGATCGGTTTGAAACCCCCCAGGTCGCCAAAACCAACTCACCTATTCCTGGTCCTACGGCGCATGTGCGGTCGCTTATCCAATCAGCGTGCTTGGATCCACTGACGTCACGTCGTTTAAGTCGAGTGAGCTGACGGCCCCATCTAGACGCCCTGCTAGAGGGATAGCGGGAATGCGGCTTGCGCATGTGCCGTTGGTTTGGGAAAGAAGGTAAGTGTATGGGCGACCTGGGGGGGGTTTAAAAAAGCGGGGCATCCCGCTTTTGGATGCCCTGGGGGGATACGATTCCCGGGCCGATCGCCATGGGTTTTGGTTCACTTTAACAGCAAGCCCAAGTCAAGGCAGACCTACTTTCCCATTTCTGCGTCCTATGCCGGCCAGAAGTCGATCTGCCCCCTGCACCTGACTACTGGGAGGACTGTTGTGAGCATGGTTTCCAGCTCTCACATGGGCCAAAGCAGGCTGCCTCTATGTTGCTGGGATTGATCAGACATCACAGGCGGTCCATTTTATAGTGATGCGTTAAAGCAGAACAAAACCATTGCTGATGCCCCTTCCCAATGGCTCTGCAAGACTCTCCTGCTTCTGGTCTCCCTTGTCGATGTAAAGATTGGGCAGCCACATTCCCAGCCTCTTTGAATGGCGGAGGGTGGGAGTGTGCTCAAAGCCCAGACAGGCTTTGGGCGGGAGTGCGTCCGCTTATATGGGGGGGGGGGGTGCAGATGTGAAATCTCATTTGCTGAGCATTTGATGTGCATGGCAAACTTCACTGATTGGATGAGAGCCCGCATATGCGCCATAGGACTGGGTAGAGGTGAGTTTTACTAAGCGAACTAGGGGCATACCAGGAACAAACCCTGGGATAGTCAGAATCCTGGGTTCTCTCTGACTCCCACAAGGAATCCAGTTTGTTCCCCTTTAAAGTCCTTGTCCAGCCAAAAACATTGAAATGTTACAAAACACTCTCCCTCCAACCCACATGTGGCAGGAAAGTTATGATTTGGGGGGTCAAACATTTCTGGATTCAGGGCCGTGCAGAGTGGCTTTTAATCCTCTTCAAAAACAATGTACTCACTTTTCGTCCCCTGCTGATGGTGGCTTCTAGTCCGGCTCTCTGAATTGTATCTGAACCCTGGATCCAAGTCTCTCACCGCCCTATCGTCTGTTGCTTCTGCATTCATGATGGTATGCTGCCACCCACCATCACCCTCTATTCACTGAAATGGAGGTGCGTATCAAAACGTTGCACGTTCCCTCCATTGCAGTGAATAGAGAGAGTATGCCAGTTTCACTGTGACTGATGGTAAAGGTGGCACACTATTGTGATGGCAGATGTGACTGGAGATTGGGCTGGGCGGCACAGGACTTTTGGCCAGCGATCGGGTAGGATTCAGAGCACTGGTCTAAGAGTGATCATCAGTGAGGGCAAAAGGTGAGTATAGAGTTTTTCACTTTTTGTAACGCTTTACTTACCCCAGTCCTGTGCAGCCGTGTGACAACTGGTCTGTCATTCAAGTCCCTGCGGCGAACAGGTGAACATTTTCCTTATCTTAGCACAGGGAGGAGGGGTGGCTGGGGGGTTGCAAAGGGAATAGACTTTGTCTTTATCTTACTGAGGCAAGGGTTTTGGCGGATGCTGGAGCCCCCGGGCATAACCCCCCAGGACACCCATAAATCTCACCTTTCTCTCAGACCCCCATCGGGAATCCAGCGCCGCAACTGGCTGCCTCATGCTCAGGCTGTTGTTCTGCTTTAATGTTTTCGTTTAAGTTAAAAAAAAAAAAAAAAAAAAAAAAAGCAGCTTATCCCTATTGGGCAGGCACTCCTTATGTAAGAGACATAACCTTCATAAGGATTTACAGCAAACCAATAAAGACAAACAACTGTTCATCCTTCGAATACTGTTAACTGGCTGTCATCATGTTCTCAGTATTTGCTAGACCTTTATCGAGTAACAAATGGCAAACAATCAAAGATTATTGATAAAAGGAGCAGAAAAGAACTGAAGAAAGCCAGTTAAAATGAGAGAAGAAGAGGGAGGGGACGTGGCTAGAAGTTTGCAAATCCAGCCTAATACCAGTCTGTAGGTTACAGCCAGCTGAGACGTCTAGGGTTAGACTTCCTCTTTAAAGAGGAACAACCACCAACAACCAGTACAGTCACGCTGCTGCACAGGATTGGGTGACTGACCTGACCTGGCTTCAGCTTTTATCATGATTGCTTGCCCATGAGTGAGTTGTTTTTGTTATTGCCCAAACTTGGCTTTTCACTGGATGTGAATTAAAGAATTCTAGGGGCTAAATATAAATCTCAACCCTCAAGCCAAGACTTGGAAGACCATCGGCTAGTATTGACTGCCTGGGAGTCAAAAAGTCTAAAATCCCGATTTGGGATTCCCCACTGTGTGAATCGCCTAACTTGGCGATGCAACAGCGAATGCGTGCCCGCTATACCAGCGCCAGGCGTTTGTGAGCACAAAAAGGCTTGCACGACCACCACTCAATGGAAATGACTTAATTATTAACGGGTGCCAGTCCCAAGGCTATGAAAGCCATACATGTGAAATTGAATAGACAACAAGGGAGGCACACCAATATCGAAACCAATGGCAAACTTTATTTAGTAGAAATATGCACAACACATTAGACTAAACATATTAAAAACATTAGAAAACATATAACATGACATACCAGACAAACATAAAGGATGCGTAGGCAGTGGGGAGAAAATGTAATATTCCATCTATAAATAATCCAATAAAAAACAAACTAAATACATGCAGCCAAACAATCCAAATATAAGAGCCATGCAAGAAAATGTGCAAAGATGTGCAGAAATGATGTGCAAAACCTGCCTATGTTAATATAAGTTGCAAAAGTGAGCAATAAAGTCCAATCACCAGACCAATGCAATAATTCACATAATGCAACAATATATAGTATGCTACTACCAAAGGGAGACCACTCCTATAGAAAAACCACCATTAAACACTAAAATCCATTAACAAATCACACATGAATGCAGTAATCCAAAAATCAATACCAATTCACCAAGTAATAATTCAGATAGAGATCAGATCTCCCCACCACCTGCCAGCATCCATAAGTTCCCACTTCCTCAGGCCTATCTGCGCCAGGCATTTGTGAATGGCCGGTCCGGTTACACCCCACGAGCTAGAGGTGAGCCAGGATGCGGCTGTGCAGAAATAATGAAATGGTTACTGAGGTGTCCATGAAATCCCAAGCCAACAAAGTGAGCAATAGTTGCATCTTCAAAGTATGAAGTCGATGTGAAC
Organism: Gastrophryne carolinensis; assembly: GCA_027917425.1. Classification (NCBI taxonomy): domain Eukaryota; kingdom Metazoa; phylum Chordata; class Amphibia; order Anura; family Microhylidae; genus Gastrophryne; species Gastrophryne carolinensis. The sequence continues at coordinate 381,504,508 of CM051239.1, forward strand.
CCTTATAGCTATAAACCTGGGTGGTTGAGTCTATTGCCTTACAGCAGCCATATGTGTCCTGGAGGCCGGTGTGGATTTGGTTGCTAAGGCTCCTAAACAGTCAAATATAGCTCCTGCGCTCGTTCACCTCCTCCTGTTTCCCGGCTCACATGCCATACGCTATGTATTTGACATGACAGGTTGTTTGCTCGATTAATTGTAGACGCGCACACACCTCATCCATCTGGAATTTCATAAGATCCTTTTGCTCGACTACATGCTGCAAAAAATGTCGACATTTTTCGAAATACATTATTCCAAGTACACACCCCGCTTCCACTATTCATGACATGGGGTTATGGTCCAGTAGCGAACTTCTACAGAGATGAAAGCAAAAAAGAAGCCCCTCCCGGTCCATAAATACCTGGGACCTCCCACACATTCCCCAGTTCCTTCTCTGCAGGACGACGAGCAAGTCAGAAGATGTCTGCTTCTCTTCCTTGCAGGTAAACCGGCCATTTTTTGCCCTATTTCTGCCCGGACCTTTATACATTAAGCCCAATATTAGCCTCCCAGCCTTGGCTGCAGGTCCGGGTGAGGGTAGGAATCACCTTAATAGGTGTTTAGGGAGCCATGCTCTTCCGTGAGACCCCATATAAGGGGGTAGGCGGAATTCGGGTTGGTGATCCCGGTTCCGGTTTGGGATGCCCTGTCCCTAGTTGTGTGTGTGTGTGTGTGTGTATGTATGTATATATATTATCTCCCTTACACCATACTTTGTGGATTATCCCCCTCCCGGTGCCCTCTGTTAACCCTCCATGGGGGGGGGGGGGGAACCTTTCCTTTTATTACAGAGTGTGTGTAGTGTGCTTGTGCTTTACATTCCGGATGGTCTCCGTTTTTTTTTTTTTTTTTTTTTTTTTTTTGCTCTCCTGAGGGGAGCTTCTTCTGCGGTGTTAAGGGGGCGGGGCCGGGCTCTGTTGGAGCCAATTGCGGAGACCAGCCCACGGCTGGTAACAGCACTGCTGGTTGTGAGGGGGGGCGGGGCCAGGTGTGGCACGCGATCTGCGCTAGCCCGCCCCTTCTCACTCTTCTGCTATGGCCGGATAGCGATGGCAGCCATCTTGCTGGATATGTGAGTGCCCTCCCGGGCTCCCCCTTTTGTGTACTTTAATCAGCATGTCCCCCTTTCGGTCTGGGGACAGCGCTAGTCCTTGTCCCGTTTTTTTTCCTTTATAGGGTATAAACAATATATCTTTATAAGTGTGTGTGTGTGCATGTGCCTATGGCCACTCTTTTGTGTCTTTCAGGAGGACTCCCTGTGCCTTGCTTAAAAGGGGGTTCTCCCGGTCCTAGCGTCCCTAGCAGAAATTTGGGGCACTTATTAGTCCTCCCACTTGGGACTTAAGGGGCATCCCGGGTTGCTTACCAGCGTAATTCCCTCGGGTCATTGCGACTACCTTAAAATCACCATATGGAGGCTCCGCAGGATACTGGGCTCGGGCTCCCTTTGGGACAATCCCAGCTATGTGTGGGTTGTGGGGTATCCCTTACGGGGGAGAATGTACAGTCGGGACCCCAGGCGCCTGGGTCAGTGCCGCCCGCCTCACCTACCCCACCCCACATCATCCGTACCCCAAGTGACACTGTCATTAGTGGGGAGTCACACTCGGAGGTATGTGCCAGGCTGGCCAACCTCGAAGATTATTTCTAGCTCAGTGGGCAGAAAGGCCACTGCTAAGAAAAGGCATCTGTCACCGGCTACGCCGGTAATTGATTTTGATGGTTATGACTCACCTGATCGGGCTGATTATTCCCTGCTTGAGGAAGGGGAATTGTTTGAGGAATCTGAGACTAAGGAATTGCAGTTCTTTGATTCTGATGCCGGGCAGGCGCTGGGGGATGCTGTTGATACCCCCAGGGTCCTGACCCATCTGTTAGAGGTTCTGGATATTTCCCCACCAGCGGAGGCCCCTCCGAAGAAGGGGGAATTCTTTGGATTCTCTAAGCCCCGCTTGGAGTTTCCAAATCAGGATAATTTTGACAGCATGATTCTTAGAGAATGGGAGAAGCCGTGTCGCCTTCACGGTGTTCCTCAGGGAAGGGATAGGAAGTATCCCTTTCCGATGGACGCGGTGAAGCGCTGGTCTTCCCCTCCCGAGGTTGATGCGCACATTTTAGGATTGTCCAACACCTCCGTTGTACATACTCCTGACACCACTACCTCTAAGGATGGCGAGGACAAGCGCATTGATCAGATGGCATGTCATGCCTTTGCCAGTGTGGGTTCTGCAGGCAGGTCTGTGTATCGGCACTCGTGGCTGTGGCCACCAGGTCGGAGATCAGGTACATGTTAAATGGGTCCCAGCTCAACCCGGACAGCGTTGAATTCACAACCCTTAAGAGGTGTGAATTGTTCATGAATTTTGTTTTGTCGGCTATGGACGACACTATTACCATGTGTAGTAGAACTTCGGCCCTGTTGGTGGCCATACGCCGATCGGTCTGGCTGCGCCAGTGGGCGGCGGACATTGCGGCCAAGAAGTCACAGCTTTGCCCTTTTTGGAAACGCAGCTGTTTGGAGACAAATTGGATTCTGTGGCGAAGGGTGGGAAGCTACCTCAGCGTAAGACGCTGCGTCGCTCCTTTCGGGGGGGCAAGCTCCTTTTAATCCTTCCTTTCGCGGTGCCAGAGGGGGCAGAGGTCTTGCCTACTCTGGCTTTAGAGGTGATTCCTGGAACAGAGGTAGAGGACGTGCCCGTATGGCCTCTACCTGGGGTTCCAGGCCCAAGCCTGCTGCCAAGCCAGCTCAACAATGAGGAGGCGCCCTCACCCTTGTGGGTGGGGAGACTGCTGCGGCTCTTCTTCCAGGTCTGGGCCCAGGAGGTCACAGACAAGTGGATATTGGAATTGGTCTTGTCTGGGTACAAACTGGAGTTAGTCCCGGCCTCCTCCCAGATTCCTAAAGTCTCGGGTGCCATCGGATCCTTGGGCGGCTCAGGGGATCCTGTTGGCTGTAAAGAATCTTCTGGATATGGCGGTCATATGCCCGGTGCCTTTTTCAGAGAGAGGCCGGGGCTATTATTCCAACCTCTTCACGGTTCCCAAAAAGGATGGCTCCATAAGACCCATCCTGGATTTGAAGCTTCTCAACAGGTTCATCAGAACCGAGAAGTTTCGCATGGAGACTCTGCGTTCAGCCATCGGTTCCCTTCGTCAGGGGGATTTCATGACGTCCATAGACATCAAGGATGCTTACCTTGATGTACCAGTTTTCCCAGCACACCAGAGATTTCTCAGGTTCGTGGTGGGAGATCAGCATTTTCAGTTTGCGGCCCTCCCGTTCGAGCTGACCTCGGCACCGAGGGTGTTTACCAAGGTTCTGGTGGGCATAATGGCCCTGCTCAGATCCCAGGGCATTCGCATTGTGCCGTATTTGGACGATCTACTCATTACAGCTTCTTCCCTCTGCCAGGCGGAGTTGGACACCAGGAAGGTGGTGGAGACACTGGAAAGGTTCGGATGGGTGATCAACCACCCCAAGTCTTCTCTCTCCCCATCAAGGGAGATCTTTCTAGGCATGACTCTGGATACCATTCAGGCCAGAGTGTTCCTACCCCAGCCAAAGGTGCAGAGGGTTCAGGATCTGATATGCGTTCTCCTGACCAACCCTCACCCTTCCATTCGGCTGGGGATGACTCTGGTGGGTTTGATGGTGGCAGGCCCCTTTGCTCAATTCCACATGAGGTCGCTACAACTTCATCTATTGCTGAAATGGGACACATGTCCACAGTCCTTGGATCAGTCATTTCTGATGTCTCCCAGGGTTCGGCAGTCCCTTCAGTGGTGGCTGGAATCAAGCAATCTGATGAGGGGCAGATCGTTCCTGGCCCCTCGTTGGGAGATGGTTACCACGGATGCCAGCCTGTCGGCCTGGGGAGGTTTCTGGAAAGATCATCAGTTCCAGGGGTTGTGGGGTCCTCAGGAGGCTCACAACCCCATCAATGTCTTGGAGCTCAGAGCTATCCGCCTGGTTCTGTCGCGTCTGACATTTCACCTACAGGGTTTACCGGTTCAGGTTCGATCAGACAATCGTACTGCGGTAGCTTACATCAATCACCAAGGAGGGACTCGCAGCAGGAGTGCCCTCAGGAAGTCTCTCTGATCTGACATGGGCGGAGAGCAATGTTCCTTGCATCTCGGCAGTATACATTCCGGGAGTGGAGAACACGGAGGCGGACTCCCTGAGCAGGGGATTCTCTCGCTGAGGGGAATGGTCTCTCAACCACAAGGTGTTTCTGGCCCCGTGTCACAAGTGGGGGACTCCGGAGGTGGTTCTCTTTGCCTCTCGGCACAATCACAAGCTTCCAACCTTTGTATCTCTGTCTCAGGATCTTCTGGCCCTGGCAGTGGATGCCTTGTCCCTTGCCTGGAGGGATCTGGGGTTTCTGTACCTGTTTCCCCCCTTCTCCATGGTGGGCAAGGTAGTGCGCAAGCTGGCGCTAGAGGGGGCACCAGCAATTCTGGTGGCCCCAAGGTGGCCAAGACAGGTTTGGTTCGCAGACTGGCGGTAGATCAGTACAGGCTGCCCCTGTCTCCAGATCTGATCTCTCAGGGTCAACTACGTTACCCCAATTTACAAACGCTTGCTTTGACGACGTGGCTGCTGAAACCTTCATCCTGAGGGAGGAAGGTTTGTCTGAGGTGGTTATTCAAACCTTGATTAGAGCTAGGAAGAGGTCTTCCTCTACCATTTACTATAGGACTTGTCGGTCCTATATTGACTGGTGTGAGGCTAGGGCCTTACCTTGCAGGGTGTTTGCGATTCCTAGGATTTTGGAGTTTCTTCAACACGGTCTGGATCTGGGGTTCCAGCTCAGTACTTTGAAGGGTCAGGTTTCTGCCCTGGCTGTCTTTTTTTTCAAAGGTCTTTTGCTTTGCATCATCTGGTCAAGACTTTTTTCCAAGGGGTCACTCATGTTGGTCCCCCTAGAAAGCCTTTGGTTCCCGTTTGGGACCTAAATTTGGTTCTTTCGGCCCTCCAGGGGCCTCCCTTTGAACCGATGCAGGATGTGTCTCTTTCTGTGCTCACTCAAAAGGTTGCCTTTTTGGTGGCTATTACCTCTGTTCGGCGTGTATCTGAGTTGGTGGCTCTATCTATTCAGGCCCCTTAGTTTGAGAGACACCAGGATAAGGTGGTTTTTCGTTTTAAACCAGATTTCCTTCCTAAGGTGGTTTCTGCTTTCCATCTTAGGAACAAAAATAGACCTGTAAGGGCACCACTTCAAATCCTAGGAAGAATGTGAAATATGGAGGTGGGTGCTCCCATAAACCCCAAACCAACCAGTTTAAAGTATACTTGAACACCAATTAGGGTCTACAATTGGGCACTCACACCACTAATGTTAAGGTTAAATTATAAATTTTTATTCAATGTGCTATATACAAAGATTAAAAAACACAGACATGACACAAGATGACAAGACCAATTAAAAGGACATGGTACCTGGGAACAACTTAGTGTGAAATATATACACAACAATCAAAGTTAGAAGACAATAAAGTGCGGTATGCTCAAATCTATCTGGCCCCCTAGTCTAAATAATTTATGGTATGGGAAATAAATGGGATGTCTGTATGGACAGATAATTAATGGTATGGGAAATAGATAAGATGTCTATATGGACAAGCAATTAATTACAAGCTTCTAAAATTATTCCTATTATCACTAATTAATTAATACACCCCAAGTATCAAAAGAAGAGAAGTAAATAAGATCCCCCAATACCAAACTACTAAATCAGTGCTATATAATTAATTATCTAACAACCACTCCAAAATTGCTGAACCTAAGTACATTACAACCTACTACATTATTCTCAGGCCAGTGGCGCTCCTCTGGTCTCTGTGTGGGTGCCACTGAAAACTACATAGAGCCACAGACGGGAGTGTGCACGGAGGCGGAGATACGTGGCTCTGTGACATTCTGGCAAGATTGCGGTGCCAAGGATCTAGAGCTCTGGAGGAGCAGTGGTTGCCCGAGGGTCAGGCAGATTTTTTTTCTTTGTAACCTCCCCGTACTGCCTCAGTGCCAGGTTAGGGGGGTAAATTTTAGACTTAAGTTCAGCTTTAAGTGTCAGATGAGTTGGCAGCCACATATTTGCTGGCGACAGTGAGATATCTGGAGATTATATCTAAAGACTCCAGGGCCATCCGAGTTCCACTCTGAATTGGGATGCCCCCCAGAAGCCCCATTTCACTCACCTTGTCCTGGAGCCCTTGCCGCATCCTGGCTCACCTCTAGCCATACACACACACCTGACCTTTTAGAATAGGCGGCATGGGCACGCAACGGATAGGAGGTGAGCGGGAGATGTGGCCAGCGGCACACTCGCCTCCCTTAAGTGCCCCTCGGCTCTTTAGCTGTCCGGTCGGCTTAGCGGTTAGGGGAGTCGAGTGAAAGCAAGCGTGTCTGTGTCGTGGGAGCGAGAGGAAGGTGAAGTGACCTAGGGGCATCCCCTCAGTTTCGGTATCCCGAATTGGGATGCCCCGCTGTGTGCAACACCACCCTGAAAGTGAAAATCGGGTGTATATAAAACATATACCGTAACTGCCCCAACTACAGTCTTCATGTATACTTAAAGCAGCCCCACACCCACTTTCTACATAAAAAATAGGTGTGGGGCTGCGTTGTGACAGTCTTGTGGGTAAGCATCCAGATTTCTTGGCCGCCGACACCAACATATTGTTGTGCAACAAAAACTGCATCTAGGGGTTTCTGGTAATGGAAATTACTTCATACAAAATATCTTATGTTGGTAGGATTTCTGCTATGAACTGCTTGCTTCACGTCCTTCCACAATATTTTTATTTGTCTGAATTTTAGGACTTGGTCAAAACTTTAAAGCAGACCAAAACCCACATTTTAAACTAACATCCTCTGAATTGCTCCCCCCATGAGGAGTACCTTTTGCCAATTTTCACCTCTCCTGCATCACTCGAATACCAGATAATAGTGCCTGTTTTACCTGTAAAGTTCCGCCTCCTCCATTCATTGCCACTGCTGTGTGCCGCAATGATGTCATTACCACATCTATGCAATGACTGATGACGCCTGTGTTCGCACACAGAGAGACACAAAAGAAATCCGTGTTCCAGGACATTTTGAAAAGCGAAAATACTAATTTCTAGTTTTATACCCGAAGAAGGGAGTATTGGTATGGGCTTTGGCCGAATGTATTTGACAAGTTAAAGTGGACCAACACCCAGGATTTTGACTATCCTGGGTGTTGGTCCACTTAGGTGGGGCACCCCGATCGGGGGTGCCCCGCTGTGTGAAACCCCCCCGATCGCCGCAAAAACTCACCTCTCCCCGCTCCCACGTGACCTCGTCCGGCCAATGACAGCGCTCAGAGCCACTCTGGTATGCGCGTCCAAAGCCGCTTGGACGCGCATACCAGAGCGCTGTCATTGGCTGCGTCTCTCGCTTCCCTCTAACAGGGAGCGCACCTGCGCCGGCCATTCACAAAACGGCCGGCGCGGGAGCGTGCCCTGCTAGAGGGAAGCGAGAGACGCGTCTCGCGCATGCGCCGTTGGATCGACCGTAAGGTGAGGATTGTGGGCCTCCTGGGGGGTTCCTCCCCGCGGGACATCCCGATTTCGGATGCCCCGCGGGGAGGGATCTGATCGGTCCGGGAATCTTATAGATTCCCGGGCCGATCCCCCCTGGGTGAAGTGGGTTTTGGTCCGCTTTAACTTTCTTTAACCATCCTTTGTTTAAATGACTTGTTTGCTTTGGGTCTACATTTTGCTGCATAACCCACCTTCTGTTGAGATTCAGCTCATGGACAGGTGCCCTGGCATTTTCCTCTAGAATATGCTGATATGTTTTCAGTTTTTCATTAATGATGACTGTCCTGGGCCAAATGCAGTCAAGGAGGCTAAAAGTCATTCAGCAGGCACAAAAAAACAAAAAGGTACTTGCCTATCGTCCTGCCCAGCTGGATCAGAGCCTGCGCTGCTGCATTTTAACGGCGGGTCGAGATTGTGAAGCCGCACTAGGTAGAGGACCTAGGCCTAACACACCTCCTACATTGTAGTGAATGGAGAGGGTTTGGTCATGCCTCGGTGACTGATGGCAGGTCCCTGCTGAATGACTGTAAACCCTGATACTCAACCATCATGTTTCACAGGTGGGATGAGGGTTTTATGATGGAGTGTAGTGCTCCCTTTTCTCTAAAAATGTATACTCTGCTATTTATAATACTCTATATTCTAAGCATACAGTACGTCCTGCTCCATATATAATACTTACACATGGGTAATCCTCCGCCAGAGGGCGCTGTTCACTGTAGACATGCAAAAACAGGCTCCTCCCGGCCCCTCACATACCCAGGGACCTCCCACAAATCCCCAGATTTCTCTGCAGTGCTGACTGCGAAGAAATGAAGTATCACTCTCTCGCAGGTGAGCGGGGCTTTTACAGCCTGCGGCCCTGCAGGACTATTACCCCCCCCCCCGTCCTCTTCGATAAGGATGTGCCTCCCAGCCTGGGCTGCGCTGGTTGGGTGAAGGTAGGCAGCACCTCGTGTGCTCACGGAGCTACGCTCCACCGCAATCCCCCACCATAGGGTAGGCGGTTTAGGCCGATGGTGAGCCTCCATTAGATGCCCCTCCCGCATTGTTGCCCGTGCCCCTCATAGCGATGAACCCTGGGTGCAGGTTCGCTTCTCCCTCGCTTCCTCCCGTAGCTCGGGGGAAAGAAAGGGGCGGGGGGTATGTGTGTGGCGGTCCCAGCGTAATGTTAGACACGTTTATGGCCGTGGCTTTTCTATTTAATCTTGGGTGTCAGTGCCGCGCTCCACATAAACCTTGTTTGGTTGTGTGCGTGTGTGTCCTTTCATTACAAGAAGTGTGCAGCCCGGGCGACAGCATCATTCTCTAGTGTTGAGAGCAATCTCCTTAATTACACTCTGTGTGTGTGTCCTATCCACTGCTGTCATTGACGCTGCGCTGGTTAGAGCTTCCTGCTCTTTGGGGGAGGCGGGTACTTGGCATGACGCGCCCCGTGTCAAGGCCAGATCAGGCCTGCCCCTCGAGGTTCGCTTGGCGCCATTTTGACGGTCTGCGCGTGGTTGCGATCCGACTCCTCCCTTGGTCATGTAAGTGCCCCCCCGTCCTAACCCACCCCCCCCACCCCCGGGCGGTTTTTGTTCCTATGATTTTTTATTCAGCTGCGCATGGCACTGACACCCCCCTCTTATCCCCTTTATGTCTTTCAGACGCAAGATTTCGGTGGCTTCTCCCGGCCTGACATATATTTTAGCGGGTTCACATAAAAAATTCTCCCACATTCCTAGCGGGTCTTGGGGCATCCAGGGTTGCCTATTGCGTAAATCCCTGCGGGCATACTGCTCAGATAATCACCATATGGAGGCATCTCAGAATTATGTACCCGGGGTCCCTCGGGGACAAGACCGGCTGTGTACAGTGTGTGGTCAGCCCCATGCTGATGCTGACAGAGCACGGGTCTGCGGACCGTGTGCTGAACAGGCACTGACCCTGTAATCAGGTTTGCCAGTGGCTGCACCTCACTACACCCGTCTCCCTGTACCTAAATCTCACTCCTAATGAGTCTCACTCGAGCGGGGATGACCAGCAAGTCGTTCCGCGCAGGCTGCCTACGGCTGAGCAGGTAATATCTAGTTTGGGCCCTGGAAAGAAGCGGTCCCTGACACCTCCTGGTTCTCAGGTTCCTACTGATACTGATGAATCTGCTGCTATGCAGGACCTTGATCCTTCTGATGAAGGTGAGCTGTTCTCCGATTCGGGCTCCTCGGATGAGATGCCCTGGAGCTGTGATGATTCTGGGCCGGTTCTTGTGGCTTGTGTGACACAGATGAACTACTTATTAAGATCTTTGAGGTTTTGTCAATCTCCCCTCCTGGAGAGGCTCCCAAGCCTAAGAAGGAGAGTTTCCACACAGCGCCGCCGTGCTTGGAATTCCTGGAACAGGAGCATTTCCAGAATCTTATATCCAAAGAATGGGAATCGCCTTGTAAACTTAAAGGGGTCCCAGGGGTCTGGGATTGGAAGTACCGATTCTGTGAGGAGGAGGCCCAGTTTTGCCCGGTAAGTCACTTTTATTAATAGTGTCTATTGTGGGCATGTTTAGTTAAAATTTAATATGGCTATTGCCCTTTTTTTGTTGGTTTATGTCTTTGACCACAGACTAAGCTCACAAGATTGTACCTATGTCCTCTTCTTCCGGATCTAATTCCCATAAGAAGAGTAGGAGTGGTCCCAAGGATATACTATGTCTTAGATTCCTATATGTTCCCCTCTAGCCCCCCTCTTCAGTTGAGGTGGTTGATATAATAGCTTAATTACGAACTTTTATGGATCATAATAGACCGGATGACTTCCTCACCTTGGGGCCAGTAGGTTCGGAGGGGACCAGCCAGGTTTTGGCTTTATACAGACGAGGGTACTATTGGGACATTTACCTTTCTTCTTATGTCTCTTTCCTTCCTTGGGGATAGAGGAAAAAGATTCAGGCCCGAAGTATATTCATGTTGGGCTGTATACTGATTTTGCTCCTGACTATTCATGTTCATTCCTTTCATTATTCTTGAAGGATATGGTTATGAACGTATGGAAAGATTTATTCTGGGATAGAATGAATATATATATATCATTCCAGACTTATGGCTTCCATTGTATGATCGGAAGTTTTCTGCTTCATAACTGTCTGTTGAAAGGGACTAGTCTAGGGGGATTATTATATCCTTTCTTTCAGCTACGGCTTTTGTGACTGGTGCCATTAGTTTATTTTTTTTTTTTTTGGGAACAAGGAACATGGCTGTAATGTATTCCGTTAACAGCATTCTCTGATTGAAGACCTAATCTGAGGATATTGGGTTTAGAATGAGTCTTGTGCAATATTCTTTTAGGAATATTTCTTATCTGGCGGATTTGGGACACTGCTAAAGAACCCGGGGGTTCCTTCCTCCTCTACCTTTTCTACTGGGAAGGAGGATTTTTAGGTCTGGAATCTATTGGTCCAAACCCAAGGAGCCATGATGCCATGTTGGGGTTGGGGGCCTGAATACCTTGGGTTGCCCCTTTCCGTCCCAGGGCCATAAAATGGGGGTTTCCCATAGAATTTACTCGTTCGTCAGAGTCTTGGTTTCCCCTATACCCGTGGGGTTGGAGGAACAATAAGAACAATAAGATATTCAGAAATCTGCTAACCTTGGTAGCCAGGTTGGTCATTTCCCAGTTTCACGTCACCAGCAAAGGAAAGGGGGTTTCCTCTATCTTTCTGGTGGTGGAGGCTTGGGGGAGTTTTATCTTTATGTTGGATCGGACATTTCATATAGATTTTTAAGACTTTTATTAGTGAGAGACAAGCTTCCTCAGGGTTTGTTTCGTGGTCTTAGATCTGGTGTCTGCCTGGCAGCTTCCAATGAGCCTCGGGCTCAATCATTTTCGGATTCCCAGTAAAGACAGAGCTGGATATTGCGCTTCCAATTTATTGCTTCCCTTCGGCCTGGATTCAGTCTGAGAATTCTACTAAGATTTGGGGCGGACATATCGGAAACTGAGAGGAGTCTGTGGCAGCTGATCTGAACAGGAACAAGATGCCTTAGAGCCTCAGTTACATGTTTAGAGCTGTGTTTAGCTCGGTTGGACTCTAGACCTTATGGTTTTAGTCTGGTTCCCTCTCAGATAATGATTTATGGTCAGGAGTCGACAACTTCTTCGGACTCTTTCTCCTTTCTCATAGGATTTTGACCCTTCAGGTAATTGTTGTTTTCTTTGTGCCAGTTCAGAACCTCCAATAACACTAGGTATGAGGGTGTTAGAACTGTTGACGTTGGTCTTTTCCGCAGTGAGGTGTTATCACTTGCTTTAAGTACTATGAGGTACATGTCTGGAGTAGCTTGTTCGGTTCCCGGAATGATTGGCAAAATAATTTTTCCACATCTTGGTCAAGGGAGGTTATATCTGGGTCCCCAGATATAGCCTCTGCATGAGGTTAAAGAGTTGTGGCGAGGGCTGGCAGATGAAGTTAAGCTATGCCACAACGGTAGCATACATTTACCATCAGGAGGGGACAAGGTTCATCCCTGGACGGGGGTTGCATTGAAATCCTCTTGGATTAGATGAAGACCTGAGTCTCCTCCAGCTGTGCTCTGTTGGAATGTTGCATCATGTGTCAGTTTTTCTCAATGACCTCATTGGAGGGAATGGTAGGTCAATTATAGGGTCTTCTAAGGAATCGTTCAGATCTACATTATAGCTTCAGCTACTAGGTCATTACTGACTGAATACTTTTTTTCTGGATCCGGCAGTAGGGGCGGACACCTCAGCCCTTGCACAGTATTCCGGTCTAGCCTATTCTCCTTTATGGTCAGATGATGTTATCCATTTGGGTCCCTAGGCCGCCTCTAATCTAGGTGGTCTTTTTTTGCCTATAGCTGCCCTCTAACCCTAGCTGGCCTCTAACCCGGGGCCGTTTCTAGGTCCTGGGCCTTTTTTCTAGGTCTACTAGGCCCTGGGCTGTCTCTGGGCCCTGGCCTGTCTCTGGGCTGTCTCTGGGCCCTAGGCTGTATACGCCGGCTTCCCTCCCTTATTTTTTGTGTGGAGTTGGTTTATGT